>CM055820.1:21361447-21738947 GCA_029582265.1 Zoroaster sp. YZ-2022
AATATGTATCCATCTTAACTGAAAACAACATTTGGAGGATAATATTACTGTACTCAAACAATAATTATTACAGTGATACATAACTATGTAGCAAATATAATAACAATAATTTTAGGCAAAATGATGATTTTAATTGAAATGTAGCACATTAATGATTATGCCAACAATGATGGCAATTGTGGTACCGGTAAATCATATGATTGAGAAATGATGGTACAATCCCATTCATTGACACTTCATCTCTGTTGACTTGTTTCACTCAAATTGTGTTTTCCTGTACAAAAATTGTCAATATTTGTCAATCGTTAGTCCAAAACATGCATGTAGTTGCTGTGTGCATTTTCATTCACCAGTGCGAGAATTGAAAAAGTACATGTAGCCCCAGTGAGACACAAACATGTCCATATGTTTTTTATTACATAATTGTTACCAGCAATTTCTCTTCAAGCAATATACTATGTGCACTTTTAGGAATTGAAATTAAAATTGATAAACACAAAAGGAAAACATAATGCTTTTGTACTTTTCCCTGTTGGACAGAACAAAACTTAAAATATGACATTATGACATTATGAAACGATTAACAAAAGACAGGCTGAAAAGCTTAGACCCAACATATTAATCAGTAAAAGATAAGGTTAAATTAAATTAGATTGTTTTTTAAGTTGGCATTCATGATTTCAATTAACTCATCGTAAGGATTTTTTAAAGAATTTATTTCTTTTTTCTTTCGTTTATGGGCAATCAATTTCAGGGTAACAGTTTTCCAATGCGCCCTTGACAAACAGTTTTCAGGCACTGAGTTAAATACAAAATCAATTAAATTTGATTTTGAGGCAAGAGATCTAAATCTTCTTTTTAACTTATGTATTTTATTTCTTTTCTTTTTATTATTTTATCAACTTAATTAAATTTACTTTTGCAAATGGAATAATGTGTACAATTTTTAAACGAAAAGCATCAATAAATTTCCCACAATGATTGTTTAATAAACAATGTGGCAAAAAAGAGTCTAGAAAAACAAAATGGTTGGTAAATTTTTCCAAAACTATTGCGTGTTTACTTTTAAATATTGGTTTTGGTTAGCCGGTTAGCAAATTTCTAAATGGTCAGTGAATTTTGTTTCATTTTAATTTATGTAATAATCAAATTATGTTTCATTATTATTAATAAATAAATAAATTAAAAAGATTAAGGCTTAAACATTTTAAGCATTATTCTGGTACAGAACCTTAAAACTTAACACATAGTTAGACCTTAACATGTAGTTGTATCCTAGATTGTGACGTCATGGTTAAGGCATCAGATATCGAATTACATTAAATCAAAGTTTAATATTTCAAAAAATCATATCTCATGAACCACAAAAGATATTTCCACAATCTTTCCCTCATCTTAAATACCTTGAACTATGCCACATTTCGTTCACAGACATGACCCTAATCTGACCTCTCCTTTCTTTCGAAACCATAAATGTTTAAGTGAAGAAATATTCTGAATCACTATTCTGTAAATGTATACTTTTTGCTATCTTGAGAAAAAATTAGACAGAATTTTACCAAATTTGGCACAATTGACACCCATATTATGAGGGAAAATGTTGTGAAGTATGAATGACTTCACATGATTGAACCGGAACTTACGGTTGGAAAAATTTAAAATTATATGAGATGACAGAACCAGAAGTTAATGTATTCAGTATAGCACATTATGTTATTTTATTATATATTATGAAAACTCATACCTCCTATGAGGTAACTCTTGTCGTTTTATTTATTTTTATATTTTATGACCACAAAACATCAAATTTAAAATAAAAAACATATAGTGTTCCAAGTCACACTTGTTAATTTCTAATTTATTGCTAAATCTCACAACTTTTCCAAGTTCAACAGCCAATATCTCAAGAACTAAATGACCTATTAGAAAACAAAAAACACAATTGAATTCCTTACATTAGCTTGTAATTCTTGTGAAATGAGTTACCATAAATGCTTTGATGGTCAAATTAGTGGCACACGAAGTAACGATTTTACCAACTTTAAAAGGTCCTATCTCAATAACCGACAGAGGTATTCAAAAACAAATTGCACCGTTGATCTTCTCACAGCTAGAGTTTCAATTTGATGTATAACTTGACAAATTTGGGGGGGGGGGAATAAAAATAGGGTGTTATAGCTAAATAATGTAATCTTACCTGCTCAGTAAGGTGGAGAACATATGGATGATGATGGACATATACTTCAAATTATTCCAAGATATTTATTTCGTGAAAAATCAGGCATTTGTGGTATACGATGACTTGTCATGTTAGCTAGGATCATCCTAGCTACAGTCATGTCAGTCTGATCTTGTCAACTCCCCCATTAGTGACCAACACGGTCATAGTATATGCTCAGTGGCAACTATCGTCCATGTACGTAATTCGCCGCAATCGTGAAATGACGCACTTACCTTTGTCTTAGCATTTCTCAGAAATTATTGAAAACATATGATTTACTGGAAAGTTATTGCTTGTAAAAGTGGAAAAAGTTGTTTAACCACTGATTTTACTACTAGTTACAAATAGTAAGGGATTTACATGACCTCAACATTTTTTTTCACAAACATCTGTGAAACCAAAAGATATGAATGCTTTGCATTTGCAATGATTTTTTAAAGAAATACTGATCCTCAAAATGGACACAGTCCATAGAATAATCGAATGAAGAATATTTAATTCGTTGGTGTTTATTTCGTCGGTTGTGGAAAATTATTGAGAAAATGAATCATTAATGTCATGGTTATGAAAAGAAATCTTTTATTTGACAAATTGTTAACAGCATTTCAAAGTTTTAAAGTACTTTGTGCAAATATTTTAACCATCTTCCATTTTATTGGTCTTTCAAGAATATTGATTAAAGGTCCTATGAAATAGGTGTGTTTTTCCATTGTATACAATAAAGTATGCCTACTGGAACATATATTTGTCATTTGTAAATTTTTCCCCTCACGTTTATACCATACAAATATTAAATTTTAAATTTAGGGGTGCTTTTCGACACGCCCATACCCCTCATTAACATAAAATTCGTGACGTACACTGAGGCAATTCCCGATCCACAGCACTTGGCCCAAGTATGCGTCGTATACAGCGCACCACTGCATGCAGAGTGTTGCTAGAGAAAAAGTTTCCTAAAGTTTTCTGTCAGGTTTGAAGCTTATTATTTTTGATAATGCCATCGACGTGTGTCGCTGCAGGTTGCAGCAAACACCACCAAAGACGGTGTTAGTCTACACCGATTTCCGTTTGATCCAAAATACAGACGTATTTGGACGACTAAAGTGAAGCTGACATGCTTTGAACGGGGCCTTCACAGCCAGTTCGGTATGGCTTATAAGGTCATGCTGCTACCAGATGTAATTCCAACGATATTTCCGCTCAGTAAGAAGGCTGTGAAGGCTCCAACGAAGAAGAGAGGTGTTTTTTAAAGCGAGAAAGACTCGGCGTAAGTGGCCATTTAGTAATACTCCCATGCATAACCCAGTGCACTTCCGTGCAAAACGACATGTTCACACCATGCTCACCGTTTCAGTGTTCACGGCATGAAAACATGCCGTGATTTTCCGCATTAATAAAAACATCGTGTCTGATTTTATATCCTGGCAAGACAAACATAAAAACATTAAACCTTTCTCATTATGCCTGACTCAACTGTTTCTGTTATTTCATAAAATGGCACCGTTCGGTGTGTGTTCCGACCGCATTATGGGGGCGTGCGCTGCGTTTCACGGATAACTCTCCTCTCTTTCGGACATGTTTTTGCGTGTTACTGCTAGCTTTTCGTAGAGTAATTATCCCGTGCTTCTGGCCTAAAATGCGTCTGTGTGTGCATGACAACGCTAATCGTGCATTGTACCGTGACGGGGACAACTCGACCTTCTATAATTATTAGACTGTTATCCAATCAAAGTCTGGCACCAAACCATACCGCCTAGCTCCGCGAGTGTAAAATTCTCTGCCTTTGTGTACGTCACGAACGTTTCGTTAAAACTTCGATAATTCGGGGGGTCAATTTTTGATTATTAGATAAACAATTAATAATCCACTCAACACAAAAAAAACATTTAAAATTGTTTTTAATTCAGACCAATCAATATAACAGCACCAAAAAATAAAGTTTGGTAAATACACTCTTCACAGGACCTTTAAAAGTTTTGAGAGCTTCTCCAAATTATACCATTTTATTTTAAAAATCTAAAACAATATTTTTATTTTCAAGATTAAAAACAATTTTACAACCATCTGGAATAAGATGAAACATGATTCAACTGTTTGTCTTATTGAGTACATTTTCTGTGTCCCATCAACTTTAACAGTTTGGGGTGAGTCATTATACCAACATAATTTGTTTTGATGACCACTCTCAAAAAACGGCGCTCAAGACGTCCACGCATATGATTACGCATTGAAATTCAGCATTTTACAAGAGAATCTTTCACTGAAACAAACTGAAACACCAAACTGCTAATTTCATTTGTAAGTTACCGTCCAGTTGATTATAACCTTAGGTGCGTCATTTAGGGTAAATTGAGGATATAATAATTTAGGATTCTATTTTCTGAAGGGGAGGATTTTTTTAGAAGGGAAATAAAGTCCGAAAACCATCATAAAAGTAAATTTTTTGTAACCCCAAAAATCGATAGAATAATTTGTTAACTGGTAACTGGTAAGTGGTTGCAAAAAAATTCTTTAAAAAGCCGGATATGACATTCTTTCCGCCTCAGCCTTATCAGGGAAAGAATATCGAACCCAACGTCATCAAAGTTTAGATCGTCATCAAAGTTTAGAGCGCCCCCAGCGGCAGTTTTAAAAAAGGGATTATTTTCCAATCTCAGAAATTGAACCAAAGCAGGTACTAATGTTATTTTTTCATAATCATGAGGAGGTCATATATGACCTTCAAATCACCTGATCTGACCTTTACTTCCTGTCCAAACAGGAAGTTCCAATTCAGCACATTCTAACGCAAAATTCTTTTGAATATGAAATTGATATTGTTATTATAAAAGATGATACACCCCTATGATATTGACATCATCGATGATAATTTTATTGAACCAGAAGTTCACACGAACACCGTGTGTTTGTTCCAACAAACACTTGAGCTCTAGTTATTCCTATAAGCACTTATCGGAATTCCCAAGAGCATGCGCATTGACTTGAAAAACAACCTCGTACCTTGGAAAAAATAAGTACCCTTGCGTACGAGATATGTGAAAAGTTAATAGGGGGCGATTTTTTTGGTGATAAGTTGTAAGTTTTTTACGTATTATGACAACATTACGGATACTTTTTCTTTGAAATTGGTTAGATATAATAATTTAAGTATTCTGTTTCTGCTCTTTTCTAAGGTACGAGGTTTTTTCAAGTCAATGCGCATGCTCGCGACAATTCCGATAAGGCTTATTGAAGGATCCTTATAAAATATGGGTTACCCTTTTACCAAAAGTGTTTTGGGCCATAAATTTGATTAACTGATTTGTGTTTGAAAGGGGACTTAAAAGTAATTACTAAGCATTCTTTGTCCGCACTAAATGTTCACTTTCGTCAGACGGGGGGCGCCGAGGGTCAGAGTGTAAATTAATATAATTTTGTTTTTGTGGGAAAAATATTTGAACTTTTGGCGTCAGCATAACTTGACAATAATCCTTAGCAATTGAGTGCGAATTTCGACTGCATACTTTCAGTCCAACTCCAGGCCCTTATGAAGTGCTATTTTGCACCCTGGCTACTGAACCTCCATTTAGAAAAGTCGTTAAGAATTTGCCAGTAACTACAAATTATGATTGCGCGCACTTTAAGAAGTAGTTGTGAACTTGAAGAAAAATGTAGGTTGGAATTATATTGGCCCCTCGGTGACATATAAATCTTGAAGTTGACGCGTGAAAGTACCACCGGACGATCGGTATTGCGACATTAAAAAGTGTATGACCTTGACTCATGCCGTATAGGCTTATGTAGTGGCACGAATGCATTAAAGGCACACATTTTTAGGAATGGTAATGTCATAAGAAAACTAAACAAATAATATATCTTTTAGTATCTAAACTCACGATAAAATATTGTAAAAGGTAATTTTCCCCGAACCCCTTTTTGGCCCGAATTAAATAAAAAAGCCGAGATGCAGTAAACATCATGGGGATAAAATAAATGCCCGTCATGTTTACAAAATCGCCTTATTGATGTCGCTTCAGGCTGCGAGGGATGTATATGGTATGTCAGTAAACCGAACAACAACAACAACGTCATATTTGGCTGATTATCAGTGACCACAAACAACAAACATCCTTGATTTGACGGTCAGTTCGAAGCGCGATCCTGGGAAGATCTAGGAACACAACTTCGGCCTTTTTAACCACCGCACTGTTCTCTTTGGTAAAGACGATGGCCATCTATTGATCATTGTTTGAAATTTTCCTGAACATTATTTTTGCAACATGCTGAGCCAAAACTTTCACCGAAAGCTGGGTACAGCGCGACGCTATATCATAGGCAAAAAATCTCCAGCTTCAAACTCAGCGCGGTGACGCGCTTTTCTTTTTTTTTTCTTTTTTTTTTTTCTTTTTAATCTTTTTTTTCCCAACAGGGAAATATACGTGATACAGGTATACGCAGCGACCAAACGTCCCATATTCAAAGTATGATGGATAAGAAAGGCCTCACAAATCGGGCAAACATACATACCCCTATGTAAAGTCCTTTAAAACACAGCAGGGCAGAATTCCAATCGATCCAGCAATTTTGGCTGCAATTGGACATCGTTTCATAGCACAAAAAAATGAAAGAAGAAATTTAAAAATGCCGACACGCGTGTCCAGAAACCGGAGACTTTTGGACACCAGACTATGGAGTTAATTATACGCGCGCGAGCAAGGTAACAATCGACGTATTGATTGAGAAGACTATAGCGTAAGGAATTACTGAAATATTTATTTTCCAACCATTTTTTATGAACAAACACCCGCAAAACGGTTTTACAAAGTCAGTTTATTGAAATTACCCATGTTCGTCTTTGGGGAAAAATTGCGCAAGTCGGCCTGATGTTTAGGGAGCGAGCGCACATGATTAGTAACGATCTGTTTTATAAGTGTAATGAAAATCACATTATCATACATATTATTTTGTATGAGCTTCATCTTTTTTATCAAAAACGCTTGTATCATAATCTTACGCGACCACGATCATAATTATAGCAATAATAAAATATGTTATCCACTCCATATTTGTAAAGCCTATGTATATATTGGTATTTTCGAACATAAATGCACACAATTCTACAGAAAATATTCACAAGTATTTTGACTTAATCATAGGTTTGCCTAATTTGTATGAAATAAATTTTCATTTTAATGAAATATTTTTAAATTTCAGAATTTTTATGAAAGAAATTATCATTTTATTGCAATTTTTCTAAATTCGACTTTATTTACCAAAATTTATTTCATAAGAATGAGGAAAAGTGGACTTATGATTAAGTCAAATACCTTTGACCATACGGTACTTAGTGTAAACATGGATAATGACAATCACATCTCCTCAAAGTATTTGTGTCTGAGATGCTTTCATTTTAATACAATTAATCATATTTATTGTATTGGAAATGATTTTTGTTCCTCCGGTGACGTCAATTCGACGTTGGAATATGAAGACGAACAACCTGAATGCATTATCACTGTTTTCTTGTTAAAATGGTGAAATGAGCTGAAACATTCAGACTACTATTTGAAATGTAAATCTTAGGCCTATCTTCATTTTGTCTGCTCTTATTCTTTTGAGTAGACCGCGTGTATCGTAATAAGCACGTGACAAAGCGATGACAAAATAATGTAATCAGCCCTCTCCTTCTTTTACACAATCTCGTTAGAAAGCCAAGATGTTGGCAATGTTCAGGTAGGTGTAGATAGAGCGCCTGCTGTGTTTTGTAATGTTGCATTGTGGAGTGCCATGGCCGAGCTGTTTAGTTTAGTTGTGTGGGTTTGAATCCTGAACGCGACCGTGCTCTCGTGTCCGTGAGTAAGACACTTACCGGTAATTGCTTCTCTCCAACCAGGGGGTAAATGGTTATCTGTGAGGGCAGAGAGCCGAGATGGTGTCGGGAGTGATTTACGAGCCTGATGAGCCTTGAAAAATAAAGGGCCCAATTTCATAGAGGTGCTAAACAAAAAAATACTTACCAGAAAAAATTGCTTAGCAGATTTTGTTGGTTACCAGCTAAATTTCCATATAGAATGTGTATTTTTGGCTGGTCTGTTTTATATTGCTAAGCAAAACTATTTGCTGAGCAAAATTCTCTGATTAAACAGCTCTATGAAGTTGGCCCTAGTTTGGTGGATATGTGAACTATGATATAAACACATATTATTGAATTATGAATAGAAAATTGGCTTTTGCAAACTGTTTGCCAACCTAAAGGACCTGTAGATAAATGCAAAATAGTAGTTAATGCATGACCTTACCTTTCGAACCTAGCAGGTTCTTTCTCAAAGGCATAATAACCCATTTTGCCTTTTAATTATATTTAATTATAGTATTTTTTTATTTGAATTCCTTGGAAATGGAAAACAATATAGAGCCTATAGGCCGATGCATTAATTGAATAACATGGGTAATTTTAATTAACCAATATTTTTGGAGGATCTAGTGAGATTGCAGACACTGAGTTAGGCCCAAAAGCTCGTTATTTTAGTAATGTGAAGGACATGTTATTAATAATCTTTTCAAATAATGTCTTAAGGCGCTTTACAGATTCCATTATCATATTACAACTTTTCAAATACTGTATAATTATGTTCATATTGGTAAGGCGTGGGTACCTTGATCTGTCACTTGTTGTATGCTGCAGTAGTGATTTTGTTCCCCAGAGGTACTCCTTAAAACCTATCATAAAAAATTGTTTTTGATATGACATCTATTCTGGAATGTCTTGCGCCTGTTATGTAAAACATTTTTGTCTTTTAAAAAGTCTCCGGGGAAAAGTAAACCAATTGGTGATAAGAATGTCAACTTTGCCCGTTTGAAATCCCCCTCTAATGCTCTCCCGGACAGCTGAACATGGTGTTGCATTTGATTTTGATCTTTAGTTCACAATCAAATCCATGATATCCAGTGGTATCAAGGGGCCTCTTCGTGTCGAATCGAATTCAGGGAAACAAGCAAGGTAAACTAAAACGAGTCCGCATCGGAGACTGTCTCCCGGACTGCTGGGTACACGGACCCGGGAATTGAGTCCCATGTGCGCACCTTGAATATTTTCTTTGACAAACGCAATCAAAAAATGTCCCTGGTCCAGGTTTGGGGTCTGAATGTTAACAAGCAGCCTGGATTTATTTGGAGGAATCATGTCTTGATTTACGGGCCACGCGCTTGATGGGGTACTTCCACAAACTGTCGCACTTACAGCGGGGGACCGTTTGTTTTATCACCGATGATAGTGATGGAGTTATGATGACAGATGACTCTATATTTTGCAGCCTCGTACGTCATCACCTGATTGAACTTGTACAAATCGTTCAGGGATTGAAGTAAAAGAACAGGAACGAACTCTAAAATCGAAGGAACATCGAAGCATCCAAAATTATTATCTAGAATCGTACTTGGTTTATATGTTGGTAAATGAAGCAATCATCCTGAGAAATGGTTTCGTCTGATGTGCTTTCATCTTGGATAAAACGGGAATTGTTTCGTCAAATTTACACAAACTTTTTGTAAATTTAAAACAAAATACAAAATACAAAACATGTGCCCCCAAAAAAATCATCGTTTACTTAAAAGCTCGAGTACCTATGATAGACGGCACCAGCGATATATATTACCGGCACTTGAAAACTAGGGGTTGAATCGAAATGAGAGTTGTTACCAAATAGCGTACCTATATTGTACCTTCCCTTTAAAAGACTGCTGACAATTCCAATGGAATTCTTCTCATTCTCACAATGGGGTGGTGATAAATAAGGGTCCTATTTCCCTCTGGAAATAAGAAATTGTACAGGGGATTTTGTCATAAAAGCAAAATGTTTGTTTATCTATTTCTCTGTTCAATATTAAAGACATGCCTTTCTGTTATAATTTTTCACCGAAATACTTCCTTAAAAGTTGTCTGATGAAAAGCTCAGTGTTAATGGTAGTATTATCACACGCAGTGGAAATTGTTAGGGCAGTCGTCAAAACGGTTTCACATAGAGAACTGTTTTGTCTTATTCAGTGGCGTAAATCCGTGTCGAAAAGTGGAGGTCGTAATTTGTTTGCATAATGTACGACGAAGTACTGGATCTCAAACGTCGCTCAACGCCCCCAACACCACTTGAAACATCATTTTATATACCATTTTTTTCTCCTTAAATATATATAAATATTTAAACAAACTAAATTTCCCCCAATTTTTGCACGAATTATTCGTTATTAATTATTCGTTAATTATGGCTTATTAATATTTTTACCGCATGAACAATTCTGGGGGATGATCCTATGGACCATCCCCTAGGGCCAAAAAGTTGGGGTATAAAGACCTATCCCCATCCCTCTGGGATGGGGATATAGGTCTTAACAAAAACCATTATGCGTTTAAATATGACTGCTGAAACAATAACTACTTCGAACAAAAATTAGGATCTACTGATTGGCAGATTGTGAGTGGGTAGACAAAGGGGCATGTGTACGTTTACCTGGATTTCGTTCCCCCCCCCCCCCAACCCTGTCTGGCAGTGTTTCCCCTGTTCTGCTATGCTATCCTCCCTTCAGCAACTCAAGATACGCTCAGGTCTCTTGTATGTAGATTATAATGTACCTGTAGTACTAATCCAGGACAATACTTATTGCACACAAACTTTAAGGCGCTTTTGATCTGAAATTGTGGGGAGGGAGTATCTCCAGGATTTACACCCGTGAACCACGCCATAGAATCCGTGGTTTAATGAATGGAATGGGTTCCCCCATCAAAATAAAGGGATGGTTTAGTGCTCAACAACTCTATACAAATCCATAATATTGCTGCTTCCATAATATTGTTGGCTTGCTCCAGGACTGTCCATCACAAATTAATTTCAATGTTCAGCATGTTAAAGGCTTCAGACAACGCTGGTCATGAGCCACATTTCATTCATTTACACGTTTTATTTATTTATTTAATTATTTAATTAGGTGTTCGTGCGACAGCGCGAACACCTTTTTGAAATTGTTTTTTTCTTCTTCTCCTCGATGAGACTTATCGAACAAAACAAACATAGACATACTAAAATACAATTTTAATATTTCAAAAAAATCATATATCTCATGAACCACAAAAGATATTTACACAATCTTTGCGTCATCTTACATATCTTGAATTATGTGACATTTTGTATACAAACATGACCCCAATCTGACCTCCTTTCGATCGAAACCGGAAGTTTAAATGAAAAAAATACTCTGAAGCACAATTATAGGGTCTGCAGCCAACATGATATGGTATTTGGGTGTGCCTTCCGTGGACGAAATTACTGTTGACATGTGACCTTTTCAAAAATGTGACTGATGACGTCATCACCTGTCACAGTGCCCTCTGGCGGCAAGTTTAGAAAAATAATTATTTCTATCTCAAAAACCATAGGAAATTTCAATATGACTTTTATGAATAAAGTGACTCTAAATTATATTCTCAAAAAATATGTTTGATGACGTCATCAAAGTTCAAGCGCCCCATAGCGGCATTTTTTAAAAGGGATTATTTTTCAATCTCGGATATTGAACCAAATCAGGTACTAACATTTTTTTACGATCATGAGGAAGTTTTATTGTGTCATATATATATGACCTTCAAATCACCTGATGTGACCTTTACTTCCGGTTCAAATTCAACACATTCTAACGCAAAGTATTTTTTATTTTTTTTTGGTAATTCATGTTAATATGCATACGCAGTTATTGGAACCAGACTTGGAACCAAATTCATCATACATAAAGTATGGTGGCTAAGAGAGGCCTCACAAATCGGTCACTGTTTTTGGTAATACATGTTAATATGCATACGCAGTTATTGGAACCAGACTTGGAACCAAATTCATCATACATAAAGTATGGTGGCTAAGAGAGGCCTCACAAATCGGTCACTGTTTTCGGTAATACATGTTAATATGCATACGCAGTTATTGGAACCAGACTTGAAACCAGACTTGAAACCAAATTCCCCATACATAAAGTATGGTGGCTAAGAGAGGCCTCACAAATCGGTCAAATGTTTTTGGTAATACATGTTAATATGCATACGCAGTTATTGGAACCAGACTTAAAACCAAATTCCCCATACATAAAGTATGGTGGCTAAGAGAGGCCTCACAA
The DNA here is from genome assembly GCA_029582265.1 of Zoroaster sp. YZ-2022. NCBI lineage: Eukaryota > Metazoa > Echinodermata > Asteroidea > Forcipulatida > Zoroasteridae > Zoroaster > Zoroaster sp. YZ-2022. The sequence continues at coordinate 21,373,803 of CM055820.1, forward strand.
ATCGGTCAAGTGTTCGTACCTCTATGTGAAAAATGCATTTAAAACACAGTACGGCAGAATTCCAATTGATCCATCAATTTTGGCCGCAATTGGATATAGTTTCATAGCAAAAAAAAAAGAAAACTAAAAATGCAGACGTGCAGGTCTGAAGCGACCGCGCGGAAACCGGAGACTTTTTTGGCCCTATCAGCCGAGTGTAGTTGGTGAATTAATAATGGTTGTTGATTGACTGATTGATTGGTCGCTTGCTTGGCTGAATGGTCGGTTTGTTGGCGGGTTTGCTTTATGGAGTGTTAGGTTTTAATAGTTACGTGACTTTTTGAGGTAGTTGGGTAAGTGGACAGCATCAGCTCAATAAGAGAACACCGCACGTGTGCAGTGTCTTGCGAATGTCAAAGATACATCTAGGAAATGCATCTTCCGCTCATGGCTTTTTCTCTTTATTCCAGCTTCTTATTTATACCCATCTATGTCAGTAAATGAATCGGATTTCTTCTGATGGGTTCTCTGGGGGAACCTGACTCGGAGATCTTATATAGGCCAACTGAGTCATTGTGCATGCATGTCAAGTGTGAGAATGTCATATTTTCTGTTTTTATTTTGTACCTTATCTATTTACTTGTTTATTTATTTCATGTTAATGTTAATAGTTGTTTTTCATTTCTTGTCTTTATTTAGTACTCTTAGTAATTAAAGGGAAGAATCAACATTGGTATTAGGTAATGTAAGCTCATTTCAACTCGTTTTCAGGGGGAAATATTATAAAACTAACGTGTGAAAGTTTCATCACAATAAGTGCTCATTGTTTTGAGAAAACGAAAACAAAAACGTTAAGCCCACATGCTTCTAAATGTTTTACAAAAGTTCCTGGATTGCAGCTTTTTATAAATTTAACATAACAATTAGTGTTTTCTCAAAAACAAAAGCATTTCTCATGATGATTGATACTTAATTTAATCCTCTGGTAATTACTAATGGTGTACTTTCCCTTTAAATAACTTGATTATGAATTCATTGAAGTATATTTTAATTCAAAGTAGTTAAATTAGTAATTTTTTTAGTTGTTCAGGGGATCTAGATTCAAAGATGCCAATGCCAACATTTTTTCCGGGATTTGCTGATAGCATATCATTTCGATTTGATATTGATTGTAGTGAGTTTACCGCAAGACACGTCTCAGCTGAAGGTTACGTCCGATCTCACTTAATAAAGCTCTCGCCTCTTGTAACTGTCAAGGGAAATCCAACCTTTTAAGTCTGTTGGTCATAATATGATCCTTGGTCGATGTCTACTCGGCGAACAAACTGTTCCCTGGCTTTAATGAAGTATGCAGTTTCAATCAATAATTGTTGCATGCTGAAAAACTCTTCAGATGATCTAAACTGAAGGTGTGTGCTTTTAATTGATTTTTTTTTACTAGTCAATCACATAGTTACCCTGAATTGATGCAAGTGTCTTAAAAGTGATATGGTCAAACGATTATCGCCAAAAGTACTGAGCGACTATTTTCGGTTGTTTTTTTATCGATGATTGGGCTATAGCCAGTGGTCCAAAGGGTGGGTGGAAAGTGTCAAATCGTATATCCTTAATAATGTCGGGAAATGTGGGGATACATGACAAATACTTATAACTTCTTATGCATAAAAGTGTAGTTTTCATCCTTCAATATATGAGAACAGTTACTTTAGTGAGTGGGCCGATTTTGGGTGTCGTTCAAAGCAAAGTACGTTCCTGTGTTTGTAATAACTGTAATTTGTGTTTTCAAGGGATTGCAAGAGATGTCGTTATTCAAATATTGCAATTTCTGTTTTGAAGGAGGGTTGAGGGAAATCCAACCTGGAGTTTGTATTTTGAATCTTTTTTTTTATATAGTCCTTTAGAAGTATGATATTAAAACCTGACCGGCCTAATTTGGTATAAAGTCAGTGACGGAGTAACATTCACCTACAGGTTTAAGACGAAAATGAACTTTCAATACGAAAACAATACACATCACATGTCTATTGCATATGTTCCAAGTAGAGTTTCCGAAAATGTAAAACCACCAACTTACAAGCTTGCGGTACACCAAACATTCTTAACTTCGTAAAGTACATGTCGGCCGCTAGTCCTGAATATATCGGTGAAGCTGTTAAAATGACAATAACCGCAGCCGTCTATGATCTTGGAGACTTTGGGTAGACCCCTATATTCTACATAGGTCTATACAAGACACCGGCTACACCGCAATGAACAGTTTATGGAATAAACCGGCTCAATATTTCACTAAATCCAAGTACATATTTCAAATAACTAAGACGATATTTGTATATAATATAAGTCACATGGTTTTAAACATTCTCGAAATATTTCGTTCACAAGACACTTGTTCATAGTATTGATGTGTTTGATTTAAAACCCTATGCATATTTTGGATATTTCAAAAAACATCAGTGAAATATTTCTGTCAGAGGTGCTATCGTTTTAGTAAATTTTAAGGAGACAGACATTCCGCGATGGAATGAACACGAACAATCTTAAAGCATTTTCACTTCGGAGTACTCAAAGTGTAAAGAAATGCATTTTCATCGTGGAGTCTAATATGTTCTGAGAAAGGTGTGAACAAGCATTCACTTTTTTAACAGAAAACATGTCTTGTCAACTTTTTTAAAAGTATATATTTTTCGTATTTTCGTAAATAAATATTTGTCCGGATTTTTCCAGATTTTGTGATCCTCTGGATTTTAAAGATTTAAGCAATAAAGGAAAGCAAATCAAGCACAAGATAGATTTCGCCCCAGCGCTGTTCACAACTGCGGCCCCAATACCCCTAGCAAAATTTACGTGGATTTTTCAAAACTGCCCAATCACACCCTTGTTTTTTTTGTCAAGATTGGTACCTTTTACCAAAATCAAGGTTTCTTCCGGATAATTTATGTGATTATTTTTTAATCAGGTAATTAAGAATATTGTACAATCTCTATGAGGTATCTTATACGAAATGATGTCAGCAGCATCGAGGACAAATGTTGAAATGTAGCTATGAATGCATTTCAATGTTGTTTGTTTCTATAGTTTCTCAAACATAGCGTTGGGCAAGTTAAGTACTCTTCAAGGCTCGCCTGCTTTACCGAGAAAGTCACGATTTTAAGTTGAGAAACACAATGAGCAGTTTAAAAGCCTCACCTTTGTAATGTGTCGGCACTCTTGTTGGCAGAAGCTCAGTTCCAGTTCCGCTGTTCAGTTTCATCAATGCACAGCCATTGCAAAAAGTTCCCCGGTGACACATCATGGTGAAGCATTTACCCTTGGACATTGCCGTAAACATAAGAAGCTTTTATTCCCGAGCTCCATTTACCAGGGACTGAGGTTGGGTTTGGATAAACCCAAATGACCAAGTGCTTTTTCCCGTATAACAGGACGAGTGTGGCTATACGCATAGCTAAGTTCATTAACTAAAACTATGGTAATTAAGATACGACGGGCCTGTTTTGATAGTATTGTGTTTTTTCTGTTTATTTATAAGACTTAAACTTAGCCTTTATTTTCTTGTTATAACATAGAGTTATAAATAAGGTCTATGTAAAAACAAAAATGAATAGGCCTAATGTGATCCCAGTGTATAGCGCATAGCCGTTTTACATTAGCTGACAGAAACGTCACTTTTTCGTTTTAACCGGCCAACAGAGTCTACCGCGCAGATATAACTTCAGAATTAGTTAAAAGGTATGAAAACCTTGAGGATGTAAACACACAAATTCCGTATAATTAACTTTAATTAATATGTCTCCAAGCGTCTTCGCATTGTCTTTTTCGGCAAGGTTGCAATGTTTTGTTAGCTGTGCGGTTATAACGACCTCACAGCGGTTATAACGACAGTGCACAATCATAGCACAGATTTGACAGGACTAAGTTGTAGGGTTATAACGACTTTGGTGATAGTTGAAATTTTACTGGAAACGTTTAAAACGATATTCGTAGATGTTACACAATCATACACATTTTACATGACTAGCTAGGTTGTGACAACCGCTTAAACAGTAGTGTCTATTGGTTACACGTTATACATTCACCTTCGTAACGACGATTATAGTCAAATCAAATTCAAATTAAATTTCCATAACTTCCTTAGTAAAACAATAAATTCAATAAAATCTATATAAGTAGCAAAAGTAACAAAATAATATAATATAAACACAACATAAGATTAAATACAAAATACAATATATAAATACAGATACAGTAAGAATGGATACCTCCATAACGACGGATCCATGACCCACTTTAGAGCATACTGTGTCCGTTGTTTTTCTTATAACGAGATCGACCTGTTTTCGTGGAAGTTATATTTAAAGTGTTCAATATTGTGTTGGCTACATAACTCCCGTTTGGCTCCTCAGTGGCCACTAATTTAATCATAATAAATGTATAACACAACAAATATTATGACTTTTAAAGCAGACCCCCTAGGTCTTACAAGGAAATTCCTGAAAATAAAAAGCATTTTTTCCTTCTCCCGTCGTACGTGTGGAGATTGCAAGCTGACATCGATGATGTTTATTTCAGTCCATTTAAGAACATTATTGATGTTATTTTAGAATGGATTGTGTCGAGTGTTGACTTGATGCCTTACCCGGGAAGGCTCGAGTTCCAACCCCCAGGAGTTTCAGAATTGGTTGAAAAAATGTTAATATTATGACGTGGAGTAATAGTGTCCTGATGAGGCTTTTAAGGTATTGATTAGCCATGTCAAGATGGCTCAAAATCAATAGTGAGGGAAACTTTTTTCCTTCTTTTTTAGGACGAAAATTAAAGATATTATGAAAACAAATAATCAACATTTTAATGAACACTGATAAGCCACATTTGTAAGTTTATCTTTCGGTCCTATTATTTTCATCTTAAAGTGACAGTATCGTCACGATCTGAGCAGACTTTCAACAGAGCATTCAATTGGTGTCTGATCCTAGTTTAAGATGAACACAGTGACTGAACAATACTGGCTCATTTATGCAGCAGCAACGGTAATATGACCTTATTACAAGCACTCTGATTCCACACCCTTTTGAACGCGAAAATATTGTCACTTTGCCAGTATACACTTTTAGTAAAATGTATATAAGTGCATCTATACTTATAAGAATCAAGATATATATATACAAACCCACCTGTGCAACTATAGGCTTATTATCAGTGTGCCGTTTTCAAGAAAATAGTGAAAATGCAACTTTCGTATTCATTCCAACGTGCAATTTACCTCTGCGGAGGACAACAATATTAGTCATTCGCAAAATAATTTGATTACGATAATTATACTAGAATGATAGCACCTCAGACAGAAACAGTTGACGGTATATATTTTGAGACAATCGTCACCTTAAGACCAAGTACGTTTAATGTAATTTTGTGATCATTTGTTGTTTTTTCTTCAAGAATACCATTAGTGTATATACGTACGGGCATTAAAGATATCCTTTTGTCGTGTAATCACCATAGGCGCGCGCGCCTGAACAGACTATTCGCACCGTGCATGAGCTGTTGAGGGCACACGTTGTTAGAGGCCATTGTGGGCGAAAGGGCAGCGATAGTGTGTGCGTCGCGTTTGGCGTATTTTGCAGTTGATGTGCGTACGCGCGGAATATCTCCAGGGATCACTGGCTGGTAGAAGTACACCCACGTGTAGTACCATAATATACGCACATAAAGTGTACGCACAACGCTCATACGACGCAAAAGTGGCTTTCATTAAAATTAAGACACTGGGTGCAAATTCACCACTAGAGGTCTATGATGTGCACTGAGCGAATACTAATTGTGAGCCACTGTAGTTTGATTTGAACATCTGTGACAGAAAAAGGATTTAAAAATATAAGAAAATAATATAAGAAGAGGCTGATGCACCTTTAAAGTAGCATTTATTCAGTGAACGATCAGCCAGGAAATCTTGTCAAGCAAAAGGCCAATTGGCACAGCACGTCAGAATTCTGGACTCAAATCAGCAATGAAAAGGTTAATAGCACCGCTGACGAGAAAGGGAAGAATACAATTAAAGAAGAACCCGGGGAGATTAATCGATCTAGTGGGTCTTGTTTTTTGGAGACAGAAGGGTTGAAAAGGGTTACCAATTATGATAGCTAATCGTTTTGCAGTGCGTGGTTTAACTATTCCCACAGGCCACTTCAGTTTCATTTGTCAAACACGTGAGCGAAGTACTTGCCGGCCAACAGAGGCCGATGGAAAATAGATACAATAGATAGGGTGGCCACATTGTTTAGACTCGATCAGTTGTTCATTTTGAACTATCTGAAATGATGGCTGCTTTGGACAGGTAGTTTCTTGGTCCGCGGTGGTCTTTATCAACGGTCCCGCAAACGGTGGGCATGCCAAATCTCAGTGGGCATGCCAAATCTCCATGTGCACTTCTCCCAAAATCCGTCACTGCTCTCTGACTAAATGCAAGGGGGCGGATCCCACAACAAAATAGAGGAGGGATAAGCTAATGAAGCCAGTGTTCAAGACTAGGATATGGTTAGTGAAGATATGATGTCATGAAATATTTCAACTAAATTGTTACAATTTTTGTGGTCAGTATCATGGTTTACGTATAGGCCTATCTTGTTGAGACCCTCCTTGGCCCATTTAGTATATCCATTGACCCCCTGAAACTTGGTGTCGCGCCGTCGCACACACACCTCAGTCTGCAACAAACACCTCAATTCCTAGAGACCAAACCCAATCATGCGAGGTGTTTGTTTTAAGGACAACCCATTCTAAACATATTTTACATTTGACAGTCAGTGCAGTCCAGTCACATTAGACAAAATAAACAAAAATTACAAACATTTTACTCTCAATTGAATCGTCAGCGGGGGACGATAACCACACTTGTGGAGAGAAAATTCCTGGACGGGTTCAAGGGGGGTTAATGATAAAAAATAAATCGCTTCCGTAGCACCCTCTGGCGACTTTTATTAGGAAAAAGAGTGTGACATTCAGCGGTGATTAACGTGAGGAGACAGTCGTCAAATCCTGTCAAACTCGGTTTGATCAACGGGTTGATTTTGTGTCTTCTATACGACGGGGTATGAAAACATGTAAGCATGGTTCAATATTTGAACCGCACGCGCTTGGTTTGTAAACCATAAGTGTATGTATAGCAGGCCATAGATATTGTGAACATAATGAAGGATCCTCTGTATCCAAAGTCTACAACCCACCCCAGACTGAGGGATCTCCTATATCCTAAGTCAACCACCCTTCACCCCCCAGTGCTTGTCTACAACTGATTTGGTTCAGTGAGCACACACTCCTTCCCCCAACCCCTAGGATCCACAGTTCCCGCCTACGCGCCTCAACGAACTAATCCTCAAGCATCCTGTCTTCGCGCAATCCTCCAGCAGCCTACTTAGGCCTAAGCAGCAGCTTTTCCCAGAGTCCGGCATTCTCCTGAGGACGATCAGAACATACTGATCGAAACGTCGAGTTGTACCTCCAGTTCTTTTCAGAACTAATTACTACTCAATTGAGCATTTCACATGGTGTCACCGCAATTAGTCTTACTTATGATACACCAAATTAATAAAACAAATTCCCCATAAAGGTTGCTTCAAAACTGCTCCGATAATAATTTAACACTATTTATAAACCTGTTGTTTACAGTTGATATTTATATCAATCAATCAAGTTTTTATAAATAAGAGATATAATAAGACTCCTCTCCAAAAGCCACATTGCTCATGGCATATGGTATTGTGTATATACTGTATAATGAGTGAGTGTAACTCAATGGCTTGTTTCAAAAGCCTAGGCACACTAATGGCATTATATGCTGTCGACATCATTTTGCTTCTGTGGATATGTGCATAAAGCTGTCCTGACAAACCATGTCCCTGTTGTTCACTTTGTTCCCTCATACTAGACCTTGATAATGCCGGAGTTTGAGGCCAATTATATACAAGATTTGTTGAATGTGAGAGAGCTATTGGGTCGATCGCTATTGACACGACGGTTTTTTTTCTGGCCGGATCTTGGACATCAGGCAAAAGAATTCAGTTTACAGATCGTGAATTATTCATTCATTAAAGGGAAGGTACAGCATTAGTAATGTTGGCAAAACTGCATTTCAGAAAATTCAGCTTAAGCTGTGTCGTTGACGAGAAAATAGGCTAGTGATTTTTTTATTCATTCCAGCGTGGAAGTTGTTATCATATGTGTACATTCAAATTGGAAATAACTTTCAATTCCCTTTAAGGGACAGCACCTCAAATGTTTTTAAGGAACTTGATACCACCTTTAAAAAGGAAGATATTTTGCAAAATTATTATAATTAAACAAATTATGAAACCTGCAATTGCACTGTACAGAAATACATGAAGTCAGGAATATTGTTTTCTCGTTTATAAAGTGACGACCAATTTGGCTAACACTTCTGGATCTGGGTCTGGGATCTGGATTGATTATACTCCGTAAAAGCGGTAAATCCTCATCACTACTTCAACAGGTGAATTTTTATTGCAGGCTCTTGATTCAATATGACCATTAACTAGTCTGAAACATTTACAACAAATAAATCGCTACATAGATTGACAAACGCATAGATCGTGCCCGGTAGCTCTTGAGGTAAAGCTGTACGCACCATTGCCTGCCCCATCTTTGGAAAAAGCTGATCCCACCCCTCACACCATGGGTAGTTTTACACAGTGAACGTAAGGAAACTCGCAACATTGCGTTGCCCCAATGGAAGTTCGGTTTGGATTGATATACCTGCAAGTCTCTCTTGACAGCGCATGTAGCGTTTACCACATCATTTTGAACTAGTAGGAATGAACTAACTAGGCTGATCAACAGGTAACCTTATAGCATAGTTATTCACAGCTGTCCTCAGAAAGGAACACTTCCGGATTCTATTCAAACCACTTTTCCTTACGAAACTGAAAACACAACGACATGGTTTAACAATTAAGGGCATACTAAACTTTTTTTTTTTCATGTGGAAAATCAATACTGGATTTTTCAGTAAAGTCGAGTTAGACTCCAATGTGTCTGAGAAGAATTTTCACGTATTGAGTCAGTATGTGAAATGCATTTATTTTTTATTTTTTACCTATATCGGGTTTACTCTCTTAATATATTTTTCAACTATCGAGTTTATTCTGTGATATACATATATTGGTCTCTGAGGTCCCTTTTCACCTATCGAGTAACTCTTTAAAATGTATTTCTCACCGATCGAGTTTAGTCTTTGGCATTTTCATGTAATATCGAAGATGTGTTATTCACCTATCTCTTAAGTACATTTTTACGTATCCAGTAAATCTGGATATGAAATTTTATTTTTTTATTTTTCAGCAATCGAGTAAGCTTCTGAGACGGTTTTCGCTTATTGGTGGCATTAATTGTTCACCCATCGACTAATTAAGACCCTTTCAGTTACCCGATATCAAACCTAGGCCTATTTGCAGAAATCACACTTTGTGTCACGTACTGTGCAGTCTAGCTAGATTGTACAAAAAAATCAGGGAACCGGGCTAATTAAACAAAAAAATCGAGTATATCTTGGTAATTGATTACCATTTAAGTAGAAAATGAGAGTATATACGTCCGGCGCACATCAGGATGATTGATATCGCCACCAGAATCACGCCTATGCTATAGTAAGCTTATTGAAAGGGTCATTTCGAGTTTGAGTATTAACCAATAGGGGCCTGCATATACATTTATAATAAGAATGAATGACGATCTGAATCCGATATTAGGCCTATATGCCTATAATATGATTTCCCGACCAATTCATATATTTAGCTTGATTACTTTTAATACTTTAAAATTTGAAGAAATTGCCCATCAACATTCAATGAGCAATAAGATAAATTCAGTTTCATTAGTTCGATCGTCCTAATTCATCGAAAAAGTACATTCCCACAATTGAAAGTGGCTTTAAGTTCTATCAAAATTGTCAGAAACAGCAGCAGGAGGTAAAATGATGGGGTTGATAAAATAAATTACACATTTTTATATTGATCGTTATGTTAGTTTTAATGTAACTCAAGGCCGTCCTACCACTAGACTTTCTTCCGATCCTTATATGTTAACTGTTGCTATGAATAAAACTGAATCACATAATTCTTTTTATTTTCAGCGGATTGTTCCAATCTGGAATCAACTTCCTTTGGCAGCAAGGTCTGCCACTTCACTTTCGTCGTTTAAATCTCAAGTGTCTCAGTTTTACAGAACAAAATTTGCTTCCAGTTTTTCGGTAGATAATATTTGTACATGGATGTCTTTTTGCCATTGCTCTCTCTGTCGGCGTAATTAATTTGTTGCTTAATGTTGTCTTTTCCGTCCTAACTTGCATCAGCGGCCCTCCAGTGGTGTAACAGGGGCGGGGGAGATGGGGGTGTAACGGGGGCGGGGGAGATGGGGGTGTAACGAGGTATATAATGTTTAGTGGGTTTCTTGTGGTATAATGGCCTTGTAGAGGTGCTGGTCACCTGTTCTATCTTACCACTCACTGGCTTTGTTTAAAATGAATGTTTGTGTATTTTTTGTTTTTTAGGGTTTGGTTTTATATTTAATTGATGTAATCTGATTGCCAGTGTAAAATGTAATAAAATAAAATTAAAAAAATTTAAAAAATGATTAAGAAAACAATTTCATCAACAGGATATATTTATCACATTTTTGTATTCATTTCTTTATAATGTGATTTGCAAATTCAAGAATGTTTGTGTTATTTGCCCCAAAAAAGAATATTGTGAGGCCGTTGATGGTCATAACGGGAGGACGTAGATAGCCGAGTTAGCGGCGAATCCTTAGTTACGCACAATTCTTCTACAGCGGCCTATTAAAGTCATTTCTTATTCATAGTTATCAGGCCTGTGATTTCTTAGAATTTTTCCTGATTTCAGTATTTTTTTTTTTTTTTACAAATCTCCCTTTGCCTCAAAATTTTCTTGAAAAAAAAGAGAAGTAGCCACCAAGGAAAGAAAGAAGTATCTTGTATTGTGTCAAAACCTCTCGTTTCTTGTTTGTGTGGATGTGGAGAGTCTGTAAATCCTCCAAAATTACACGTCCAGCAGGTTCAGGGGGCTTTGTCCTCTAGACCAAAGGGAGACCCAGGCCTGCTACCCACAGGAGGTTCAGGGGGCTTTGTCCTCTAGACCAAAGGGAGACCCAGGCCCGCTACCCATTTTTCAGGATTTTTTACTTTTGTCAAATCACACCCCTGTCATATGCTTTTAGCAGCTATAGCGCAACAATATTCTGCACTATATACCCCTATACTTCTGTCTGCATTCAAGGGAAGGTATCACATTGGTATTTTGGTATAACTACTTTCATTTAAACTTTTCAAGATATATACCAGAAGTGAAAAGGAATAATGAACTATACTTGATTGTCATAATAGCACCGAGCTTCTCATTCTAATCATGAATCGATCATGATTAAGTGAATATTAAGGCCTTTATGCATGTTTCTGTGGGGAATGTGTGTATAGGCCAAAGATTTTAATTTACAATCATAAAATTATCACTGTAACTGGGGCACTATATTGTCAATAGTGTGCGATCCTGGCCTCACTGACGTGTATTCTCTATTGTGCATCGACTTCCCTTTTCCTGAAGGATATCGTCGGATTGATATTTTCCCAGATTCATGTCAAGGCTAAACTTGCAGTTGTGCAACAATGGATGGGGAAATGTTGAAATAAAGCCCTTCAAGGATTAAAAAATAGGCGTGGGTGTTGTTTAGATTCGGGCGGTATATTCTCGACTGTTGGCTGAATATTATGAATGCTATACGGAAATGCCGTGGCCATATTAGTTGATTCAGGTATAGAGGTGGCGAAAAGAAGCATTTGTTGCTATACCATACGTATTTGTTGTGCCTCTGTCGTTGCAGTGTGCCTCCTTTCATCAACATTGGATCCGCCCCTGAGCGGCCATCATTCTGTAGATGCTTGGTAAAACCATTCCCGTCATAAAACTGGGTTCGAGGTTAAAATGGAGTCTACCCCGGTGTCACTGGTAGCCTCATTTCCAAAACGCATTTCCCTTTCCCTTATACAATGTGACATAAACATTAGTATTAGTCTTCATGGAGTTCGTGGTATATGATATTATATGGTTTTGTATCATTATAAGTTTACTTCCACGGTTCTAAGCAGCAGTCATGTAATACTTTATTTTGCTGCTTTAAAGGGGTAGTATCGTTATGATCAACGGGGCGTGGAATCGGAATGCTAGTTTTAGATTAACACAGTGAACTACCATAATACCCTACATGATAAGGCCATCGTTGCTGCTGCATAAATTTCCAGTAATTTCCAGTCATTGTGTTAATCTTAAACTAGGACATCAATTCCATGCACTGTCCAAAGTCTTCTCTGATCGGAATTCCGCACTTTAGGATACTATCTTGCTTACAGTGTTGTTAGTGCAGAATTTGTGTGATAGCCAAGTAGTCAAAGTACGCATGTGTTTATTAAGCAGAACATCCTCGCTAACCTGCGAAATACGTTTACGAAAATCGCTTACGTTTAGCTCATAAGGTTGTGTTATAGTAAGCACCGATTTGTTCGCTTACAGTAAACAGAGCCGTTAAATTGGGCGCAGGTTTCTTTGGCGGTATGTGAACACACCATAGTCCATCATCATTGATTTCCTATTTAGCCTGCATCTTCGTGTTTTGGGGTTTTTTTTCACCGACGCAAGAGAACTCGAATCTCTGTCGCACGACACTAGTTCTTCATATGTGGTTTATTTGATTATAAAACAAAAGCGAAGAAATATTCACAGTCCAGTTTCCGCACCCGCCCGGACAAGTATCACCTCAAAAGCCAACGAGAATACATCAGAGGTACGATAGTTGTCTGAAAGTTGAAGTCTAAATGTTTGAAAAGTTCAACATAAGGAAGATTCAGTCGTGTGGTATAGGGACCTAATTGTTGACATCTGTACGTGTGTACATTACTCATCATGCAGTCATTTCTGACACCAATGTGAGCGTGATATACTTATGAAGACGATGGCGTTATTTGCCTATAGCCTCTGCCGTTCTTTTGACCGTTCAGTTAATTAAACCCGTCTATGTGAAGATACTGTGCACATATTTACGCATGCTGGACAATACTTCCGAGACTGCGCCTATTAAAATCGCACAAATGAAAATGTCAGCGCCGCCTCATCACACCGCGGCATTTCTCATCGCTAACACCGTCTGGAGAAATATTTTCAAGGGCAGTGGTTAATTCTTGAGGGCTAACCATTTAAACTTGAAGTGCAACACTATTATTGACTGATTTTGAATTCAGATGCAGTCATCCGTGGATAACTAATCCAAGACAAACAGCTTTACGTCAGCGTTATTTGTTGCGCCATTTATATGCAAATTGCAGTAATTGTTTCGAAGTGCAACACTATTATTGACTGATTTTGAATTCAGATGCAGTCATCCGTGGATAACTAATCAAAGACAAACAGCTTTACGTCAGCGTTATTTGTTGCGCCATTTATATGCAAATTGCAGTAACTGTTTCGTACCCCGCAAAAAATAAAAGAAATAATAAATGTTTCACCAATAGAGGCAGCAACTTGACTTGAATTTTGAATAAGTTTGTTTTCAGGCTGTGATCAGTTCTGAAAAACTCGACCACAGTTTCGTAACATTAAAGTTAGTAATACGACTTAAGACATGAAAGAAATAGCCAATTAATTATTTAATCAATAATAATAATAATATCAATAGTCTTATACACCGCTTCTAACTGACGCTCACAAACACAAATATTTTACAGAAAATTACTGAAACGACATCCAAATATGTGAGTTCTAGGAGGAGAAATTCCGAGAATTTTACCAAACCGGTAGCCTACCTGAACAGAAGTATTTCAAGGGATGTTTGATACCATAAATTTTACACCAGGTACATTTTATCGGGTTGTTCTTAAACCCCCTCGACCCCCACGACCCCCACGACCCCCACGACCCACGACCCCTCGACGTACGCTCATATAAACGAAGCACATGTACTCGCGGAATTCACTACCACCAGTGCAGTACGAATGTATGTATGTATTTCGCAATGCCCATGCGCAAGCATGTTGCATGACTGGCCGGCCTGCGCCAGAATCAAATTGTATCCCAAATGGGAACCTGTTTACGGCCCGAGTTCGAAAATGGCTAGCTCGCTAGCCTGTTGCGCTGTTTGCTGCATGACGACCTGTCGTCGCGAAATCAACGAATTTATAATGCTGCCACAAGCCAAATTATACCATTCCCGACTAGATAATTTCATATTCTATCCAAAAAATTGCATACTTATGTCGGATTTTTGCTAGTTGGGCGCAGTTTTTGGCAACGTTCTTCCTGCAACTCGTACGGTCGTAGAAGGATATCGCTTCCAAGACGGCCGCATGGCTTTCCGGCATCCTGATTGGTCAATAAGCATTACATCACAAACTGGCATGCGCGCACAGCCCCGAATGTACATTATTTTTTACTTGATGGACGTGGGAAAAAATCCCAACTATTATTTCTCATTTACTAACCTATTTTATATTATTCTATTTAAAAATTAGACTTTTGGAGGAGAAAAGGATTTAGTTATTTTCCCCAATTAACCTATAGGATCTTCGATTATTAAAAAAGAGCTCCGTTTGTTCACGTTCAGTAGTACGGGAGTGCAGCGGGCATTCTAATTGGGGCCGTATTCGAACACAGATTCCGATTTGGGATACGATATGATTCTGAGCGCGCGTACGTCGTGGGGGTCGAGGGGTCGTGGGGGTCGAGGGGGTTTAAGAACAACCCCATTTTATCATGTAAAACCAGGATAGTTTAGTTGTTTGGAGATTACCAATAGTATATTAAGTGACTTTTAAAGTCTATTGATGATTTTGATTGACCATCGGGTTGATGCTGACCATCGGGTTGATGCTGACCATCGGGTTGATTGCAAGCAGTTAAGCTAACACATGTTGAATGAGTGGCTGAATGAAATCGCACTAAATGTACAGAAGCTAAGGGGCCTACAACCAAGAAACTAATAAGTGAAGAGAGTCAACTGCACAATTATTTCTTTTAAAAAGAGGAAACATTTCCGCATTTCGTCTTCCCAAGAAGCCCATATGGAGTTGCCAGATTGATGACAATGCAAGGGTGCAATTAAATGATAATAAGATAACATTAAAAGTTCCATGTAGTCATAATTAATCTGAAAATAATTAATTGATAATTCAACTAATTATATTCTCTTGAAATAGTACAACCGAATATTTGCCGTGTCATTTTTTTGTGGTTATAGGGCCTATAACTATAACTTAAGAAAACATTCGAAACATTTCAGAGCTGTAAAATAAACAAGACGAGTGAGATCGATCCAACACCCACCTCAAAACCACAAACATAACAATAAATAGTTTCGTGAAACTGAGTTTCAATTAATTTGAGAATAGACGGCGCCACGCAACTTGTTTTCACATATTTTGAAAAAAATAGGCCCTATTTCATTTAATGTAGCCGACACGGCCAGCTCCCGGAAAACCCCCACCAAAACTCTGATATGTTTGTCTTATTTGGATATATTTTGTGGCCATATTTTTCAGGCATGGATTCATATCTGTAATGTTCATTTATATCCGGTTTGATTAGTATGACGTCATTTCACCATAAGCCACGCCTCCTTCACCTGGAGTCGATCTAATTCTAAACATTTACGTGCTAAAAATGCATTGCCTACTTTTTTTCTTTTTTAGAATTACGGAAGAAATCTTGTAATAGTTGATCGTCATTTATATTTTGATTGGAATCCTACTATAAATGTATACTATTTCGGTGATAAAATCGTATTGAAATCTTTTTTAAAAATGTGAAATAAATGTTCTCAGTAATTGCACGGTGAATTATTCAGTGGAACCCCAAGTTGGAAAAAACAGTTAAGTCGAAGAGGATAGGCTCTAGGAAGTTATTGACGTTCAAACGAGACTTCAAAGAATCGATATCAAATTAAAGTAGGCCTATAGGGTTATACTTTATTGACAATTTAAATCCAGTTTTGATCAACTTTTATACTTCCCAAAGCCTTTCTCAGCGCATTGCAAACCATTTTCAGTGGCCGTTTCAAAACTGTAATACTTGTTTCAGACGATAAAGTAGCCTATACCCGTTGGTAACACGTGCATCCATGCATATTGAAGGTAGGAATGAGTGACAAACCAGCTTAAGGCTGTGCTGGGTATCCGGGTACCCGGATACCCGACTGAAACTGTCATTACCTGATTCCATTTTTCAGTTCCAATTACCCGTAAACGATTTTTAAAAATTTCGACTGAACATTATTTTAAGCCACACAAATGGAATTCTCAAATATTTTTTGCTAACAAAATGTGTGTGGGGAATGGGGATGCTACGAGTCGTTTTTAATATAGAGGCGGGAAATTATTACAGTAATTCCACATTTATTATGACTCTAATAAAACAAGAAAAACTTGTGTTCATATTGGTTATTTTTATACAATATAATAATAACGTTTATAGAGCTGGTATCTAGAACAAAAACTATTCACTGCGCTTGGACCTGTGTGTTTTGAAGATATGAGTTTTGAAGATGTGAGTTTTGAGCTGTCTTACCTTATTTTGTGTTGGTGTGTTGCTGAGGATGTTATCAATCTCCCAAAGAAATTATTTTGTCTGAGGTGCTGTCATTTTAAAGAAAAAGTGAAATTATGTTTCGAATTTAGCAAAATGTTTCCTTTCCTAAATAGTGTAAAGCATATTGAGAAACTTATTTCCAATGCTGTACATTCCCTTTAAAGTCATATCAAGCAAATGTCACAGAGTTGCTAAGCTCACATGTTTGTTAATAACTAGAAAAGGATACAATGAGCAAAGGTTTGTTCAAAGCGCTGTACATTAGTATTACCCCTTGTCCATCGGGCAAATGAAATAACTCCTGAAAACCATCTCAACTCCCTTGGGAGCATGCAGTTCCGGCAGCCAATTAGCCGCGCAAGTAGCTTATCAAACACAACAATCTGTTTGACCTCGCAATGTATCCATTTACTCCTGGGTGGAGAGAAGCAATTTATTATTAACTGTTCGCAGAACGGCCGGGATTTGAAACCACATTCTGCCCACGGGCGGTGTCTGCAACTAAACCTCTCATCTCAATTATACTCTTCGTGCCTCCTGATACATAAAGCTTCTTAACCTCTACACAGCAAAAATACAAAATAAACTAAGGATCTTTCTTCTGAGTTTCATTTCTGAAAACTATACGATCGCCGCATGTACTTCTAGCGCCGCATGCACTTCTACCGCCGCATGCACTTCTAGCGCCGCATGTACTTCTAGCGCCGCATGCACTTCTACCGCCGCATGCACTTCTAGCGCCGCATGCACTTCTAGCGCCGCATGCACTTCTAGCGCCGCATGCACTTCTAGCGCCGCATGCACTTCTAGCGCCGCATGCACTTCTACCGCCGCATGCACTTCTACCGCCGCATGCACTTCTACCGCCGCATGCACTTCTACCGCCGCATGCACTTCTACCGCCGCATGCACTTCTACCGCCGCATGCACTTCTAGCGCCGCATGCACTTCTAGCGCCGCATGCACTTCTAGCGCCGCATGCACTTCTAGCGCCGCATGCACTTCTACCGCCGCATGCACTTCTAGCGCCGCATGCACTTCTAGCGCCGCATGCACTTCTAGCGCCGCATGCACTTCTAGCGCCGCATGCACTTCTAGCGCCGCATGCACTTCTACCGCCGCATGCACTTCTAGCGCCGCATGCACTTCTACCGCCGCGACAACAAAACGTTCAAAATCATCGCCTCCTCGTCGGCCAGCGCTTCCAAGTTTAACAATTCAGACGAGCTGGCATTTTTATCACTTTAGCGGCCGATCTGAGCCACCCTCCCCAAGGGCCACGAGGGTGGCAAATAAAGGCTTGTTCTTCGTTCGTAAAACAGAACCACCTAATCGCGCAAACAGCTCTATGAATGAAATTTTCATTTGCGATTCCCAAAACGTCTCAAAGATCCAGTGGACACAGGTGCACATCACATCAAAATAAGACGGGAGTGTTATAAGTGGTTGTGCTCAGAGCCGTAGCGAATGACATTATCTTTGGGGCTGTGGAAGCCAATTTGCTGATGGAATTTGCGGATAGAGAACTGGAATGGGAGAGGGGCTGAAACGTTTTTCAAAAAATTGAACACCTTCAAAATCGCTGGAAGGGGGATAGACGTGAGAAATTTTGAGAGGGGGAAGGCGTGTACAATCCCCCACACAAAAAACAATAAATAAAATAAATATTGAAATAATTTTTTTTTACAAAATCGCAAAACGAAGGGGAAGGCGTGCTAAATTTCTGCTTCGGTGGTTTGATTTGGTGGTTTATTTTCCGACTGAGGCTCTGAGAACAACGTTATGTGGCAGTGTAAGCAACCTCATCACCCTACTCCCTTTTGGCTACGCCCCCTGATACATCTGCCAAAATGATCTGCAAACATACTTGTATTTTTGTTTCTTTGGATGCTTCCGATAAGTCAATAATTTAGAGGAAAATATTGCTCTTTGAACGACTGAAATGTATAAACAAAGACATGCACGACAAGGAAAAACTATCCTCTTAGAATCATTATGCTAAAGTCATCAGTGAACTTAAAATATCTATCTAATTAGAATAAACAGAGAACCGCAGCTTTTTTTAGTTGTGTTTGTTTGTTTTTTCATCGAGCTTAAAGATTCTTATAAATATTTAATTATATATTAAACATTCAAAAGACGCACCTCCTTCAAAATAAGAAAAGACTTATAAAAGATAAATATCCTTTACAGTCATTTTTCAATGATGATGCATAGCGAACAGCAATCTCTACGATTGCATATAACCACTTTCGTGTTAGTAATCAGTTGTATGGGATGTTCACGTCAGATCCGTTTCGATCTGTTTCGATCCGTTCTTGTTAAACAGTACAAATAATTTACATCAAATCATTCATATCCTAATTCGACTTCGTTTTCTGAAGAAGGAAATGCACATATAAAGTCCGTAGTCTCAAATCGGTAACATCTCTATGGTAACATCAACTGTTATAGAGCAATTAAGAATAGTAAAATTACATCGTCGGGATTAGGTACCGGTACCGTGCGTTGAGTTCCTCTGATGCATAATACAATGGTACATGCAAAGTGCAATTGCTCTATCAGCAAATTACTGCTACACCAGTGCTCAGGTCACAGTTAATAAAGTCACATTTTCAGACGAACTGTAAAGTTAGATTTTGCCATGGCAACTGTCGTTCCCATAAACGCGATGAGCGTATCTTTTCGATTAATATTACTCATCCGCGCGAGTTGGTATCGACAAAACGTGAAAGGACTACACGCGCGAAGCTCATCAGATTCAGTGGTTCCCTGTAATATGGTAAATGTGGCATCGTTTGTGTTTGAAATTGCAAGGGTGCCAGCGAAACTCCAGTTGATCAGATCGAAATTACTTCCTGTAATTATCAGCCATTTTGCCATTTTTACATTGAAATTTTAATGTTTGTTCGACTAGAAGGGTGCTTGAAAATGCCCAATGTGGTGTGAAGGGGCCTTGTTAGCACAGTCCTTAAAATCAACACCTTCAATGTCATGGCATGGTTTTAACCCTTGGTATGTTATGTAGTTTGTGTGGTTTTCCGTTTATTGGTTTCTTAACAGCGGGTATGCTGTTCCTGTGGTTACTTGCTTAGCAGCAGGGTTGAGTAGGAATTCGTCAAATTTCAACAAATAGTCGCCGTTTAATCAATAACTATATATAGCCGTTTTCATCTGATTTCACATTTTCGCGAATACTTGCTATACAGCAAATCTTGGTTAGGCTTATCACTTCAAGTAGGTCTATGAATCTAGTATTCTACCAAGTTTAAGCAAAGCTAGTTTGATGTATATTGGCAGCTAGAGACACATTGTCACTGTATTACAGGCCTGTGATTTCCCAGGATTTTTCTTGATTCAGGATTTCTTTTTTTAAATCTTCCTTTGCAAAAGAATCAGGTTGTATAATATGCTGATCTATTATACAAATGTTCATGGTGCCATTTGATAGATGGTCTGCGTTCGGCTAATTCAAATTCAAATTCAATTTAAAAAATAATAATAAATATTGTTTTCAGAAGAAACTAAAAGAACGTGTTCAAACATTGGATGTCTTAAACTGAAAATAAACTATTGTCCAAAACACATAATCTGGGGCCGATTTCACAAAGAGCTAAGATTGATCTTAATTGTGTATCAATCTTAATTGCTTAGCAAAGTGTGATGTCACAATACAAATCACTGTGGTAATACTAACAGCTCATCTTAAGATGAATCTTAGTGCTTTGTGAAATCGAGCCCAAAAGTAATTTCCTGCTAACAGTAGCCGCTGCATATGATATCCATGGCAGTGTATAAACCAGGATTTGAAGATAGGGCGTCCAAATGTGTTATGCGTTGAAAAACTGGGAGTCCCAATGTTTAACTCCAAATACAGTTGCATGTGTTTTACAAATAAAACAATGTGTCCATTTAGCAAATAGGGCATCCAAAAGACACCCAAAGGTATTGCTGGCTAATACTATGAGCCTTGATTTTGTAAACTAAAAACCTTTTCTAGTTTCATGATCTAGACTGTATCTACTGAATCCACGGCTTACCGCTCATAGTCATCTGATCCAGCTGTAAAATGTGTCGTTGAAGATGTTTCTGGTTTTGTTTCATATTTTGGATTTGATTTCCCAAGCGAAAAAGAAGACGATGTTGTTTCATAAACCTTCGACAGTATAAGTGTCTGGTGCAGATCAAACCGAATATTTTTTAAAGCATTCTTACATAGATTCTTATTGAGTATTTAATGACATCAACAAATTATAAATTTATCAGTTCGTATAATGTGGTGATAAAACAAAATAAACCAAGAAACAAAATATTTTGGTCGAAATGTGTGAAAGGAAATATGGACAAGGCAAAGAACACATACGGTAAGAAGCTTCACCATTTATTATTATTTTACCTTCAGCATATGTCGACTGTAGGCTCCTGTGGTTACTTGCTTACGTCATAAAGCAGCAGGGTTGAGTAGGAATTCGTCAAATTTCAACAAATAGTCGCCGTTTAATCAATAACTATATATAGCCGTTTTCATCTGATTTTACATTTTCGCGAATACTTGCTATACAGCAAATCTTGGTTAGGCTTATCACTTCAAGTAGGTTTATGAATCTAGTATTCTACCAAGTTTAAGCAAAGCTAGTTTGATGTATATTGCCAGCTAGAGACACATTGTCACTGTATTACAGGCCTGTGATTTCCCAGGATTTTTCTTGATTCAGGATTTCTTTTTTAAAATCTTCCTTTGCCTAGTTTTTTTTTTCTTGAAAGAAGAGAAGTAGCCACCAAGGAAAAAAAGAAGTAGCCTGTATTGTGTCCAAAGCTCTAGTTTCTTGTTTATGGGGATGTGGAGAGTCTGTAAATCCTCCAAAATTAAACATCCAGGAGGATCAGGGGGCGTTGTCCTCTAGACCAAAGACCCAGACCCGCTGCCCATTTTTCAGAATTGTCTATTTTTGTCAAAATCACACTCACACTTTATACAGACCTTTGTCTATATCTATCGGGCGTATCTTACCTGTAACCATTGGGTTATCGCCATACATATAAATTAACCATACGAGTTTTTGTGTGCACCATTTTTGGCTTTGGTTGATACGCGTCTGCTTCTGATTATCTTTGACTAGAAGGCAAAGTTATATAGTAAGCCTACAGCTGAAATGGATTTCATATTGTTGACTTTGGGCCAAGTACCACTAAAATTAGTTTCATGTAGGCCTCTACACATGTCATGGAAGGATATTTATTTGCTTACCATTGTCCTAATAAAAATAGAGAATGCCTTATGAAATCAGTAGAGAACAACCTTCAACAATTTTAAGCTGGGCGTGCACAGGTTCACTGTATAAATACCAGCAATATTTTGTGTCAATTTCCAAATATAAATACACGTGCTTGCCTTGTTTACTTCTTGGTAATAAATCACTTTCTTGTACTCTTTCCCCCAACCTCTACCCCGGAATAGTCCTGTCGCACCAGAGAATTAACCGAGTAACTGAGTTATCGCGTTGGGAAACCACGAATGCGTAGAATTGTTCTCATGTTTGCAATTGAGCGTTCTAACAAGTGGGAAATGGACAGAAAGTGCTGGAGGGAGCAGGGTTTTATTTTAGTGGGGAACCAACCTGATTAAGTGTGACACGGAACATTAATAGATGGAAGCTTCCAGAGGGGCTGATGAGATGAGAGTCGACACTCGGCAAATTCCATCTCGGGCCCTCGTGATCGGGATATTAAAAATAAAAATATAAATAAATTTAAAAAATAAAAGTAGCTAAATTAAATATGCATAGGCATACAAGAAACAAATAACCGTTTGTATTAGCAGTGTACATTGGCCTATACTGTTCTTAACTAGTGCATAAAGCAAAGGGACAGTAATTAAGTGCATTAATTCGTTGATATGTGAGCTTGGTGTATATTAAATACTCACTTCTGACTCATCAAAAACATAACTGATAGATTAACTTCGGGTTCGTACGGAGGAGAGCAGAATTTGGATTGAATACAGGCATAACACCAGAAGTCTACTACCTTTCAAGATTTTTTTTCTTTTTTTTTTTCTTGAATACATTATTCGAATTTATTTAAATGTATTTGATCAACGGTCTGGTGAAGAGAGTCGAAACAGGAGCGTCGATACAAAGGATAGGAAAGAATTTATAGGGAACTAGATAGATTTGGGCTTCAATTCGAGCACCAAATCAGAAGTAGCACACAGCAGTAACAATAGCAGTAGAACGAACATAAAATGCTCTCAAATTCTCGCCCAAAATTGTAAAATGAATTAATATAAAACAAAACGTAAAATTCTTCTTCGGATACACAAGTCATAGGCATAATATTACAGTCGGTTTGATGTTGCCCTACAGTCCTACCAAAACACTTTTGTGCAGTAAACTAAAATAAATCATTGACTACAGTGCTGTCAACTGCTAATTCGTCGCCTTTAACATTATATCATCTCCTGATATATAATAAGTCTCTCGTATCACGCTGCACTTTCCCGTTCGGTGAGTTCATTCCATTCATGGACAAATTACGCGCGTGTTATGATCGACTGTGATGATACACCGACCGGAATCATCGAATCTTAAACCACAATGGGGAAATTATTACACAATTCACTTTTTGCCCAGACATTAATTCGATGATGCACTAAAAGCCATGAATGGACGGTTAGACATAGTCATCAGGCCCGCTCGTTATTGCAGTGACTTGGATCAGATAACTCGTGATTGGAAAGTGAAAATAAGTACTTCGAGCTACACTAAAAAAAAATCATGACGCTTAAATGGCCGACCGGTTTGGGCAAATAAGACATACTCAAATGTTTTATGTTGTTATTTATGTTTTTATGACTTTTTTCAGTCAATAAAAATTACAGAAATATTATTAGATCAACTCTAAACCTTGGGTCTGCAAGGTAGTGAAATGGAATGTCTCACCCAAAATATAAGTGAAATGTGTAAAAACACAACATCTACGTCTATTGTTCATGTTTAAGCCACTATACATCACTATTGGTGATCTCAAAAAACATAAATGATCACAGTTTGACATGAAATTAACTCAGTGTTGATAATGGTATCAAACATATCTTGAAATATTCATGTAAAATTATTGAAATCATTCTTAAAAATCAATTTCTGTCACCGGAGGACAGAAATTCCCCGTTGGAATGAATCAAACAATTTGAATGCATTTTCACAATTTAGTCTCGTCAACGACCCAATGAAACAGGCTAACATGTTCACAAGTTGATTTTGTATTAAAACCCTCCTACAATCAGTGCAATTTTTGAAACAACCCATTCAGGCCACTCCAAGCCATTAGCTGTTGCCAGTGGCCTCCTATGGTTACTCTTCTGTGTACCGTCACACCACTGAGATTGCAGAGTAAGGTGGTCTCCCATCGATACATTGCAGGCCATACTAATATGTACATTTACAGTGGCCTTGGGTGGCACACAGTTGATTTTGTAAGATTACTTGGAAAGGACAGCAGGCTTGTACATGTATGTACTGAAGGTTGCTTAGGAGCAGAATTTTGTGGATCGGAGTGGCCTCCATGTGTAGGAGGGTTGAGTCTTATAAAGTATGGATGCATTTACATGCATTTTACTAAAGGTGTCAACTGGCTTTTAAAACTGTTTCACGGCGTGAAACATTGCTACGGACCGCTGGCAGCAGGCCCTGCAAGTCTACTCGATTAATTAGGTTGTATAATATGCTGATCTATATACAAATGTTCATGGTGCCATTTGATAGATGGTCTGCGTTCGGCTAATTCAACTTCAAATTCAATTTAAAAAATAATAATAAATATTGTTTTCAGAAGAAACTAAAAGAATGTGTTTTCCTGTTCATGAAAAAACAAGTGTTCAAACATTGGTTGTCTTAAACTGAAAATAAACTATTGTCCAAAACACATAATCTGACCCCAAAAGTAATTTCCTGCTAACAGTAGCCGCTGCATATGATATCCATGGCAGTGTATAAACTAGGATTTGAAGATAGGGCGTCCAAATTTGTTATGCTTTGAAAAACTGGGAGTCCCAATGTTTAACTCCAAATACATTTGCATGTGTTTTACAAATAAAACAATGTGTCCATTTAACAAACAGGGCATCCAAAAGACACCCAAAGGTATTGCTGGCTAATCAGCGGCGTAGCCACGGGGGGCACGTGCCCCCCCACAAATTTCCAGTGCCCCCCCAGGTGCCCACCCACGAAAAATCCTCATAATGCCCCAAAAAACAGAAAAGAAAAAGAAAAGAGAAAAAAACCATACCCCCTGGGCCCCCCCACTGAAAAGCAATGCCCCCCCCCCCCCACTGAAAAAGTCCTGGCTACGCCGCTGTGGCTAATACTATGAGCCTTGATTTTGTAAACTAAAAACCTTTTCTAGTTTCATGACTGTATCTACTGAATCCACGGCTTACCGCTCATATAGTCATCTGATCCAGCTGTAAAATGTGTCGTTGAAGATGTTTCTGGTTTTGTTTCATATTTTGGATTTGATTTCCCAAGCGAAAAAGAAGACGATGTTGTTTCATAAACCTTCGACAGTATAAGTGTCTAGTGCAGATCAAACCGAATATTTTTTAAAGGATTCTTACATGGATTCTTATTGAGTATTTAATGACATCAACAAATTATAATTAATCAGTTGGTATAATGTGGTTATAAAACAAATAAACCAAGAAACAAAATATTTTGGTCGAAATGTGTGAAAGGAAATATGGGACAAGGCAAAGAACACATACGGTAAGAAGCTTCACCATTTATTATTATTTTGCCTTCAGCATATGTCGACTGTAGGCTTTACATGTTATAGACTGTTAGAAGTAGACTGTTGCCTATGACGTGTGACTCACTTCATTAGAAACGTTCTCGTGCCCATCGGGAATACGACCAAGATGGCTGCAGTGTTTGATTCATCAACTGCAATTCAGATCATAAATTCAGTTGTAATAGGTCTTAATGTGGCCCTCAGGATATGGGAATGTTTGTTGGGATACATAATGTAAAGCACGGTATGTTTCTTTCGTATCATTTACTCCCTGTTGTTACACCAGGCATGATATCAGTATAGCAACCGTCGCCTTGGTAACAGACCAGAGGAGACAAGGTCACCGACAATAGGAACAAAGGAGGGTTTTCGTGGTTTTAGAAAGGTTACGGTGTGTGAACGTTACACAACCTCAAAAGGAGCACGTTCCAACTTAAAGTGGATATGAATGAATAATTTATTCTTCTGGACACCTTAAGAAAATTATATATTTTTTTACATTTGTTTTGCTTGTTGTCTGTTTTGTTTTACTCCCCCGTCTGACTCATTGCTTTTCACTAATTTTATAATCTCTTCTTCCAGCCAAAAACTCCTGGTACCTATAATAATATTTCTGTGTAATCCCTCTTTTGTCCGGTCCCAGGACCAGTACCTGACACTGCTTTTCGTATTTTCTTTTATGTTCATTTCACACCTGACGAACTTCTGCTCACTCTTGTATTTATGTATGTATGTTTTTTTTGTATTCCGTCCCATTTTGTCTTTGAGAAAGAACCTGCTAGGTTCAAAACGTAAAACCTTTATTTAAAAAAAAAAATGTTTGACAATGTATACGTTGAATATTCAGTGTACGGTTTATATGTTTATCCTTTGACAAATACAACTGAGCAGTAGTTACTTCACAAAATACTCAAAAGGAACCAAATATTCAAATTACAAGAACACACAAACTTTCAGAGAACTGACTGGTGAAATGACCTGAAATCCCATCATGTTTTATTCATAAACTACCCGAAATGTCGCATGTGATCCTGGATTGAGATTACAGAGATGCTCATGAATATGCAAACTTTCATTAGAATAGATACTCAAACTGTACCAAAAACAAAGTATCCACAGTTTGGCAATAAAAAGATAGCAACAAAATACAAAGATGTGCATTTTGTATAATCACATCATTTTTTTGTCGGTTTACACAATAAACAAAAGTGATTGTGTATGTGTTTTATTGCACAAATCAATTAATGTTGTAATTAAGGTGAGTATAATTATTACATTGTGTGAATATGAAAGATTGTGCATTGTACAGTGTCTTAATTTATTTTATTTTTATTTTTAAATTTTTTTTTTTAAATCCCAAGGGATTCTTATTTATTGTTCACTGTTTCTTGATCACAATTTCCATACAATAACATTCCAATGATCAATACAAATTTAAAAAAACATTAAATGACATTAAAAGAGAGTTAATCTTGGCCTAAAATAAAAAATGAATCCCATTTTTGATAAAATTTTAAACCTACTCCTTTCGTGTGAAACATCAATTTTTCTATCAAGAAATACTTCTTTATATCATTTTTCAGAATTGATAATGATGGACATTTCTCGTTCATTTTCATTTTATAAACATGAAATCTGCAAATCAACAGAATCAGATTAACCATTTTACTATTGGCGATAGTTTTACCGAATAAAATGGCTTCGTTGTCCAATGCGAAAGAGAAATTGGTCTTCATCTTAATCCAAGAAAATACGGTCCAAAAAGACGTTGTGTGGGTACAAGAGCAAAAAAGATGAAGTATTGTCTCTTCTTCCTTATTACAAAACGTACACAAATTATTATCCTTCTTATTAATATTAAACAACAAAGAATTGGTACCCAAGATCCGGTGAATTAATATAAACTGGAACCATCTTAATTTTGTATCTACAGTACAAGAGTATGGAATGTTGTAAATAACAGACCATTTCGACAAATCGTAGTAAATATGCATCTTGACATTCCACTTGTCAATAAATTTCCTGTTTACATTTTTAGAGGAAACTAGTACATGATAAATTCTTTTGGACCCTTTCTGGTCCTTTAAGAGGACATCAAGGTTGAATGGTACAAAAGCGAGAGTAATGTTAGTAGTATTCTCCTGCATAGAATCTCTGAAGGATAACGTAATTGCTCTTAACACAGTACCATACTCTAAAAAAAATGGTGCGAACATTAAATTTATTTTTAAAATCATCTAGTGAAAGAAAATTACCTTTCTCATCTGTAAGATCGCCGATAAAATGAACACCAGCATTATCCCAATGTCTATAGTAAATACATTTTCCACCGACCTTAATTTTATGATTATACCAAAGAGAACTCTTACGTACTTCCACATTGGTTGTGGGCATGTGAACCCGAGTAAAATTTGACCATGAAGTAAATACGTCGAACCAAAAATCGTTATGATTTCTAACATTTCTCTGTGTCCTAAAAAAAATTGGCAGAGCCACCTTCAAATAAAGACAGACGAGCAGTATCGAAAATGTAACTACACAAGGTAAACCAGCCCGCGGCCTGTGACCTGAAAAGTCTACGTAACCAAGTAATTTTCAAACCGTCCATGTAGGCCCGGACATCAACCATTCGCAACCCACCTTTACCATAATCTTGAATTATTTGATTTCTAGAAACACGGTCATTACCTTTCCAAATAAATTTAAAGAGCATAGCATTTAACTACTTGATCGTGTTGTAAGGAGGGTCAGGAATGGTTAAAACAAGGTAAGTAAGTTTCGACAAAAGCAATGATTTAACAACAGTGATTCGACCCAAAACGGTCAAATTTCTTTTTGAGCAATTAACAATTTGACTACGTAAAGACAAAATAATCTTGTTATAATTTAACAGAACCATGGAGTTTAGGTCTGTGGAGAACTCTATACCAAGAATTTTAAAGGAATGCGCGGCTTCAACCCAATTTACATTAATCCCTTCACAAAGTTTCTCCCTCCCTCCCTCCCTCCCTCCCTCCTCCCTCCCTCCCCTCCCCTGCCCTGCCCTCCCCTGCCCTCCCCTCCCCTGCCCTCCCCTCCCCTGCCCTCCCCTGCCCTCCCCTCCCCTGCCCTTCTTAGAACCAATCCAAATGGCATTCGTTTTCTCAACATTAACTTTCAATCCAGACGAGAATTTTAAAGGCTGCCTGCATGGACTTCTCCAAACCATTCAGAAACAAAACAGTGTCATCAGCATACTGGGATAGTCGGAATTTCGATCCCCCAACCTTTATACCCGTTAGATCTTTGTCATAACATACCATCATGGATAAAACTTCTGCACACAAAAGAAACAATTATGGGCTTAAACCATCTCCCTGCCTACAACCTCTGCCTATCTTGAAGGATTCTGAAAGGAATCCATTAATCAAAATCGATCAAAATCGAGGAGGAGGCTTGGTTACAGTGGCGGCGCTACGGGGGGCAAGGGGGAAATCCCCCCCCCCGGTTTCCCCCCCCCCCCCCCGGTTTCCCACCCCCCCCCCCCGGTTTCCGCCCCCCCCCCAATTTGCCCCCCCCAATTTTTTCCCCGATGATAAGTCAATGCTTTTTCAGCAGTACAAAATTACATTAAAGATTAATGTTTGCCCCCCCCTTAAATTTAAGCTTTCCCCCTCTTGCCCCCCCCCCCAGTTTAACAGGTCTGGTGCCGCCGCTGCTTGGTTATAAAGAACCCTGAATCCATTTTTTAAATGAAGGACCAAAATTAAAATTATCCAAACTTTAAAAATAAACTCGTGCGAAATAGAATCAAAGGCCTTTTCGAAGTCAATCGAAAGAAATAAGCCAGGGATGTCTTTGGACTCTGTAACATTTAGTAGATCATACATTACATGAAGATAAATATAAATAGGAAGTCTATTTTTTACGTTAGTGAAAATTGAGTGTACTGTTTAAATAATTATGTAAAAATTGTCATGCTTAACATATGAATGCGCTGTTGTGTGCAAACACAGCGGGAACTCAGTGCCATAGCAGCACTGAGTTAAAAGTGGTTAGCTCAAAACTTTTCCAGATTAGTGACCAAACA
Source organism: Zoroaster sp. YZ-2022 (assembly GCA_029582265.1). Classification (NCBI taxonomy): domain Eukaryota; kingdom Metazoa; phylum Echinodermata; class Asteroidea; order Forcipulatida; family Zoroasteridae; genus Zoroaster; species Zoroaster sp. YZ-2022. The sequence continues at coordinate 21,403,287 of CM055820.1, forward strand.
CTCACTTAATAACAAGACAACACAGCAAATGAAAAGAACTGATTTTTGAAGAAGAAAAAAATCGGTCAATAATAATGGTGCTTCATTCTGATCCTGAATGCTCATGAATATGCAAATGTTGTTCATACAGACCAAACCGAGTTAAAGGTATCATCCATAAATTGGCAATAAAAAGGTATAGATAAGTGTTGTCAACATGAATACAGAGCTACGTGTGCATAATATTTTCAAGCAAAACCAAATCATATTTGACCTTTAAAAGCATGAACTGCATGAATTTTTCTACTCGTGACCATGATAAATGGATGCTTGCATTTTTAGTTTTCCCTCCGAGTTTTAGTCCATTGTTTGTGGACATGGTCATTATCCTGGATACACTTCTGAGAGAACTAGAGAAAGATGCTGTTAACAATAGTATGACCTTCATATACAAATTGAGAATAAGAGTTGAGGACAAAACACCGAGATCGCCAAATTCGAATAAATGGAAAAAACATGAATGTATGACTAGGTTTAACATGAAATTACAATGGGGTTATATTGTATATAGTCCTTGAATATAAAATAGCCGTATCAAAATGCTTATAAGCCTATATTTCCATCAAAGAATTTAAAGGGGCAGTATCGTCACGATCAGAGCAGACTTTCGACAGGGCATGGAATCAATGTCCTAGTTTTCAGACTTTCCTGTGAATATAGAAAAATGTGCCGTTTCTAAATGGTTACTTTCCTGTTCTCTGTAAAGTTACAGCAGGTCTGCTGTTGATGCACAAGGGAGAAATACAGTAGAATCTGCTGTATAACATATAAGTATAGTCTCCGTAGTGCCAATTGGCAAAACAACTTACTGTAAATGAACCAAAAAAAATTAACAGTGCACTAAGTTAATCTAAAACTAGCATTCCGATTCCATGCCCTGTTGATTGTGACGATACTGTCCCTTTAACACTGGATTTATTCGCAAGGAGGTCGTATAGCCAAAAACGAAAAAGTCCATCTTCTTTGAGGAACTTTAGGACGTCCCCAAACATGGTTGCCGGTCCCCGTGCAGGCGTGCCACCTGGGAATATTGGTTAATGAATTGTAACCTCTACTGATTCCACTGGTCTACAGCCAAAATGCTTCCGAAACAAATGAAGTCAAACTTGACTAATTATGGGTCACTGAGAATGGAAATGATGCTTAAAATTGTTGATTGGCTCTAGTTTTCAAGATCTACATGTACATGTGTACACGTATGGGCATAGCGTAGTAATTCATGATTAAAAATCTGCTATGTACACCATATACATAGTACGTAAAATGTAAAAACTTAAATATCTTGGGAACAGTAGCCAATCAGCAATTTTAATTGTCATATTTGAATTCAGCACATCAAAATCCATAATAAATAGCACATTTTATCTCCAAAGCAGACAACTTTTAAAAAAATTGTTGACCAGTGTTCTCAGTGAAGATCGTCAATTGTTGTTTTTGTACGCAAAGGGGAAATATATCCTCCATGTTGTTTCCACCGTCACCCGGCATAATGAAACTATGTACGCTTTATTACGCTTGCAGGAAAATAGACTCGCAATTTTTATGTATTGAAAATCAGTGCTATCATCATTTTCATGAGTCCCTACTTTATTTGCTCCCCCACCCTTAAGCCATCCTGGGCTCGCCTCTTATCTGTACAAGAAAGCTGTCAATATCGTATAAGTAATGTTTGTAGCTTTGTATGGTGAAAAGGATGAGTAAAGACTGTTTGCGGTGACACCATGTGAAATTCTCAAATTGAGGTTACAACTCAACGTTTCGATCAGTATGCTCTGATTGTCTTCAGGAGATCAGTTTGAATCTGAATACGGGACGAGCATGTCCCCACTCCTCTTCACCCAATGGTAAATTATATGGGCCTTTGTTAGTATGTAATAACCATCTGGTTAAAGTGATACAAAGTCACTTTGGTTCTCCACAAAGTCCTAACGGATTTTCGAATGCAAGTCTCTTGGAATATTTAGAACAGTAAATTTCTTCACGCTTAGAGATAATTTAACCATGGCCGGAGAAGCTTAAATAGAGAATTACCAACCAAGGACCTGTAGTATAAATACAAAATAGTAGTTATTGGCTTTACGTTTCGAACCTAGCAGGTTCTTTCTTCAAATTGTGCCTTGAAAAAGAACATGCTAGGTTTGAAACGTAAGGCCAATAACTACTATTTTGCATGGAAAAGCTTACTTTGATAAAGGATTACGACTGTTAAAATACTAAGAAATAATCTGGTAGAATTACAAGCCATTTAACTGCTTATTCTTCGTTATCATACAGAAAAAACCTGCAAGGTATTCCAACAATTCAAATTCTATTCCTAAAGGGATGGTCAGTCCGAGCCAATTTATATTGTCATTTGTATTGTCCCTCCGTTATAAACATTTGGGGACATGGCCCCCATCCCCCATCACCGCCCATGTCAGTTTCAGATTGTAGTCATCGTGCACTTTCCTTTATACTTGTACTGCAAATATCACAGTTAAGCCTAAATCTTCATATGGAGTGTCGTGGCCGAGCGGTCTGGCTTGCCCGACTCAGGTTCTGGTGTTGGCAGCAGAGTGTGGGTTCAGGTCCCGGCCGTGACACTTGTGTCCTTGAACAAGACACTTAACCATAATTGCTTCTCTCCACCCAGGGATTAAATGGGTACCTGTGAGGGCAGAGTTGGTTGATTAGCCCTATATGCGCTGTAATGGCAGCAATTGAGCTGTATACTCCCCAGGGAGCTGAGATGGTTTCAGGAATGATTTATGAGCCTTATGAGCAGGGGTAATAATATAATGCGCCTTGAGCACCACTCGGTTGGTGCATGGTTGGTGGATACGTGCGCTATATAAGTCCACACATTATTATTATTATTATTTTAAGTGCACAAATGAAGAGTGATCCTCTAGCGATCCTCTAGCGTTTTCGTCATTATCGACCAATTCGCCAAAGTTATGAAATTGAATTCCATGTTAGACCATTTCCTGCCGATATGATTTATTTTTTATTTTTCGTGCGTTGCCAAGGCAACTCATTAAAATACAAGTTATGGTTCACCGTCAGTGCCTAGAAATACTTCTGAAAATCCGAGAAGTTGTTGCGGGAATTTCAATTTACTCATATATTTCCTTTTGATTTGTCATCGGTAAGTAAGTTTCAGCATTATCGTGATATTTGAACATTTATATATGTGATCTTGTTGTGGTTTTTTGGTTGTCACAATTCATCAACCACCTATTGCCATGATGAAGTCTTTCGATCATATTATATTTTACAAGTTCCGCCTGTGGTAGTGTCACCCGGAAAGTAAACTTGTGCGTCATCTATATTTAGACTCCGGGGATACCCCCACTTGAACCGCAACCATTATGAACTGATAGTATTTTATTATTTATCTTGATTATTAGCTAGAAACTCAGTTGGTCTCCTGGCCCTGAACGACCCCAGGTGTTCTCATGTTTTAAAACCAGTTCTTTGCGTGGGTCTGTTTGTCACGAAAATAACTACCATGGCTGTAACTAGGGCCCTTCGCTTGCCCGGATATAGTAGGAAATTATTGCTGGCAAAACTTTCGAAATTCCGGAATTGTTATTTCACACGCATACCTTATGCGGTTCCCTGTTCTCCCGGCCCCCAGCGCAACCTTCAATTTGCCACCTGTCGACAGGTAAGGAGGTCTGGATACTGCGTTGTTTCCCCCACCTGACTATAAAATGTCCTCCTGTTTTCTTACCAGTTAAACAAATCGAATTGGAGAGGGTCTGAGGGAGCTGATTAGCCAGAAATACTTAGAATGCGTGGTATGTTATTGTCTGCCTTGGCATGCGGTCCTCAAGTGATATGAAACGGGCATTTAACATTGTTTTCTTCTGTATTGCTCTGAAAAAGTACAAGGTATTTACGACCATCATATAAATCCCATCACTCGAGGAACAATGCTTGCAGGTTCAACTTGAATCAATCAAGGTCGTCAGTGGTTTCTGATACAACGGGGTCATTGCACGGCTGGTTAATACTATCAAATTGTGAACCCTGACTTCTTAGAATAGAAATACATTTTATTTAAAGTCGAATAAGAGCTTTAAAGTCAACGTACCGGTAATTATCCATGACCTCATTTAGTTCTGCCACTTAATGCCATTGAAATTCATCAATGAATAATAATATGAAAGTGAATCATTTTAAAAGAATCGGTTCATTCAAATGCGTTGATTCGTTTTCATGAAAACGTCCACAAAGGTAGTTTAGACCCCCCCCCCCCAATCCTTTTTACAACTGTACGGCGCTGGATACTATCCCTACAATAGCCGAAAGGTTATTACATTTAGAAGAAAGAAACCTGGAACAGTTTGTCGTATAGCTTTCTCTCAAAACGTGAGCACCTTATTCCATTACTCGTTCACATGTTTGTTCCCTGTTAAACCATGCTCGATATGCGGCAGAGTGCCAGCCCCCCCCCCGCAAAATGTCCCTAGACACAAACACACTGTTGTTCTATTGTTAACGGACCTCCCCCCCCCCCGAAATCCTCTAAAGAATTCCTAAGATTCCTGGAACACAATGAAGACACAATGGGAGGGGGTGCACTCTGCCACATATTGAGCGTCATAATTATGTTCCCTGTAAACTAGAGATTTAAAACGTTGTACCTTCTCTTTGACACATGTAGCCTTCTTATGCCCCAGTCACACTGGAGGATACGACAACTTACAACAGGTTACGATCGTCTGCGACTGGAAATTACAAGGAATCGTAGAAAAGTCCTGCGACAAGTCCCGGGTGGTTGCGGGTGGTCTTGGGTAGTCGCAAGACCGAATTCGGTCTTGGGGAGGTTTTCGATCATGTTCAAAAACCTGGCTGCGACCAAACTGGTCGTAGCTGGTCGTAGGTAGGTCTTCAATAGTCGTGCGATGGTCGTGCTACAAGTCTTGGGTGGTCTTACGTAGTCGTGGTTCATCGTGGGACTATCCAGTCATCCAACAGTCGCACGACTATTCGCACGACTTGTGCGAATGCACGACTAGTCACACGACTATGCGTGACTAGTCTTGCGACTGCACGACAAGTCGTGCGAATAGACATGCATAGTCGTGCGACGGTCGTGACTAGTCGTGCGACTGATCCTTGACAATCGTAGGTAGTCTTGGGTGATCGTACGACAAGTCCCTCAAGGTCTTGCGACCAGTCGTGCTATCAGTTGGCTACAAGTCGCAGACCAGTCGGGGACAGGTCTTATTGTGTGACTGCTAGGCCGACATCGCAGAAAAAACCTACGACCGGGCCAAGACCGCCCTAGGTCGCACGACTGACATGGTCGTAGGCAATCGCAGCTCCAATGTGACTGGGGCATTAGTCAGAATCCAGTAATAAAAGCTGAACTATATTAAAATAGAAATAGCGTATCTTTGTCAAAGATAAACTGTTCTAAGATTTATAGACAAGTGACCAGCAAAATCAAAATGGCCGTTGTAATCATTGTATTTGCCTAAATAGTAATAATGAACTTATGATAAAGCTGCAATTTAAATAATTGTTTGACCAGTGCATTTTAATATGTCTTATACATGATAACTGTAAAATATAATTTGTAAATATCACTGTTGAGCAGTTACCTCATCAGCAAAGTCGTAACTTGAATAAATAAACATCACTAATCATTGCCGCCATGAGTTAAACGTCTGCCTTTTTTTGTGTAGCTGATCCGTAAAGAAAACAAATGTTGATGACATTTTGTGAAATTCTGGTTTATAAAAAATTAATCAACCGGGAGCTGCAACGTTATACATCCTATCTTCATACAGGAAATTGTGTAGTGAATTCACCGATTGCATTGACCGCTTAAGGCCGACAAAAAGTCTCCGGTTTCAAACTCGATGTTTTTTTTGTTTTTTTTTGCTTGCGTGCTTGCGTGCTTGCGTGCTTGCGTGCTTGTTTGCTTGTTTGCTTGTTTGCTTGTTGGGGTGTTGGGGTGTTTGTTTGTTTGTTGGGGTGTTTGTTTGTTTGTTTGTTTGTTTGTTTGTTTGTTTGTTTGTTTGTTGGGGTGTTGGGGCGTTGGGGTGTTGGGGTGTTGGGGTGTTTGTTTGTTGGGGTGTTGGGGTGTTGGGGTGTTGGGGTGTTTGTTTTTTGATGCATGACCAAATTTCCCATACACAAAGTATGGGAGTAGTATGGAAAGGCCGCCTAAACCGGGCAAACACAGCACGGCAGAATTCCAATCGATCCAACGATTTTGGCTGCAATCGGGACATCGTTTCATAGCAAAAATGAAAAAGAAAACTAAAACCAGAGACCAGAAACAAGAGACTTTTTTTGTTGGCCTAAAATGGTGACAGATGCGTGCGTGCCGAAGAAAGTAAATGAAGACTCGACCAGACCATCAAATTGAAATGAATTACTTTGTCTATGAGCAGGGGATCTTACATTGCTTTAGTACCGACCGCACACTAACTATTGTTACATTCATTACTTCCATTACAAAATGATTGCCTTTTGTGAAAAATGTATCAATTATTCCTCGAAAACATTAAAAAGACAAACGTTACTGATGTGTGTCCTCATTCGTTTAAACGACATAATTAATAACCGTATAATTTCATACTGTTTGTGATACTACATGCCAGATTTGCTTCTGAGGTTTTTTGTTGCTGCTGTTGTTGGTGTTCCTGTTTTTATTTACACCAAAACGTCATTGTTTCTGCACTACCCTTTATGAAGATGTTTATGTTATTTTATTTAAAGTCACTAGACACTATTGGTAATAAAAAAAACATAAATGGTGACAGTTTAAATAAAACACTAGGCCTACTTAGTGTAAAGTCAATGGCAGTATATTAAATATCCCTATAAATATTTTTGTCTTGGGTTCTATTATTTTAGTAAAAGAAATGGTTTCCAAAAGAGTTGTTGTGATCCGAAGACGGAAGTTCCACGTTGGAATACGAATTCAGAATATTATGAATGCGATTTCACTATTCTCGTTTAAATTAAACACAATTAAATAAACTTTTACAGGTTGTTTAGTATAGACTGGAGGCATATCTTGAGTTTTGATAAAGTATGGATACCAAGTTTTACACAAAGTGTATATTGGCTTTAAGAAGTTTTATTAATCTTTTCAGATTATTTTATAGCGTAATTTATTTGTTTCGTACCAGGAGGCGGGGGCAGAGAGTGTCGATGCTTTAGTGTTTACTGTACATTTTGTGTCGTTTGCCGTAATATTGTAACCGTCACCGTAGAGGCTATAATATATACACGGCGAGATGTTGACACAAATAACACTTATAAAGCAGTACTTGAAAACAAGTGTTGTTCGCTCGTTGACCCAATACATGGAAAAGGTTGGTTCACTGTCTGTAGTCTGTCACCGTCTCAGTTTAGCCTACTCTTATACAAATAAATTCTTCATAAACAATTATTTATCAGATCGACGGTGTCAGAAAGTGCTTATACTTTTTGAAATACACATCGCTTACAGTATTTGAAAGGCCCAATGTTTTTTCCGGACGAATCTTCAAACTCTATAGTATTTTTTTCTTGTTTACCTCAGTATTTCGAACCCAGGCATATGAAGTTCACCTGGTTGTTTGGTACAGGTGTGCACGGTGCGGACTCAGCCACTGATAGACACACATCACTGATGGACATACACACATTACTGGAAGGTTGTCATTGTTGCAACATTTATATCGAATAAAAACGTGGCAAGATAATGAAAAGGGTAGTGTTCATTTAATCAACTTTGTAATCAACTTGGACATATAGGAATGTACTCATTTTACGCTGTTCAGTTTTACTTAAAAATGTCATTGGTTCAAAGAGATGAAGGCATTTAAAACCCACGAAGGACAAACATAAAACAAGGAATGGGATTTCGTAGCAACGGGAGCCTTTAACATGTCATGGCTCCGTCGTTTCTTTCTTTCTTTGACATGCCTTAAAGATCTAGCACATAATCTCGCTGTCTAAAGCTGTGCCTGTGTAATCCGAGTTTATTAATGCTAGTTAATGATAAAATTAAAACAATATTTTTCGTTCATCAAAAATAACTGTACGAAGTGCGCCATGCATTGACAGCCGTCAGCTTTTAGAAAAGTTAGTGCTGGAATGGTTAACCGGTTAACCGACCGAAACTGCAATAACCGTTTAGAAATGTGCTGACCGGCTAACCGAAACCAATATAAAAAATTAAAAAACCAACAATTTTGGAAGAATTTGCCGCCCATTTTGTTGATCTATTGAAAATTTATACACATTATTCCATTTGCTGACTAGGCCTATCTCATTTGTTTGGCCGTCGGGTGCCGACCTTCGGTTAACCGGATAACCGACTGTGAAAGATTCTATCTTTCGAAACTATCTTTTGAGGTACAGTTCTATAGGCGCTTTTGGGGAATCATTGGTTTTATTAAAATTTTCAAGTTAAAATTTTTGATCATTTCCACTTAATGCATCAATACTTGCACAATACATGTCTGTGATTTCTCAGGACTTTTCCTGATTTCAGGATTGTTACAAGTCTCCCTTTACCTCAAAATTTTCTTGAAAAAAGAGAAATACCAAGGAAAGAAAGAAGTAGCCTGTACTGTGTCCAAGCCTCTAGTTTGTGGGGATATGGAGAGTCTGTAAATCCTCCAAAATTAAACATCCAGGAGGTTGAGGGGGCTTTGTCCTCTAGACCAAAGGGAAGCCCAGGCCCGCTACCCATTTTTCATGTATTTTTTTTTTACTTTTGTCAAATCATACCCATGACAATATACGGTTTTGGGAAAAGCAACATTTTGACGGTGGGGATTATCTAGGAACTTATAGGGCATGTATCGATGCCCTCATGAACATTTACAACAGTAGAATGTAAACAGTTCGCTGAAATCATTACGGCAATACTCGATCGTAAAACATCTGCAATTGTCCGTGGGGAAATTTAGATCCGAATTACAGATTAACAAAATAAACAGTCATAAATTGAGAATACCCTAAAAATAAATGTTCATATATTATAACAAGAGCGGGATAAAGCCCACAAACATTTTCAGGAACTTGTCATCATTTCGCGGATCAACTAATCAGAAAAACTTTTTAAAATATGATGCCGTTGCATAGACTTTTAAAAGTTAAACTGATTCACAAAAATTAACGTACATTACCAAACACCAGTGTTGTACCTTCCCTTAAATAATTCTCTTTCTATGTATACCTGTTGTGTAACTGTGTCCATCAGTGTATGGTTATTAATGTGATATTGGATTTGGTTTAGTCAGTGTAATTTGCTAGCTGATGTTGGTTGTAACCGGAAACCATTTTTGTATTGTTTTGTATTTTATAGTGGAGTGTCGTGGCCGAGCAGTCTTGTGCATCGGATTCAAGTTCTGGTGTTTTCAGAATGTGGGTTCGAATCCCTGCCTGGCTGGTCGCGGCGCTTGTGTCCTTGAGCAAGACACTTAACCATAATTGTTTCGTCCTTCGGATGGGACGTTAAGCCGTAGGTTCTCATCAGTGCACGTCAAAGAACCCATAATGACACTTATCGTTTACCCCGGTGTCTCTGGTAGCTACATGTTATTATGCAACACTTGGAGAGGAGATGGGTGCCACCAAGTGTAGTAGTATCACCCACAGCAACGACTACAATGGACGCTTCACGAAGAACCATCAAGATGTCGCCCCAACGGCCTCCAAGCTATGGGACATAGATAGATTTTATTGTTTGTTTGGGGGGGGGGGGGGGATTTGTGGGGGATTTGTGTTTTTTATATAGGCTATGTATCATATACTAGAAAGTATAAAGTCAAATTCAGCAATGTAATTTTTTAATGAAAATATTGGCAATCTGTCAACAAAATAACTTGTGTATATTTATTCATATTAATGTTTGTATTGTCTCCCCTGGGCACCTCCCTAGCTTAAATAAGAACTAAATCAATTAAATAAATAAAATACTAGCAAAGCCTAATATCGAAAACATACAGTGAGTGATGTTACAAACGTGTCTGAACAAAATAAAACTAAGCTATGAATAAGAGGCTAAACCACATGTTGTTGGTTTACTTGAAGATTCACATTCCGTGTGTTTCGCAATTTCACTGATAATTCCATCTTTAATCACAACAACTCTTTGTTGTTAATCATTTTCAAATGAGGTATTTCACAAAATAACAAAGGAAGAACTGTTAAATAATCTACAAGTGACATAGTTTGACCAGAAATGAAATTATTCATTTTGGGACTAAGGTTGCTCTTTATTCATGTCCCAGACGATTATTTTATAAAATAACATCTTGAAAGGTTTAAGTTACTTATAGGCGCTACTTGGAGAAGAACAAAGTGCACAATTAATATATAAAGCAAAAATGACGAATTGTGTATCTGTAAGATATAATAAAAGACGGTGTAAAAAATTTACTCTTTGCGGAATGCTCCTGATTGGCAATTAGCCTTTATTGTTAGTAACATGTCCACAATACAATCATTTGTAATTAGTGCATCCAATCCTTCAGTATAATCTCCCTCCTTGCTGTGTACCATCGGTTGGTTCATTACCCGGCCTTGACTCGTTCTCCGACCGTACGAACGACGAAGAAAAAGAATATGATTCGTTTTGTTTGCCAATCTAAATTTAGACCATGGGTTAATTTTGGGTGTATTTCATCAACTTGAACCGAACACGGACGCTTTTGGCGGTGACTCAAAGATTTCAAGACGGCGGACACAAGTCCTGGTGGCCGTAAAAAGGTGGTCATGCCGCCGACGCAACAACTCCTTAGTAACAGACTATACACCGACAAACATAATGAAACATGACTCGGTTCTTCATCCAATACACCGTGATGGTTAATGAACTGACTGAACTCGATGAACTTCCTTTTCCGTACAGCCACCCCCCCCCCCTTTCTGACGGTACAGAAAGCATTGAACTTTGCTTTGAATTATGTCATAACGCCAATATGATACAACGAACATCCGTTGTCACGTCAGCACACCAGCGTATGGTTACATGAAGTTTAAAGTTTGAATGCACTAGAAGTTATAACCCAAGATCTTAAAGTCATTAATGTTATTTCCCGCACACATACAATCTCATTCAGCAGAAGTCTTTATTTATGTTGTTATTTTATTTTAGATTTTAGGACAATAAATGCGCGAACAGGGGCCATTCAAGATAAGGCAAAGGTTGTTAAAACTATCATCAAAAAGATGTGGCCTCCCAGACATCTTTTCATAAAAATGTATATAATATGTAACAGCACAGACTTAGGCAATTCCAGGTTGTTCATTTTAATATTACGTCATGAGTATTCCTTTATGCACAAGTTAATACAATTTAAATTACAGAACAGCATAATATATAAACGATTTGAAAATGTTTCGCTTATTAACCGTAGAGTGAGGACATCCATCATTATACTTAAAATATTCACTAGATTATAACAACAGCTGGACGGAGAGCAAAATAGATATTCGAAAACAATATGAAATACAGCTGTAACAGATGTGATTCGAAGCAAACAAGGGAAATGTCATGGCTGAACAACAAATCAAGAGGAAGTCTTTGTCTTAAAGGATTAATGGCAGAAGGGTTGGCGCCTTCGCATCAATTAAAAATCACATCTGGATTTGCTTTGCGCACAAATACAGTTTTTACTTATGAATCATCACTATATAATTGTGCAATTCATTAATTCCCGCCTAAAATGTCTGCATGGAAACTAATTTGCTTCCTAATGGGAAAATACAACATTGCTACTAACCAGATTATCTAATGAATGAATGTTTATCTAAAAACTTAAAAACTGAGTATCAATCATCCAGAGAAATTAATTTGTGCGATGTGCTTTCATATTCAGAGAAAAAGAGGAATAGTTTTGTCGAGTTTACAAAAAAACGATAAAACAGCCTTTTTCATTTTTTTTTCTTTTCAAAATGTGATTCCCTTTTGTGAAGAAGCTTTCACTGGTTAGAAAATCGTCACCAAATACCAATGCTGTACCTTCCCGTTAAAGCCTCAATACACTTTTGGTATTTAGTTCATTAAGTGCATTCATTTGACCTAGTAATTAGGGTAATTAGGGTTGAGAAACCAACCTGTGAAATCTTCAGCCTAATTGATTTAGGCATATACATATTTTAGCAAAGAGCTAAAGGTTATTTATAAATTCCCAGATAGTGGCCAATAAATAAATATTTCTGGAAATTGCATCTGTATTTATATTATAATTCAGTAAAAAGAAAATTCCACAAAAAAAAAAAAAAAAACTTCAGAAACGAAAGATCAACAAGGGGTGGTTAATACCACCATCGACTTTACACAAAATAAACCTGGACTGTTTTTTTTTTTTTTTTATGACCAAATTATTTATTAATTATGTATTAATTTATCTTTTGTAAAATACGTTATGGCTATCCTCTTTTATACTGACTACTTATTTTGTTTTCCCAACTGACGTTTTTATGTTGCCGCTTTTAATTTTTCTCTGAATGGCCAGAGTTGTTCTCCGAAGCAGAAAACGCGATAATACGAAGTAAACAACTTATAATGCTGTCAAGGTCTCCGTGGTTTATCCGTCAAGTGACAATTTGTGAGTGATTTTTTTTTTAGGTGTTCGAGCGACAGCGCGAACAGCTTGTTATTGTTCGGGTTTTCTCCTTCTCCTTCTTCTCCTTCTTCTCCTTCTTCTCCTTCTCCTTCTCCTTCTCCTTCTCCTTCTCCTTCTCCTTCTCCTTCTCCTCCTTCTCCTTCTCCTTCTCCTTCTCCTTCTCCTTCTCCTTCTCCTTCTCCTTCTCCTTCTCCTTCTCCTTCTCCTCCTCCTTCTCCTTCTCCTTCTCCTCCTCCTTCTCCTCCTCCTTCTCCTTCTCCTTCTCCTTCTCCTTCTCCTTCTCCTTCTCCTTCTCCTTCTCCTTCTCCTTCTCCTTCTCCTTCTCCTTCTCCTTCTTCTTCTCCTCCTTCTCCTTCTTCTCCTCCTCCTTCTCCTTCTCCTTCTTCTTCTCCTCCTTCTCCTTCTCCTTCTTCTTCTCCTCCTTCTCCTTCTTCTTCTCCTTCTTCTTCTCCTTCTCCTTCTCCTTCTCCTTCTTCTTCTCCTTCTTCTCCTTCTCCTTCTTCTTCTCCTTCTTCTTCTCCTTCTCCTTCTTCTTCTCCTTCTCCTCCTCCTACTTCTCCTCCTTCTACTTCTCCTCCTTCTACTTCTCCTCCTTCTACTTCTCCTTCTTCTCAATAAGACTTATCCGGAGACAAAAACATAGTTGCAGAGTTTACAGAACCTTAAAACTTAACACATAGTAAGACCTTAACATGTAGTTGTATACTAAGTTGTGACGTCATGGTGATGTCATCAGATATCGAATTACGCTAAATCAAAGTTTAATATTTTCACAAAATCATATCTCATGAACCACAAAAGATATTTTCACAATCTTTGCATCATCTGAAAGATCTTGAATTATGTGACATTTTGTTCACGGACGTGACCTCAATCTGACCTCTCCTTCCGTTCGAAACCGGAAGTTTAAGTGAAGAAATATTCTGAATCGCTATTCTGTAAAATGTATTTGTACAGCCAAAACATAGTTGCGGAGTTAAAAAGAACCTCAAAACTTAAGACATAGTTAGACCTTAACATATAGTTCCAGGTAACGTTGTGACGTCATGGTGAGGTCATCTAATGAATTATTACGTAATTAATTATAATTAAATCAATATATTTTATATCTCGTGAACCACAATAGATAATTTCTTGATTCCTTCATAATCATACAGAACATGGAGGACTCGACATTTGATACACAGACATGACCCTACTGACCCTTACTTCCGGTCCAAACTGGAAGTTCAAGTTTAAAAAGCTCTTTATAAATTGACGCAAATCTGAAAGGGTATTCGAAAAAAGCATTCTGGGTTTATATGTTAAGTGGGATCTGCTCTTTTCGAAAATATATTTGGTGACGTCATCGCTCTTAACAGCGCCCTCTAGCGGCAGGTTTTAAAAAGTCACTTTTTGCTATCTTGAGAAAACATTAGACAGAATTTTACCAAATTTGGCACAATTGACACCCATATTATGAGGAAACATTTTGTGAAGTATGAATGACGTCACATGATTGAACCGGAACTTACGGTTGGAAGAATTTAAAATTATGGGATGACTGAACTGGAAGTTAATGTATTCAGTATAGCACATTATATTATTTTAATTATATATTATGAAAACTCATATCTACTGAAGTAACTCTTGTCTTTTAACAACTTTAGGTGATGACGTCATCACATATGATGCACACTCGAACACCCCGAGTTTGTTTTCTACAAACTCAATACCTCTAGTTTTTTGGGTTTTTGGGGGTTTTTGTTTGTTTGTTTTTTTAGTTTTTTTTTTGTTTTTAGGTGGGATTCGGCCTCAGTCGTTCAAGAGTCACGATGTCATCTTATTGGACAGTCAATCAAGATATACTCAAAGATCACATTTTTGGGCTCAACTTTTGTCATCAGTGGTGGGTATTACTTATAGGAGAAAAATACCCTTTGATAGGTTAGGCAAAAAAGATCGGTTTCAAAATCGGTGCGGTGACGCTTTTTTTTTCTTTTCTTTTTTTTTAAATATATAATATAGGCCTATATATATATATATATATATATATATATATATGCCAATCAGTGAAATATGTGATACATGTATACGCGGTTATTGGAACCAGACCAATTTCCTATATACAAAGTATGGTTGCTAAGAGAGGCCTCACAAATCGGGCAAATGTTCATACCCTATGTGAAAAAGTCGTTTCAAACACAGCGCGGTAGAATTCCAATCGATCCAGCAATTTTAGCTGCAATTGGACATCGTTTCGTAGCAGAAAAAGAGAAATGCCGACGCGTGGCTCTGAGGTGACGCGCGCAGAGACCAGAAATCGGAGACATTTTTTTGTTTTTTGGGGGGCTTCTCGCAAATTTCCAATCATGGTTTTTTAAAAGGTTACAAAGTAAATAACAATATTAACAGGTGGGAGCATGGTTCCCCCAGGACCTTCCCCCTGCTACGAATGTGAACTGTATAACTTACTTGCATTTTTCGGCCAATACACCCAGTGAAATCCAGTGTCCCCTCGCTTCAAACGCATTTGAGTTCAATCCCCATGGCGCATGACCGTGACCCAGCCGTAAACCTTTCTGGTATTTGTGACGAATGTGGTATAAGTCAGGAGCAGTCATCATGTGTTCAAGAGATATGAATAAATCTCCCCGCCTTTTGAGTCGACATTTAAACAAATGAAATATAATTTAGACGAACCTACTTTAAAGGAAGTTAAACTAGGTTACCAAAGTAACAAGTTATTACAGCTTATTTGGTGTTCAGTTGGTGCATGTATCCTGAAAAATTACCCCGCCTGTAGTACTTTCATCTTCGAAGAAAGAATAATTCTGTCTATTTTTTTTTTTTTTTTTACACTTGTTTAAACTTAATGACCTTAAGAGTACAAAATTGTGTGTGTGTTTGTAGAATTTGTACATTTTGTACTCAACGTAACATCAATCTTTTTTTATAATTTACAGATGAATAAGACTTGAGATGTAACGTCAGTGCCTTATTTTATTTTTTTTAATGAAATAAAGAATTTTTTGCTAACATCTCAGAATATCAGATTTTATGGTTTCTTGTCATGATATATAGGCTCAGTACACAGTCAGGGTAATATCGCCTGACACGAAATACATAGCAATGACACAAAATACATAGCAATGACACACTGCTGGAGAAACTATCAAATCATTGGTACCCGCGCAAAATCACCTACGTAAACACGTGAACACGTGAACACGTGAACACGTGAACACGTAAACACGTAAACACGTAAACACGTGAACACGTAAACACGTGAACAATGGCTTCATGAATCCCACTGTTTGAATGTGACATTGGCCTTATGTTCCAAAAATAGTCATCGTGACGGGCGCTATATGGTACTGACTCTAATCTTAGCCCTACCCAAGGCCCATCTGAGATAGTATTAATATGAACAACTCTCATTTTCATTGTCATGTGGAGGCGTTTGCTGTGAGAACATTCATTAGTCCAAATCAACTGAAGTGCCTATGATTAAAAAAAAAAAACTCGAAAAGTAGACACACATGCCCGTGTATAGGGCATAATAGCCTACACCATGTAGTTTGCGGTGGCCATCACTAAAAGCAGTGGCGATTAATGCAATTAATTATCAACGAGAAGGCCCAATAATCTGATAGTTTCAAAGAAAAAATCGTTCCTGACAAAAGGAATAAATAAATGGATGTAGCTATTTTCATTAATTTACTTAAAATTCAACGACGTTTGAAAGCGAGGTGCCCCTGTAAACAGACAAAATTAGGCAGGTTACTATAATGAACATGTAAAGGTGCACAACCTCTTGTATTCACGGAATAAGACGTAAGATAGTTAACTCATGAATAATATGAATTGCATACAACCTTTAAGGTTGTGGGGTTTTGGTCTGAGTGACAAGGTGTTGAATGAACGTTCATCATTTTCTCAATTTGTTTTAAGACTTTAGCGAATGTTAATTCTTCGTTCTCACATAATTTATGCACCTACATTATTACATAGTGTGTCATAAGTATCAGGTCAACGTCAGTGTCGGTTTATATTACACAACTGGGAAACTGTATTATTATCCATAGATATTGCACGCCAATTTTAACACGCATAATGTCGGAATGTGCCATTAACCCTCGTGAAGGATCTTCAGAGCAATTCACAATGAAACAAGTCCATGAGATGCGGCTTGTGTGATTTGCTTCCCAGTCCAACCATGGCGTAATTTGTTCATTGTGGTGCCGCGCTCGGGTCGATTGTATTGGCGACAGTCCCAGCTTGTCTAGTACACCACTCCCATCTGACATGGAGCGGATGACGTTTGTGTTCGGACATCGATATCTCACTAATTACGAGCATGAAAGTTTGCACAATGTGATGGATGACAAAAAGGCCAACAAACTTGGCCAGACAATTGGACATAAATCCCACAAAGCTGCTAATGTTGTACCCGTTTTGAAGTTGAAATGCGCTTAAATGCCAGACAGTCAATTTTTCTTAAACAAGATGTCAAAAGAAAAGGTCTCCACGCTTAAATGTATTGGCGAATACTCACTGTTTGATGAGAAAAACATGTTGGTTCGTTAATTTCCATATTTATTTTGGACACATGTCATTTATTTGAGGGACACTACTTGCAGTTTATGATGACGTGTTGACATTATAAGCAAACGCCTTTGTGTTGAGCCACATTTCTCTATGGTGGAGCTTAATGTTTTTTTGAGCAATATTACATGTATTTAACTTCATTACTAGTGTTTTTATTCCTTCATTGAGCTCACTTCGCCTATAAATAGGGATGACGTCATAGTAAATGAAGGATTTTAGTAATCTAACGTATATAGGAATATAGCAAACGTTGCAGTTGATAATCTGCGCGGTCTCTACTCCATGTCCTAATTGAATTACGATTGTATGCATTATAAAAAGCCTGCATATATCTTCCGTCTATTATTGTGGTTTCACGATATTATTTTTAATGCCTTATGATTGATGTTACGTCGGATGACAATACTGAAAAGACTGACTGATTCTGGTTGGGCCTTGTTGTACAGCCAAAGTAAAAACGTTTAAGAGTAATTAAGCAATTTCAAACCAATCGATCTTCCACTGTACCGCGCTTTTCGCTTTAAGCGCAGTATTTTCATTAATATAGAGATTCGGTTTGTCTTTCGCAATTATGAATGATTAATTATCTAAGCATTATTACACAAACAGATTTTTCGCTTAGGCTCCGGTTTTGGTATATTTTTTTTACCAATCATTGAAATGCGTGATACATATATAAATTCCCATACACAAAGTATGGTGGCTAAGAGAGGCCTCTCAAATCGAACAAACGTTCATACACTCACGTGAAAAAGTCCTTTAAAACACAGCATAAAATAATTCCAATCGATCCAGCAATTTTGACTGTAGTTGGACATCATTTCATACTAAAAATGCCAACGCGCGCGAAGACAAGAAACTGCAGACTTTGTTTTACCTTATGGTGTGTTCCAGTGGCGTAGCCAGAAATAAAGATTCGGCTGGGCCTGAGTAAAAATGGACGGGCCATAGAATTCATCCATAAATCCATCCATACACGGGCGTCGATTTATGTTTGTGCCGGTGGAACAGCGACCGACGCACACACGCACACACTGACACACAATATTTACAAGGATTGGAGATCACGATACACACCATGAAACGCATGGAAAGTCATAATGCCACAAATCATTTAGTAAAAAGGTTCACTTCATTAAATTGATTCGTTAAATCATAGGCCAAAATGTGCTGTGAGACACCTTAGGCCATGCTCATAAAGAACGCAACAGTAGCCTACAAGCATGATAGCCCCTGTCCTTTTTAAAGTATACAGTATAAAATAAAATGCACTGTAGCCTATATCACACAAACATACATAGAAGAGGAATGCAAACAACATAAATCGTTTAAAAAAAAAAAAAAAAGTTATACAAAAAGCTTCTTTATTTGGCAATGGCAGGGCCTAGACAAGAAGTGGGCGGGCCTAGGCCCTGCCTGGCCCGCCCATAGCTACGCCACTGGTTTGTTCTTTACCTTATGGTTTGTTCTTTACCTTATGGTTTGTTCTTTACCTTATGGTTTGTTCTTTACCTTAGGTGTGTTCTTTACCTTATGGTGTGTTCTTTTTCAATTATGTCGGTAACAGTTTTGAATGACTCCTTAATAAGATCGGTCAGTAATAAACATCAGTTCCATTTCCGTTTCTGAAATCATTTTCAACATTTTAACAAGAATGTTTGTTTTAATTCTGGAGGTTTCTCGATGTTCATTTTTAAAAAAATAATGAACTTCAGTCTGTTTTGGAAGATTTATTACTTGTGTTTTTTTTGTTGGAGGGTGGGGTTGGGTCCTTGACCCTGAATATAGGCCTCCCCCTGCAGATGGACCTTATCAAGGGCTGATTTGATTATAGGCTAAAGGGGGTTTTCACACAACGATTTTTTCATGGGTTTTGTTGATCGGTGCATGGGAACAAAGCAATAATAATGTGAACATAATTGTTAGTAATATATTTCTTGATTAATCAGGGCTCCATATTATTTAAATGTAATACTATTTTAAATCGTTGATTACACGGTGGTTATTTTATGCACAATATATACAGCCTACTGTGTAAGTTTATATCTAAGATGTGTAATTTGGATATTATATTTGAATATCTATCTCACTTGCTTGTAAAACATTTTGGAGTCACTTCGGCAATTGTCTCGTCACTAGCATTGAAAAACGAGGCAATCTTATCCATCCTGTCTGTCCGAGGGGGTTCCTTTGCGTCCTCACAGAGCCCTTACTGGGCCCACCCTGCGGCCCTGACGTTACATCGCTAATCTTTGGTACCATACTAGGAACCACAAACTGTCACTCACATATTTTCTGATGCCAAACATTTAAAAAATGTCATACTGTAGATATTTTGTAATGTATGTCATACCCACAGGTGTATGGAGCATGACGTAGCCGTGACTCGTACATAGTTTATGCCTAAGATTGACCTTAGCTGTCAAAAGTACATGCGCAGATCCAGGGGTAGTGGGGGCATTTGTACCATTCCCCTCCCCCAATGCATTTTAACCATGATGATTTTATAAGTGCCCATTGTTTTCACAGTGTGCACCATCACCCTTTTTTGCCGTGTGACCGCCCCTTTTCAGGTAATCTGGAGCCGCCCGTGAATGATCATCATATTCCACCTCATTCCTTGGCCGCAGTTTGGGATATTTTGTTTCGTTACTGTGCAAATTTGTGTTGTGGCCGTTTGTTGTACCACAGTGCATGCGATTCGCAGACAGTACCCACCTTCCGAAACGATTTGCGGTTGGGTTCAATACTTCTTCTATCCGCGGTGTTTCCGACGGAAGGACGCCCGCGCACGCCCGTGCTTATAAAGGCAGTGCATATGCTGCTAGTACTTCAGTTCGTGACAAGCCAGTGGACCCGATACTTGAGAGGTAAAAACCTTCGTTTACAGTCCATTGAGTTGTAATTGCAATTAGAAAAAGTAGATTGAAAGAAAATAGGGAGCAAAACCTACTTGGACAGTTGCTTACCGTCTGCGGAAGAACAAATTGAAGGAAACGAAGACAATCAAACGGAAAACAATACAGTTTGGACGGATCGGTACGAGTGGAGGTTAGCCCGAGGCCGAGGAAGAGAAAAACCCACTGGTTAAAGACAAACCATGACCACCAAACTGGACAGTCTAATATTCATCAGCGGGATGGTGTGGCTTGTCCTACTAATGGCTATCTTGACCGGCGCCAGCGCTAAGCCTTTGGACGAAGCCGGTTTCCAGTCCAGAAAACCAAGCCACCGAGACTGGTTTCGAACCAGGTCCTCGAGAACTGTGCCCGATTTTGTTTCGGGCGCTTTGGAGCAACTTCATCATCGAGAGAAGAGATTTCCAAGAGTGGTGAGTAGTAGAATTTCACTATTATTTTTTCACAGGTTCGCTTTGGGTTGCTGTTTTAAAGGGCTAATATCGTCACGATCAGAGCAGACTTTCAACCGTGGGGCATGGAATCGGTGTCCTAGTTTAAGATCAACACAGTGACTGAAAATTACTGGCTCATTTATGCAGCAGCAACGATAATATGACTTTATCATGTGGGGTATTATTTTCAGTCACTGAGTTAATCTAAAACTGGCACTCCGATTCCATGCCCTGTTGATTGTGAAGATGTTGTCCCTTTTAATTGCAACACATTTTTATTTTGGTTTGATTATACAATGGTATGTGTCCTTTATTTTTCAATTGGAGGCATCAACTCCTGAGGACGATCAGAGCATACTGATCGAAACGTCGAGTTGTACCTCCAGTTCTTTTCAGAACTAATTACTACTCAATTGAGATTCCACATGGTGTCACCGCAATTAGTCTTACTTATCATCCTCACCATGCAAAGCTACAAGTTTTACCTAGGCATCAACTGGTTAAATCTTGAATCACAACAATTAAAGATGTCAGTGTTGTAGCAAACAGAGACAGACAGAGATATGACATGTTAACATGTTTTGCTTATAAATCCAAATTATTGTCTGTCAGTTCAGAAATGTTGCTGTATTCCAATGGTCGAACAGACTATAAAGGCTCCCAGCACGAGCCGGCTAAGTGTTAAAAATGACGTTTGACATGCGAACAAGCTTGTAAAGTCAGCTAAATTAAAACATGCAAGTCTTACAGGTGTATTGTGACTCTGAAGATTTAATGGCATTTTCACTTCAGACGTTTTTGGGATAACATTGATGCGAGTGTCTGTCAAGTCCAGTATTAAGCGATAGCCGGAAAACAACCGCATTAAAATAATTGTTTATAACTTTCCACAGGTATCTCAAAGCATGCGTTTAAAGATGTACATTTATTTTACCGTGCTGAAAAAGTGAATTAAGAATGTGTAATACTTTCAAAAAAGCAATACGCACATAAAAACGCTTATTGAAGTCCCATTCTGTCGTAGATAATTACTTAATTTTGTAGCCGTACAATAATTTCACCTGCTTAATATTATTCCTACAAATCTCTCTTTCCCGCCATCTTGCCACTTTGCAAATTTTAACTTTGCTTATTGCTAGCATTTATATTTACTTATAAAAGAACCATTGCCCAGCCAACCAAACTATCATTTTCCTTCCACCAATTTATACATTTTTGTTTATAGAACAATTCACTTAGGGTTGGTTCAGTTGGGGGAACTTGGGGTGGGGCGGATTTTCAGTGGTGATCTTGAGGCTCTTTTGGATCCCAATTCTGAGCGGGGGCACCTGGGGGCACAGGCCTTGGGTTGGAGCACGTCCCCACCCCCACCCATTCTGATCGTTTGGGGGCACCCAGCAGGCACAAGCCTCGTCCTCCCCTCCCCCTTTTCCCAATCCATACTTTTAACCCTAAACTACCGGTACATGTGTTTATTTGCTTACTGGGCATTTTTCCAATTATATAACTGGCGAGAGTGACGTAAATATATACTCATCATTCACGCATAACCATCGATCTGTCACAATGTGACGAAAGAAGTCGCAGTATTGGGAAACACAGCATCATTCTTCCGTAACCTGATCGATATAGTACGCGCTAATCGAATTTGTCTAGTTATGTTGTGTGCCATAATAAGATTGAATACCTTACATAGCTGGCTCCCACTAGGCGCACCATGTGTATAAAAAGATATCATAATCCCAGCGTGCGATGGTAATCCTATGGTATTTCTGAAGTCCGATTGGTGTATGATTAGCATGTGTGAATGATAACTTAATCAGTGGGGCTACGTTGAATGTTCACAAGTAGTTACTCACTTCATTCATCAGTGTATCAACTCTCGGCGTCGCTGGGAACGGTTTCCCATTTAATTCAGGTCAGAAAGATGCCATTGCCTCGCACTCCAAACACATTTAAGTCTCTTAGACCAACATTGCCCTGATAAAAAATGACGTTCATTCCACGCATTGATGTTCTTACTTTATAACTAGGAGATACATTATACTGAAGATACATTATACAGAAATTGTTAATAAAATTTTCCAACCTCCTCACTGGGTTGATATGATTAATTCATGTTAATAAACAGTGTCTTCAAGTATAATTTTATTGATGACTAGTAAGGACGGTTGCTCTCTGACAACTCCCTTAAAGACTTGTCATTATTATGTGTGTTAAGTAAGCAAGTGCATAGGCTATTCTTATTAAAACCAGTCTAAAAGCGCGCCAATCTTAATGGATAGATAATAAAACATTGTGTGCTTTTTCTATTTGCGGGCTTGTATAATGATAACCAGAGGAAAGGATGGGGGGATTAAGCGTCGTGACATTAACGCACCTTGGGAGCGCCAGTATGTCCGTCAATATTCGTATTTAAGTAAGAAGACAATATTAGTCATTTTAAAACACCCTGGATTATTAGATCTTAAATTGGTGTCCGGTCGTGAAGAAATGGGTGATGAGGCTAGCACAATAACCTAAATAGACTAATTCATGAAAAATGATAGTAATAACAACAAAAAAGTCTCAGTGGAAATTTGTTTTTCTTGTGATTGTTATTTCACAAATGTGTCATAGCCTAATCATGATTTAATAGCAATCAAGAGCCAAAA
Source organism: Zoroaster sp. YZ-2022 (assembly GCA_029582265.1). Classification (NCBI taxonomy): domain Eukaryota; kingdom Metazoa; phylum Echinodermata; class Asteroidea; order Forcipulatida; family Zoroasteridae; genus Zoroaster; species Zoroaster sp. YZ-2022. The sequence continues at coordinate 21,426,497 of CM055820.1, forward strand.
TGAAAAATTCTTTCGGGATATATTTACTGAAAAATATGCTTTTCAAGATTTGTTTTGTGAAATGTGTCATTTTATAGCATTTGTTTTCCTTTCCTCAACTAAAATAGCAATATTTCGATGAAAAAGAAAAGTACCGGTGAAATAGCGCATAAACGATACGTCTTTATTGCAATATCCTACGCTGTGACATTGAGATCTTCAATTACGTCTTAACTGCCGCGTATTAACAAGTAAGGGTGCATAAAATCACTGTCTGATATTGTACATCACATAATGATGAATAATAGTTATAATGGGTAAGGTCAGATCAGATACTCATATTGCGAATTCGAAATTGCACCGTTGTTTTTGACTCTACAAACGTAACACCACTGCAATACTATGGTCAAATCCAGGAGCATTCACGTACAGTATTTTTTTTCGCCCAAGTGGGGGGAGGTCGGAGAAAGTGGACATTTGTCTAGAAAACACAAGGACAAACAGACGAATTCCTTCTTTGCGATTAGCCTCGATGCTACACCGAAACTGACGATCCAAAAAAATGTCCCTAGGAAAAAATGCAAAGGGAAATTTTTCAGGAGAAATTTGACCTCAAAACCACCCCCTACACTTGCGGCACTGATACCAATGTTTGTTGTTCTCATACCAAACATTTAACTTCTATACTTGAAAAAAGATTGTGACAGAAAGGAGCATACTATTAACAATGATTGACACAAGGACATTCCTATGTTTAGGTTTCCTCGCTCCATGTGGTCGTCCTATCAATGTTATTATCGTCAATATAATAATCATACTCGTGAAATACAATACCACAGACTTATTTTAATTTCAGTACATGCGGCAGACCAGTGGATTCGAGGGAGAACCTTATTCCCACCATCCTTGATGTGTACATCTTGTTCTTATAAAATAAACCAACTTCAAACAAATGATCGCATTCATCATCGATACCCGATGTGTTTACGGTGTTTCGTCATGAAATGTACATTGGCCATGTATGGTATATTGAAATACCCACTATTTAGTGATAGTTCGTGTATAATTACCACCGGTATATTACATCACATAACGCCAGGAAGCGTAGGAGTAATGATTTTTTTTATTGGCGTGTGCGTTCGGTTAAAGTGGGGCTCTATAAGCAAACATCAACAATTGACCTTTACCCGTTTTTATTTAGAGAGGTTATGAAATAGAGAATTTAGCAACATTTTTCAAAACCCCTTTTGTCTGAAATTCAGAAAAGCGTGAGGACCACTGAGGAAAACCAGCCGTGGCGCGGCCCCTGTAAAGTTTACACATGCAACATCGCCGATATATTTGCTGTTTTTTATACAGGCTTTTGTTCGTAAGTGTGACGTAATTCAAACATAAACCACGCCCACTTCACACGTGCTGGCTCCAACGAAGCCATGATTGGAAATGCATTGACCACCCTTTTTTTAAGGATTTACGCAAGAAATTAGAAAGCTTGGGACTTTTTTGTGTTGTAAATACTCGAAATCTTATTAACAAAGTCAAATTGGGCCTCCAGAATCGCTTTTGAACCTTAAAATCAAGGAATTTAGGTTAAAGTTCAACCAACGGTATGCCAGCTTTGGAACCGGAAATAGCGAAAAGAATGCGCGTACTACCAATGCGCGCGCGTATTACGTATCGACTTAAGAAAAAAATATAGCGATTGAAACCCGCAGGGGTTGAAGTTTTGTTTAGCGATTGAAGTTTATTTCAAAATCTCTCCGCCGGTCGCGTCGGTTTAAGGTGCTGTCTAGAATGGATTCCTGTCTCGAAATCACTTTTGACCAACTTGGCCGTGTTGTTATAGTGTCAACACAAATACCGCAATGCTATCCAGATTAGACAGTTCCTTTAACCACCGATCGAGAGTAGGCTATGTCTATACACTGCTGAAGAAAACGCGTCAATTTGTGGGGAATAAAAAGCAATTTAATTTACATTACTTTCAATGACGTCGAAGAATTCTATCAATACACAGCAAGCTTTTCCCTTGGCCTTACAAGATTATACACCCTCCCAACGTCATTTGCAGCGCTATATTGTCTGAGTAGTTCCCTTAAACCGAACCTACAATGAGCAAGGTTAATCATAGAGGGTTAATGCTTACAATACATGCTCTCTGGACCGAGTCTCTTTCTTCCAGTTAATAAATGAAATTTTCAACGGTGTGCCGCCGGTAAACTGTTGTTTTCTTCCACCATGAAACCTACAAGGAGTACCGGTATTGAAATATCCATACGAAGGCCACCGGTCTATTGTCCGACTGCAAACAAAGATGGCACGGTCACCTTGACGTGAACTATACCCTTTTCACAAGTTATAACACGGCTGAAACTATTTTGACACGGGTCAGTCGATGGTAAATGTATCGTTATTCTGGAGATAATTCTTATGCCAAACTATCAGAACGTGATGCAATTTTTTTAACGATGTCATCTGTTGTTTTCTTCTATTTACAGCCGATGGGTACTCAGTGTTCTGGTGATAGCCACTGTCCGGCAGACCACTGCTGCGCTATGAAACTCGGTAAGGCCATTTGTATGCCTCGCCTCAGCCGAGGCCGGACGTGCATGGTCAACGGTCCGAGTGCCTACTCACCGAGCCTCTTGTTCACCCAGTGTCCTTGCAACAGCGCCCAAGAATTATCGTGCGTCCGTAGAGGGAACACTAACAGGGGAGTTTGCAGCTAGACCAGAGCTGGTTGACTTTGAAAAATGTCCAGCTTTAAGTATTGAAGAACAATAATTTAAAACTCGACATGAACTGCGGCTACAAATGGCCGCTGAAAAAAGGAGCGATGCGTGGACGGATATTGGGAGCTCATTCCCAACAAAAACTTTAGTTGACGTAACGGATAACCCTTGATGAGCAAGACATCACAAAGTTGAACTCCGCCTGTACATTATGTAGCCCGGCACTGCACACAGCTGTTGTTAGTCACAGATCGCACCGCAACGCACATCGTACTAGCACGCAAAAAGACCCCAATTGCAATTGACACGTGAACTTCTCTGTCGATTTATTCACTGTCCTCGAGAGTTTATACATATATATTTTCTGAATGAGCAAGACTTTGCCACCGCAAAAGCGAACGGAGCTAAGCTAACTCCACATTGAATCTCTCGTTTCCAACGCATTGATTTTCAAGACGACTTCAAATCGCTGTTAATTCATTCACCGAGGCCCTCGACGACCCACGGAGAAAACTACAAACTACGTTCTCAAATTGCTTCAATATCGTCCCAACTTGTAATCCACTTAACTCATCACTTTAAGAAACAACGACATTGACATTGTATGGAAATGACAGACTTTTCTTCTATTGCAGTTTTTATTTTATGTTTTTGGTCTCTCTCAAGGGGAGACGCTTTGTTAAATGCGGGTATTAAAAGAGCGGGAGATTCCCGTCGACATGAGCTTTCGAAGAGAAACAGTTTTCTCGCAGAGATGAAGAAGTTTTCATCATGGGGCCGGCCTCGCCCATACAAAGAGTTCGTGAATAGAGGCTGCTGATTGATAGACTCCTGTAATTTAATTAATCCAATGCCTTAGCTTCGGTGCTTTGTAGTATGTGTTAGCTTGATCTAAAATTGGACCGTAAACGAAATCTCACTTATGTATGGTGGGTGTCACATCGTTTTGGGAAAGGAAAGTTGTGCGAGCAAAGCTCGGCATAGAAATGTCAAGTGGTACACTCATATCGATGAGACACTGGGCAAATCTTATTATAATGCATAGTACATCGCTCAACAACATGCACTGTACGTGCTCATCATGGGCGGATCCAGAATATTTTTAGGGGGGCTGAGAATCAAGAACGATTTTTCAGTACTACAAAAATTACAATGAAATCATCAAAAGGAGAGGAAAACAAAGCACAGTGAGGGAAATGAGGGGAAACACCTTACCGTTTGTATCTGATTCTGTTCTTTTTTTTCTTCTTTTTTTAAACGATTTTAGGGGGGGCTACAGCCCCCTTATCCCCCCCCCCCCATCCGCCAATGCTCATATCAAATCTTGAATCTCAGTGGTTTTGATGTCCATACAGTGTAACGTGCTATCAAGTTTTCACGAAGACCTCAATATAAACCGGGTTTTTATAAACAAAAACACTTGTTTCCAAAATGATTCATTTGTAGCGGCGGCGTTGTTATTAAATGAAAGGGGGAAAAACATCTGAAATAGCTTAGCTACAACCGCATAATGGGTGCTTTACCAAAAAATCCCCGTATTTATCAAAATGTTAAAACTTTAGATGGAATGCTTCTGTGTTGACTCAAATAAGTCAAAATATCGCCATGTTATTTTTGTTTATTTATAAATATACGACTTGCCCTTTTTGGTCGAATTCAACTTTCATTTTTAAAGGGAATGTACAACATTGGCAGTTTGCCTAATTTTAAAATTATCGAATTATTATTCCAAAGCTAACTTGATGTGAAGTTGGTAAAGGGAACCATTCATACTGAAAAGTATTTATATATGAAGTGCTTTCAGTTAGGTTGACGCCATCTTTTTGATCAAGTGATTTTTTGGGGGGGAAATTGTAAATTATTTTCTCACACTTATCATGACTAAGACTCCGCGATGAGCTTGTCATTTTATAAATTGGTTGTTTAATGTATATCTTGATTCAAAGAAATTAAGAAGCAAATTACCTTTGTTGTACCTTCCCTTTACGATAGATTTGAAAATATACTTTGCTATTCAGAATTATTACGTTTAATTAAGCGGGAAATATATATTATGATAATTATACATGTATATAGTGACTTTACTGTACATAAAATGTACTGACAAAATATGTACTATACCAACATTAATGTATGCTGTCATGCTTGATGCGCTATCGATAAGTCATACCGGTATAAAATAGACCTCTTTGTAAATACCACAGTGCGCACGCGCAAGCCGATTTGCGTAATGCATGCTGGTCTATCTAACGACAAACAAAAATGCTAACCTGACCTTGTCTATCAATCTTACAACCACACTGAACAACAGTTACCCGTGCATTTTTGCGATGTGTTGTGTTCAGTTTAATAACGGAACATCGTAGACTGTTATAAACTGATTATAAACCACACAGTAACGTACGGGGATTTGTGAACGTTGATCTGTAGCTAGACCGAGATGCAACGCGCGAGTATATTTGCAAAGTAGTCTATCGAAGATCACACCTGGGCCACTTCCACAATGCATCTGTAGGCACACATTGTTGAAGCAATGATACAGTATTGGTATTAACGATCATATCATGTATCATGTGCTTTCATGAGGTGAGATATAAGTCAAAAGATATTCTGATATTTCTGATTTGAAATCTGATGGCAGATCCAAAATGTATTGAAAGTGAACCTTTCTCTGTGAGAAATGTGAGAAGCAGCAAAGCTGCACAGTTCACAGGTTTGTTATTAACAAATTGATGTTCATTATTAAAGGGACAATATCGTCACGATCAGAGCAGACTTTCAACAGGACATGGAATCGGTGTCCTAGTTTAAGATGCACACAGACTGGAAATTACTGGCTCATTTATGCAGCAGAAATGGTAGTATGACCTAATCATGTGGGGTATTATTTTCAGTCACTGTGTTAGTTTAAAACTAGCACTCCGATTCCTTGCACTGATGATCGTGACAATATTGTCTTTTCAAGTATGAAAGCACATAATTACATTTTACCCAAAGTATATGGCCTTTGATAAGAGCTATGTAGGCACATTGCGTGTACAATTGCGGTTATTACGACTCCAAAGGCGGTAGTATTCTGCCACTAAGCGTGTGCAGCCGGTTGTCATCTTTAAGGACTAAATTTGCTTTATAGACGCTGCGTGAAATTAGGTTTCTATTGTGAGATGTAGAAGGCCTTGCTGCTTAAGTGATAAACTATTTTTCTCAGCAAGGCTCTGATGACCATACGGAGAAGTCACAACTGCATGCATTAGAAGTACACATGTATAGTGCAGATACCCTAACTGATAGACCACATAAATCCTTGATCCATATTATGTCTGGTAAAAGACATGTATAATTTGAGTTGTAACCTCCGGTCGAGTTGTCACCTCCAGTTCTTTTCAGAACTAATTACTACTCAATAGAGAATTTCACATGGTGTCACCGCAATTAGTCTTACTTATCCTCTTCACCATGCAAAGCTACAAGTTTTACCTATAATTTGAATAAGGCGTTTGTTAATGAAAAAACTAAATGCTATTCATGAATAGCTAGTTGTAAACAAGTAATAAATCCAATCCGTTTATGAGTGTAGTAGTAACATTATAATACTTGTCGCATAATCTTTAAGATATTATAAGCTAAACTGGAATAAAATTGAAATTACTCCCCAACTACACACTCATCCAAAAAAAGATTTCAGAACCTTTTTGATATTCTTATTATTGACATTGCACATGAAATCTACATTAAACTGAATTGACTAAATTCTTTGTCTCTCATTCACGGTAATCTACATGCAAGAATTCAGCGCGGCATTTCATTAAGTTAATGCATGCTGTTGTGGTTTCCAATTAATTAAGGCATTGAGCTGACATGATGATTTTATGAAACCAAAATTCATGAAATTTTGCTCAAACCAGCATTGATAATCAGCACTATGGCTTCTATATATAAAGCTGCATATTACAGTATAACGACCGTATACGTGACGAGATGTGTATAATTATTTATTTTCGGTGTATGTTAATAGCTAATTTATGGTGTACATTATGAATGTGATTAAATTATTGATTCCTAAAATTGTTAAATTCAAGAGCTTAGATGTATTCAAGTGACTTCAATGGATAATAATAATAATAATAATAATAATAATAATAATAATAATAAATAATAATTCGAAATGAGAACAAATTCTGGAATTATTTTTTACACCACAGTTGTTTATGACATGTAGGATATTAAAGGTTTGCTGAAATAGAAATATTATTGTGGTAGATTGATATATTGGGTGTTTTGTTTCACCGATATATATTTTAATTGGAGACAAATTTGAGGAAATTGTTCACCCCTGAAAACAGAACGGCGAGTTAGTCGTGACAGTCGTGAGCGTCACGTGCCATCGTGTGGCATCACGTTATCAAAATACAGTAAGCATGATGATAGTTAGACTGGTCCCCTTGTTCTTATCCTTTTAAGAATAAAGACGGGCTCCTGCCGTACCATTCTCTCATAAGATCTTACGTCACGCTTCTAGGCTTGCGCACGAGCTCACCAATATAGTCAAAGTTGAATCTCCCCCAAACTGCAGCGGCCATTATCTGGTGTAATTCATAATCCTCGAAGCGTGACGTCTGATCTTTAGGCTAGATGTAAGTTAGTCTGAAGATCTGACGTCGCGCTTTGAGGCTGGTGATGTATGGCCGCCATGTTTCCTGGAGATCCTTTGACCTTGGTTGGTAGCTAGTGCACAACACTGATCTCTATTATACTGGTCAGTATAATAGAGATCAGTAGCGCGCAAGCCTCGAAGCTTTGACGTCAGTTCTTCAACGCAACGCATCCAATGAATGGTGCGCCAGGAGCCCGTCTTATTCTTGGGGATGAAGACAGGGAACCAGTCTAGATGTAAGTATGCAATAAATGTACAATAAACGTGTGTCGGCACGTGCGTCGGCACGTGCGTCGGCACGTCCGTCACGCGCTCCTTAGTGCATTTTTTTTTTTTCAAACAGAATCCGGGTACAGTTTGGCGTCGACCGTACGCCATATCCTCTTCGTAAGTAGATGCGTCATATGCATGTACTTACATTACGCGCAATCGTTTGTCAACATGTGGCTCCAGGACAATAATAATTTACGGTATGATTACATAGGCACAGAACATTTATTTCAAGCGATTTTTATCGCTGAAATGGTAGCCATTAGTATGATTCAAATCTTTTGAAAAACATACATCCTGATTAATTATCTTACGATTTTTCTTGTAATTGAGTAATGCGTTTTTGTACGTAAGCATCATTTTTAGGAACCATGCACTACATGGCTTATGTTAAAATGACGTCGCACTTATCAACAGGATTCACTGATAATTCTGTCGATGACGTCAAAATGATCCTTACATCTGAAATGATTTGTAATATTGACAAGCCTACACTGTAAAAAATTTCCCGTAAAAGTTTTACAAATTGTGCCGTACATTTAACGGTGTATTTGTGCTGTGCCAGGAAAAATACCGTAATATTTACGGGCACCGTTGTGAAAATGTACCGTATAATTTACGGTGTCAGTTTTATTATGCCGTACATTTAACGGGATTTTTGTATGGATGGAACGCTGCATCTGCTATGGGATGGATCTGCAGATATTGGAATTAATGCAACTGTTTATTGTACACAATGTCTTTCACTTACCTACACGTACGCGTCGTCTGGTTCCTTTTTCAACCACTCCTGATCCTCTCCAGTTACCAATATACAGAACATGTATCCTTTATATATACTGTCTTTTCGAAACTCTTTTTAGTCATGGTGGCATGCAATTATAATCTATATTTCAATATTTTAAATTTTGAATGTACTTTTTTACATAAACATAGAAGAGAACATCAAAATCTTACCTTTTTAATCATAAAATTAACAGTAAATTATTTTAAAATGGCCTAAAATCACCCATTTTCACATATTTAAACATTGGAAATGATTCGAGCGCAAAGCTATGTCAAACTAAGGTCAGATCATTTACATATTGGATATATCCCAGAGTGCAATGGGAGCGGCCACAATACGAGTTTCGGCCGTAAAACACCGAGAAAGGGATGATTACTGTAATTCACCGTAGAATTTACAAACTTTTCGGCGTAAAATTACGGTAATTTTTTACAATGTATCCACATTGTAAAACTATCAAACAACTATGTTGAGAGTTTCTATTTCAGCAAACCTTTAAGCCAACATTAATCCATCTTTAGAAAAAATATATCTAGGTGTCACAATCATGTTTTTACCACTCATTCGAGTCTGAGAGCTGGTCTTTTAAGAAACACAGACACATATGATTTTGAACAGTTTCACGGAAGGTTGCACTTTGTACTTAAAATAACAGCGCAAAAACGACACCAAATAAACGGATGTGCCGTGAATAAACCTTTCGTGAATATTAGAGGAAAGATAAAACACACGGTGTTTGGTATAAACGTACATTCTTTTCAACCCTCTAGTTTTCAAGAAATATATCATAAACCTATCCTGTGACAGTTTTATCACAATAGGTGCTTAACGGCGTTTTTGAGAAAACAACACAAAACGGTTGCATGTTTTGTATGTTTTTGTAATTTCAAATAAACAATTCCTGTTTTCTTTTAAGGTGAAAGATCTTCAGACGAAGTAATTTTTTTCTGGGTGACTGATATGTGTACCAACTTTACACCAATAATTGATTCGATATACCTTGGGGCTTGAGAATCCCCAGACCACCCCCGCTCCCATCTCTTGAAGGGGTTATCACTGGCTTATCATCTCATCCGCAGTGTGCGTAGGCCGCACGGCCTTTTCATCTAAGTTTGCCGCCGTTTTAACGGGATCCAGTACGGGCAACAAAGCAACCTAATTTACCGATTTTGATCAAACTGGGTCGAACCGTGCGTTTTAAGTTGTCTGATGTCGTTCAGTTCTCTTGTTCCTTTCGTTTAAAATGTTGAGATGACATTTAAAAGGTGTCAATTGCCTTGGCGCAATGTATACATTACGCCTAAACATCATGTGGGCATGATTACTGTGTCAGGCACGTGTAGAAAGGACTTTGTGCACAATGATTGGAGATATCGAACATAAAAACATTGATTGTAGATATGGCATAAAAAGCTGAGGTTCAAAAGGTAATATTGATTGGACAAATACTGGCGGCGATCCCCCAAATAATGTCGGCCTATTTATAGAACACAAATAATTACATTATTCAAACTTTTTGGGTAGCCGATAACTGTTTCAGGCCTCCCCCCCCCCCCCTCTTTTCCCCCAAACTAAATATTTGAGATATCAGCAGAAACATTCTTAATTTGATTAATTTCTCATAAGGCCCTAACATTACATCTCAAATCTTATTCATCTGAAAATTAAAACAATTCTTGATGTTATGTGGAGAAGTACAAAATGTACAAACCCTGCACACAAATACACACACTTTTGCCCAACGGAAATCACCCTGGTATACCACAGGTGTACTGAAGGTCACGCAAAGTGTATAAACAAGTCACATGTTATAGGTTTAGGTTTTGTACAAAGTGTAAACAAGTCACATGGTATATAAGCACACTCTATGCCTTATACCCTGTTCCGTGCTGGGCCCATAATATACTACTAGACCGAGATGCAACGCGCGCCTGTCACCACAAAATGAATTTAAAGTCCGAAATTTAAACAATTGAGTTATTGGTATTTCTGGATTCAGTAGAACAAGAGCTTTCCAATGATATATAACACTTGGGGTTACAGCGATCCCCCAGACCACCAGAGGGGGATTTGCGGCTTTGTTTCCGTCTTTGTTTCCGTCTTTGTTTCAAGTTGTTTGTCAGAACACGATAAAAGCTACCAAAGAAATTGGCCTAAAATTGAGGTTTTCAATTGTCTGATCGAACTGAAAATTTGGAATTCGATATAAGGAGATTTACAAATTGTAAATATAATAACCAAAAAAATTAGACCTCCCCTCCGATTTTTCACTTTTCCCGCTGTATTGTGAAATGGTATAGTGCGACTTTACGCTCATTTCGTTGTAACAGGTCACATATTTACTCTATTGAAGATCACACTTGGGCCACTTTCACAATGCATCTATAGGCACACGTTGTTGAAGCAATGATACAGTATTGCTAATTTCAGTTGAAATAAATGATCACAATTTTAGGTTTTGTGCAAAGTGTAAACGAGTCACATGGTATATAAACAACAGAAATAATTACATGTACATCATGGTTGCCTTATCCCCAGTTCCATACTGTGCCCATATTCTACTTAACACAACACATCATCTGAAGAGGAAAAACGCGTTCTGGTTAGCATGTATGCACATCACTGCACCCATATAAATTATTTGGCAAATTAATCAACTACATATACCTATTGCAAAAAAAAAACATGTAGTGTAATGGCGCGAACAACTAATGCAGAAACATGCACTTGTTCACCGATTCAGTTGGTCAATGGTTTAATTTCAGAGGGGGTATCCCAGTCATGATACGCTGTTTTTAGACTTAGTGAAGTTCCGCAAGATTGAATCATTTTATGCACTCCCTTAAACGTGGTCATGGTAAAACAAAAATGGCTATTACTTAATCATGATCAAGTGTAATATTTTGTTGCGATCCTTTTTGTGAACAATCTCTGACACTCGACTATCTGGGCATGGTCTGTTCAATAGTCCTTACATTTCTTATCTTTCTTAAGTTTTGTTACCAATGACAAGAAAACATTTTCTCATTAGTTTGACGAAAATTTGAGCCGAATTTCATGGGGTCAAGATCTCACACCGACACTTGGTGATGCAAACGAGCCATGAAGTTCGAAGAAAGAAAAATCAATATTAAAATAACTCGGGATAGCCAGAGTGGCCATTGAGTGGCATGGAAAAAAGCTCCTCAAGTTGTTCCCAAGGTACACCAAATGAAAATCTGTATTTTATTTAAGGCCAAAAATGTCTACGGTTTCTGGTCTCCGCGCGCGTCGCCTCAGACCCTCGCGTCGGCATTTTTAATGTTCTTTTTTTAGGGGTATGAACGTTTGCCCGATTTGTGAGGCCTCTCTTAGCCACCATACTTTATATATGGGAAATTTGGTCCCTGCGTATACAATGTATCACGTATTTCCTGTTGGCAAAAAAAAAAAAAAAAAAGAAAGAAAAGATGGCCGAAAAAAAAGCGCGTCACCGCACCGATTTTGAAGCCGACCGATGACCAGAAACTGGAGACTTTTCTGGGCTGGCCTAAACAAATATAATGTACATATAACATATAATAATATAAATAAAATAGGCCTATACAAAATATAATCGCTTCCTATGCAGTGATCGCCAAAGTTACTCCTTCAAAATCCCTGTTTCCTTGGCAACACTGCCAAATTCTGGCTACGCGACAACGCAATTGATGTTTCCAAATCATTGGTTGACGCCTTTTTAAAATTAGGCTCCCTCCCTCTCTATCATGGGTCTGAAGATTATGTAGAGCCTATTTGATCCTCCACTTCACTAGGCTGTGCTGGGTATCCGGATACCCGACCGAAACTGTCATTACCTGATTCGGTTCCAATTACCCGTGAACGACTTTTTAAAATTCCGACTGAACAAAATGTGTGTGGGGGAATGGGGATGCTACGAATCGTTTTTAATATAGAGGCAGGAAATTATTACAGTAAAACAATAAGTCCACATTTATTATGACTCCAATGAAACAAGAGAAATTTGTGTTCATATTGGTTATTTTATACATTCGGGAGTATCCGAAGATTTCCGAAGAGTATCCGAAGATTTCCAATTTCGGGTATCCGGTTCCCGAAATAACCGAAAACGCACAGTCTATACTTGACGCAATATAACAAGAAGGGTCACCGACCAACTTGTCTCAGTTAAGACCGCTAAAGCCGGTGCTAATGTTCTATTTTTCGACTGTGATTCCATCATGTCGATAATGAGATTGTCAGGCTAGATTGTCAGGCCTCGAAGCCAAATTGTCAGCTGATCCGGCCCCTAAGAATTTTGGTCATTTCAGCTTAGGTTATTGCCAGATAGCTCCTCCGGACCTCCTCTTCTCTCCTTCTCTCCTTCTCTCCGCGTGGACAGTCTCAGACATCAGTGTCGTTTCCCACAAGTTTGTGTAGTGATTATCATAAATTGAGTACTCGCTTTCGCACTCGTATTCGAGTACATTTTTCAATACTCTTATTCGTATGCGAACACACACAAAAGTACTCGACAACAAGTCAGTGATATTGGAGAAAAGCCTCCCAAACAATGTGAGCTTTTGTTGTGTCTAACATGTCTATTATGCCTCGCTCGTGAAGACGTAGTGGGATGCTATTGGTAAGGAGCATATGGCACCATCAATAGACCTGAAGACGTCACGTTTTATCTCCAGGTGACTTGTAGCATTTGCATCATTGCATGCAGCTCACAGTCGTTGGTATTTGAGCGGGACGGTTTAATAAAGGCACGACATGAAAAGGTATAGGATTGCTCAAGCCGCGTGCACCTTGACAGCTAATATAGTCGATTAAAATTGTTATTTTGTATAGTGTCGCCGAAGGTATGATTTTTCAAATGATGCGTTGAACGAAAACATCCATCAAAGTACGACAAACTAATTAAAAAACGGTACGACCTACGTCATAAAATAAAGACAGTGTATGTCGTATATATACGTGTGCATTCGTCCAACGTGAACGTTTGAAAACAGATTAGGCCTATTTAGGGCCTACGGCTGTTGATATTTGATAAAGTTCAAAGACTTGTGTTTTTTCTTAAGGAAGTGATCAGAGTCTTTTGAAATTCATTTGCTAGATATATTGATCGTTTGTCATGTTTGCCAGCTGAACCATTATAAGTTAATTAATTGACTGGAAAAAAGGAATTGATCGCGATTTCATCTTCTGTAAGGTTGTTAAATCTCAAGCGAATTTTTACAGTCGTTTATTTTTAATGATTTTCCAGCCGGCATATTTGAAAACAAAGAAACGATAATGTTTTTACACATGGACAGTTTCTTTTCAGTGTTAAAACAAATGTTTGAATGTTCCAAGTTTTAAAACTTGTTTTATACACAAATGTGGGAATTGCTTTATATTTTAATCATCTAAAATTATGACAGCCATACCTAATTTTTTTGGTGCGACGAGATTGCCGCTCTGTCAAAAGGTCAATTGACAGAAAATTCACTTTGAAATAAACAAATAATGACTGCATAATGAGAGTAATTAATCACAATGTTGAATTAAAGGGACAGTATTGTCATGATCAGAGCAGAATTTCCACAGGGCATGGAATCGATGTCCCAGTTTAAGATGAACACAGTGACTGAAAATTACTGGCTCATTTATGCATGCAGCAACGGTAACACGACCTTATAATGTGGGGGCATTATGTCAGTCACTGAGTTAATTTTAAAACTAGCATTCCGATTCCATGCCCTGTTGATCATGACGACATTGTCCCTTTAAAGGGAAGTTACAACATTATTAAATAGCTGATTGTAAAATAACTGACTATCCGATACCGTAGCTAACTTGATGTGAAGTTGGTCAAGGTATCCCAAATCATGCTGATGAACAAACATTTTGTCTGCAAGTGTTCTCATTTTAAAGAGAACGCGAACCAATATACAAATTACCAGATGCTATCACTTTTAAATCACTTTTAAATATTAATTGCCTCTGTCCAAATTGTGAATGCTTCGTCTTGCTTTTCTCATGGACTCATGAGCTGAGCTGAAAATGTCACAGATTGGTTGTTTAATGTATATCTTGATTCAAATAAAGTCAGCATACTCATAGAAGCAGTTTTGCAAATGTTGTACTAAATGTACTTTTCCTTTCAATGCGTCGTTCCACACCGAATCACACTATTCACTGTGAACAGATTCTCATTGTCGTAGAGAGCAGAGACAACCCAAAAAATAAGTACCTTTATTAATGAAAAAGCAATTAATATTAAAAAAATATAGTCACAATATATTTCTTATACAACCTACACTGTGGGAACAATGCTGTTCATAACATCGAGCAGGATTTGTTCGTAATAAGCTAATTGTTTCACAGTCGGTTTCATGCATTCGATTTGTTTTTATAGGTCTTTTTCGTAAAAACAAAAATGAAATAAAAACGTGCCCCAGGTAAGGGAGCCCAGCCCTCTCCCCTTTCTATGCGCCATACCTGCACCTGACTGTTCCGGCGGCTTTTCACCCTTCCATTCGGTGACCATCATGTTATACAGGCTCGATTGTGTCGGTTAATCACAATTAAGATTATATTGATTAATAATCGGCATTTCTTTGAATGGGATATGTTGAGTGCCCTGACCACGCAGTCGCGTGGTTATTTTATTGAATTTCCTGAGTAAATTATCCAGCAATTGGATTATTTTGACCCTTTGGTTCTGAAAAAGAAACACCGCCCGGCGTAGCGGACTTTCTCGTTTTCACGAAGATATCAGCTCCCGTCAGGGATGTCTCCAACAGCCAGTGCTGCAATAAATTGCGTTTGTTATTAGCATTTCCCGTGCGGTATCGGGAGCTCTGCGATGCCCAATTAGCCTATTACCGTATTTCATTGGGAGATATATAAATTATATATACAAATACTACTGAAGTCACTGCTTGATTTCGTTTTATATTATGGCATATAGACGCACGTCGACGTTTAATACCGAGAGGGTTCAACAGTCGCTTCAGGCAAAGCCAGCCCGGCATTGTGCGGGTTTGTCAGGCTCAGCCGGCGGTGAAGGTAACGAGAGGTTTGTTGGGAATATTGGCGTATGGATAAGTGTATTTGGCTGATGTCAAAACTAAAGACAGGTTTCACGATGTCTGCTGTGATATTGACCTTGTGTTTGAGTGGATAAGGCGTGTACCATTTCTTCATAGGCGCAACATAAATGTGAGACAAAGTTTCGGCATGTAATGTAATACGTACTTTCTGTATCATTTGTTTTTATCAAGTGTGCTTGCTTAATTGCGTGCTTGCGTAATTGCGTGCTTGCGTAATTGCGTGCTTGCGTAATTGCGTGCTTGCGTACTCCATTTGTTTTCAAAGTGATTTTTTTTGTCATCCGGGGACAAAAATTCAACGTTGAAATGAATACGCTATACCTCGAATGAATTGTCTTTATTTTCTCGGTAACAACAACATGTTTTAAGCTAAAACTTCCGTACGTTGGTTGTTCACAGGACTTAGTAAATTAAATTGTATGTATAGATAAGGGAGGAGGGCCAAAGTCATGGTACAGCCAAGCCTTTGAGAAGCCCAGTCAGGCCCAGGCTACCTGGCAGCCTAGCCCAGCCAAGTAGAGCTCATTATAATGGTCACAGTTGTGAACATAATACATTAGACATCTATTCATTAGTAAATGATCTTTTGTGCTCAGCTAGAGGGAATTGCTTTTCAGTGGGGGTCCAGGGTTATGGGTTTTCCCTTTTCTTTTTCTTTTCTTTTTTGGGGCACTATCGGGATGTTTTCATGGGGAACACCTGGGGGCAATGGAAATTTGTGGGGGGAGGGCACGTGCCCCCCCCCAGGCCCCCCGTGGCTACGCCCCCGTGGCTACGCCCCCATTCAGAATTTTTGAAAAAATAGGTCCCTATTTGAGACTGCAGGATTCAAGTATTGACATGCCCCCTAGAAAAAGTGGTGCACCCCTAGTGCCCCCCTGAAAATTGGACCCTAGTTACGCCACCGGGTGGTAGTCATAATTCATATCAATATTCCCCGAAAATAATTTTCTCAGGCTGAGTTGATTTGTTGTTTGTAAAGTGAAATTATTTATCATTAATTTTAGTTTGAGCTTGGGTGATAATCTTTTACGTGATTATTTATTTGATCTTGAAAAGCAATTAATAGAAAATGCCTTGTCGAGCGAGACATTTCAACCCCGTTTCCATTTTATTTCTGTACCCACCGCCCAACTTTCAGTTGGCATATTGGCTTCCACACCTCCCTTGCCCAAAAAGATATCGCCTTATCTACGGCCCTGGAAACAACCATCAGTGTAAAGTGACTGGAAATCGTAATCGTCCTTGGCGGTTGAATTTTAAATATATAGCATGAATTGGCGGGGAAATGCTGCCCGTGAGGGGACTTCATTATATGCAATAGATTACCACTCTCCCGCGCTCTGGACATCAATATAGCGATACCATCATCAGTAAATAGCATCTTGATCCTTGTGTTATATTGGGTAGTGGGTCTCAATGAGATACAAAGGTTTAGATATCACCTTAGGGGATAGCAAAATAATTGCAATGCAGAGACTGTCATCTTGGAAGGAATGGCCATAGAAACATATTGGGTGTCAAGCTGATGATGGAATCAAACATACCTCAAAATGTTTCTGTTTTCTTGGGTGAAATTATTTAAGTAAAATTAGGCCTATTTTCCCAACTGAATTTACGTCTAAAAATCAACATTTTGTTTTGGTTTTTGTATTTCGGTTTCATGCTGCTATTGGCCCAAAATAGACGTTTTCATGTTATGCTGATTTTCTTAAAAAGTTATGTTATCTTTGGAGTTCCTGTCCAAAACTAATCTAATCAAAGCAAATCTAAAAGTAAAACCTCCAGAGAGCACACAGAACAATGATTTTGCAGGGAAAATAAAGAGTAATATTTATTTGCACCTTTAATGCTGCTACATTGGCTGAATGCCTTAGGGCCTAAGTAAGAGTCATGTTTACAGCTATTTTCGGTGTTATTTCATCAGAATATGAGGGTAACTAATTAGACGATTTGAGGCGACAATAAAGAGGCATACAGATCACGATCGTTGTTGGCCCGAAGGGCGAAGAGAAAAAAATTCGGATTAAAATAATAAAAAGTCGATACCACTGGCGTAAATCCCGGGGGATGTGTATTTAAATGTGTATTGTCTGTTTGTTTCTTTGTCCGTTTGGGTGTCATATTTATGATAGCCGTGGGATTCTGATTGGTTGTGCGTAAACCACGGGGGGGGGGGGGGTTT
Organism: Zoroaster sp. YZ-2022; assembly: GCA_029582265.1. Taxonomy (NCBI): domain Eukaryota; kingdom Metazoa; phylum Echinodermata; class Asteroidea; order Forcipulatida; family Zoroasteridae; genus Zoroaster; species Zoroaster sp. YZ-2022. Next base: position 21,444,183 of record CM055820.1, read on the forward strand.
CAGGGGGTTCAAATCCTCCCGTGGGCTTGCCAATTATTTTTTTGTTTAACAAAAGAAGAGAAATTGTACATCAAATGATGTTTCAAGCGGTGTTTGGGGTACCCACCCCCCCTCGTTGAGCGACGTTTGAGATCCAGTACTTCGTTTTACATTATGCAAAATAATTAAATATCACTTCCCCCCCACCTTTCGACACGGATTTACGCCACCGGTCGATACAAAAGAAAACTGGGTTAAAATAACTCCAGGGGTATTAATTGTATTCAAGCACGGTGTTTATATTGCGTGAGTTTATACCCAATATAAACACCACTGGTATAGTTTCTAACATCCAGTTGATTGTGACAGTGAATCACTGAATATGCCTATATTTAAATATAAAATACATTGTAATGAACACCGCTGCATGGTGTAGCTTGTAACACCAAGTTGTGGTAGTGTATCTATATGCCTATATTTAAATATAAAATACGTTGTAATGAACACCGCTGCATGGTGTAGCTTTAACACCAAGTTGTGGTAGTGTATCTATATGCCTATATTTAAATACAAAATAGATTAACACTTTATATATTGGTATATTTGTATAAATGGTAAACTGAAAGATGTTATGAAAATCATATCCATAACACAGGCTGCTATATTACTTCCAGGTAAATGTTGATTTTTTCGGTTGAGTACCAAGCGAATTAGAAGAAATCTACTTTATACTGGTTATGTAATAGGAGTACATGGTTCAGTGGGTCAGTGGGAAATTTGCATAGGTGGGGTTTACGAGATGTAAGTGTATAGTGCGTCACTTCACGCTTGCTAGCAGCAGCTACAACATACATTTTAAAACTTGTCCTCTATCTATTCTACATATACGTTTGTACGTGATAGATATATCATGTCTACTCCAGCTACCAAAGAGGACATTCAAGACTTGTTAGCTCAATTCTCTCAAAGACAAGCTAGTGTACTAGATGCACTACTATTGGTCAATATCACTCTTTTCGAGCCCATCGATATCCCGCCGCTCGTGACATCTGCTACGCCTGCGGAAGTCAAGGACACTGGCGGAAGGCATGCCCCAACATCGGAAAAAGACAGGACCAAAGCTACACGGCCAAAGGAACCAATGCCTAAATTGGAGAAGGATGACATTCAGCAGACAGTGAACAAAGTTGAGTCAATATTATCTAATCCATATAATGTTATTGACGAAGGATTTACAGAAACCTATTTTGAGTACGAGGAAAATTCAACCTCTAGCAAAATCAAAATTGCTGGGCGTTTGTTTTCGCATAAAAACTTTTGGCGCACTTTTCACACCAGTTCGTTTGTTCTTGATGTTATAGAGTACGGTTATGCTCTTCCCTTTTATGAAACCCTCCACAAACACCCTTGATGCCAGAAAGAGCAGGTATTGCAAGAAATAATGCTTCTACATCCAGTCACAGTAATTTCGTTACGAATGCAATTTCAGATTTAATTGAATCAGGTTGCGTGACATTGTGCAATCAACAACCTTTCATTGTCAATCCTTTGTCTGTTTCAGTTCACAAAACGGGCAAGAGACGATTGATTCTAGATTTGAGGAATGTCAATAAGTTTCTTTGGAAACAACCGGTTAAGTACGAAGATTTACGTACAGCTCTTTTGTTTCTTCGACCTCATGGATTCATGTTTCAGTTTGATTTGAAATCGGGCTACCACCATATAAGTATACTTCCCGAACATCAACAATACTTGGGTTTCTGTTGGATGTTCAAGGGTGTGTTAACTTTTTTAAGTTCAAGGTACTTCCTTTTGGTTTATCCACCGCTCCTTATGTTTTCACCAAAGTAGTAAGACCCCTTGTGCAAAAATGGCGCAGTGAAGGCAAAAGCATAGTAGTGTTCCTAGACGACGGGTTGGGTTATGAGGATAGCTTTCAGAAAGCTTGCAAGCACAGTGCTGAAGTCAAACTGGACTTAATAAAAGCAGGTTTTGTACCGAATGTACAGAAAAGTACATGGAATCCGGTCTCAGAGACGGAATGGTTGGGATTTGTTATTAACCTTACAGAAGGTTTATTACAGTTACCAGGAAGAAGGGTTACTCATATTCAAGAATCGATTCAAAAAATTGTGTCTGCGACAGAAACTCATCCCCACAGCAAAAACACGAAGCGTTTCAACGCAGTTAATGTTAGACAATTTAGCTAGTGTGACTGGGGAGATCATTTCAACTTATTTAGCAGTTGGGTCTATGAGTAGGATAATGACCAAGTCCATGCATGGTACCATTGAATCAAAAAAGTCTTGGAATTCAAGTGTACTGCTTTTACCACGTGCACAGGAAGAATTACAATTTTGGTTGAATAATATAGATCAATTAAAAGCAAATCCCATCAATTATGTAGCTAGTTGCTCCAAAATTGTTTATTCAGATGCGAGTGCCCATGGTTTTGCAGGATATGTAGTACATTTAGATGATGCAATTAGTCACGGGCAGTGGGCAGAAAACGAGACAAGTCGCAGTTCGACTTGGAGAGAACTTAAAGCAGTTGAATTAGTTCTAATATCACAGATTCATAATTTGCAACACAGCAGAGTGAAGTGGTTCACTGACAACCAAGCCGTTGTTAAGGTTGTGGCTCATGGTAGCATGAAACTAGATTTGCAGGTTGTGGCTCTCAATATTTGTCGTACGTGTATACGACATGGAATATTCCTTGAGATGGAATGGATTCCTAGGTCATCAAATGAAAGAGGTGACTTTCTCAGTAAAATTGTCGATGCGGACGATTGGCAATGTTCAAATGAAATTTTCACAATGCTCCACAAACATTGGGGTCCTTACACAGTTGATCGTTTTGCAAGTTATTATAACGCAAAACTAGTCAGGTTCAACTCTAGATTTTGGAATCCAGGTTCCGAGGCAATTGATGCCTTTACGTTAAATTGGGCCAAGGACATCAATTGGGTGGTTCCTCCCATCCACTTAATTTCCCGAGTCATTTTCATATTTTGGACTACAAAGGCGAGAGTACTTTGATCTGTCCAGCATGGCAATCTGCTCCGTTTTGGGTTATCTTGTTCCCAGATGGTTTTTCACCTAGACCAGAAATTTCTGACATACTCTAATTTGCAAGCCCATTCCCGTTGATAATAGAAGGCCGCGGTAATAACTCAAAGTTTGTTGAGAATATCTCTCATAGTACTATTTTAGCAGTGACATTCTATGGTTCTAGAAGGAACAATGTGTTTAGCGAATAAGGGTAATTTTGAAGCCCAGACACTAATAGTGGTGAAGTCTCCAGAGTGGAGCGTGTTCTTAAATTGTGTAATACCAGGTACAAAGGTTTATACAGTCAGAAGAAAGTGGCAGGGAAGCGGTGGGCTTTTGTTGTTTTAAATTTCTTAAGACTACAATCAATTTGCTCACAGAATCGGGCATTGTTGTGGTATACCGGTACGTATTTTCATTGAAGAAAAGTAAAAAATAATTTGCAATCTAAAGGCTAACAGTTATTTCTTATGATTATTTATTTTATAAAGCTAATCTTCAACAGTGGAATTTGGACAGAGCGATTTGCGGATACAGAACACAATCAGGAGTTGAAGGACCTCGCAAAACAGCTTCCACCAACAATCATCAAATCGAGGGCAGCATCAACGGTTTCGCAATATAGCTCGTATTTCACAAGATGGCAACTGTGGGCACATTCCCATGGGAAATCCCCTCTTGCGGCAGATTCATATATTATTGCGTTGTACTTAATTCATCTAGTTGAAGATGTATCAAAATTTGCCCTGCACAGTCTAAGAGCAGGAGGAGCCACAGCGGCTGCTAATTCCGGAGTGCCAGATAGGCTGTTTAAGCGCCATGGGCGATGGAAGACGGAAACGGCGAAGGATACCTATGTCCAAGATAGCTTTACCAGTCTAATGTCTGTTTCTAAATCTTTGGGTATTTAGTTCATCGGCCCGTTCTTTGTTGTCATTCCGGTTGCTGCAGCTCGCAGAAAACACCAAAGTTGGATTATACAGGATTGTATTCATGTACGGAGTGTTTAAAGTATAAATGTTGATTTTTTCGGTTGAGTACCAAGCGAATTAGAAGAAATCTACTTTATACTGGTTATGTAATAGGAGTACATGGTTCAGTGGGTCAGTGGGAAATTTGCATAGGTGGGGTTTACGAGATGTAAGTGTATAGTGCGTCACTTCACGCTTGCTAGCAGCAGCTACAACATACATTTTAAAACATCAAGATGTAATATGATAGCAATTATATTAATTAAGGGTTTGGTAAATTACATTAATTAAATGCACTTTGTATGGAGGTCATGACATTGCTTACTTGAGCCTGGAAGGGTTGGCTTGCATAGATCAGGTGTACGTTTCCAATTTTTTCCAAATTGGTTTTAAGTGGTTTTTCGTATCTGGCAGTCAACACAGCAATGAGTAGGGTGTACCTCTATAAATGTTAAGAGAAACAGATGATGACTTTAATTTAAGGTCATTACCATAATACCATAAGTTATTATATTAATAAAAACCAGAGTGGCAATTTCATAAGATCGTCCACTGAGTGAAAAGAAGTAATTATAGTTTTCACAATGTCATGTTCAAGTGGTTTACATTGGATTGTGAAAAAAAATTTGTACAGAAGTTGATTAAAGGGGTCAGATGATCCGGTTGCTGCAGCTCGCAGAAAACACCAAAGTTGGATTATACAGGATTGTATTCATGTACGGAGTGTTTAAAGTATAATGCCATTTGGTGTATACTGCGGTCAATAGCAATGATATATGTCTGTTTTATGTTAACACGTGAGTAGTCTCCTTGAAGATGTATTAATAAGATGGCACTGACGTCCTTGATTCTATTGCAATAGTCCGATGCGCTCTGCCGCGCTACTTAATGGAGTAGCGCGGTCGAGTGATGAAGTACGTTGAACTTGTGTTGCGATGGTTGCGTCTTCAGACTGGGTTCGAATCCAACAAATATTATTTGTAATATCTGAGATATAGGATATATCCATTGCTATGGGGGCGATCACCATGGTGATGGGGTTTCCCTTATTTGTGGTTGCTATTTCATGGCCGCTAAACATACTATTGGAATACCGTTCTAGCCCAAAGTCATGAAATATAATTCACTGAATCTAATTGAAAGGATTTCCTATGGGTGTACGTTGCAAGTAGGCCTATTCTCTTTAATTAAAAGTAAATTATATATACAGCTGTTTTTAAATAATCATATGAACAAACTCGTTGAAGCTCTCGCGCATAATTCTGCATGTCCTTTGTGTTTAGCTACTTCAGCGGCTAGTTTGTTGTGTGAAAGGGAAGTCACCTCCAAGGGAGTTATTTTGCAGTATTGAACACATATTAAAAACAGTGCGTATAGGTGCCATTATTTTCCCAGCAATGAATGTATCACGCAGCTTCATAAATTCATATGTTTACTAAATTATTCTGTATCAATAACCCGGCCAATTATTTTGTGAGATAGGCCTAACTTGTTTCTAAGCTATTAAGGCCTGCTTTCATTTTAGTCTGGATAAATGCAATTATACAGATTACAAATATAAATGCTGGGAAAAGCGTTAGACCAGTGCTTCTACTTTCGAGGAAATTTCCTGATTTTAAGGAATTTTTACTTTCTAAGGAAATGTCTCAGGAAATAAAATAACCTGAGGAAAGTCTAAGGAAAAATATATAAATAATGAGAAAATTCTACATTAAACCAAGATTTTGGGTAAGAAAAGTTGATCGAGTACCGTATCTTGTCAACTCCTGATAGATGACTTGAAAAAAGACTAGCGTGCGCACAAGTGGTCTAACCAAGGCCTTTTCTTTGGTAATCAGTTGAATTACTCTCTTAAAAAATAGACCATAACTGTGCCCTTACCATCTAGCAAACTGGGCCAAAATTTGTTACATTGCAGTTTAGCTGCTTTAAGAAGAAAATAAGGAAATCTCAGGAAATTTCAAGTTCAGGATAAGGAAACTGGAAGCACTGCGTTAGACTGCGCACTCTCTGGAACGCCATTAAGGTGGTATAAGAATGTACTACAGTAAACCAATAATAATATGCAATACACCGTGATACCACTCATTTGGTTTCCATTAAAACATTTTAAAGTTTGTTTTTATCGAACTATTTTTGGAAAATGAGAATGTCCCTTGTTATTGGCGGAAATATGAAGATAAACAGCCATGACTTGTATAGAAATTGTAAATTTACAAAGGTTCTGCCATTTTGGCATATAACGTGTCTCTTTATGCTGCTGATGCCCCTTTCTTATCTTCATCCTTCCTGTATTCCTTTCTGTCTTTCTTAGTCCCAAAACACTTTTGGTAAACGAAGATCAATAAAAAGGAACATATGCATTTGTGAAAATGCTCAAATGTTGTGGGAAACTTGGACATTATAACAGGCCTATGCGTCTCAGTGAAATTTCGGGAAACTATAATCACAGGTGTTCAGATATATAGGGTGCTTGAGTCAATAAAAGTATTTTTCTGTTGTGTTGTCCAGCTTTCCGCCGTAGGCACCTCGTCTAAAAATATTCCTCCGGTGGAGATTTATATGTTGAGTCAACAACCAGATAATTGAGTTAAAATTGAATTTGATTAGTAAACGACATGCTTGGTTATCCAAATGGTAAATCTACTAATAAAATTCTCAAGTAAAGCAAACAAATAATGTGAAATAAGCGGCACATATTGTAGACGTAGATATTTTGCGCCATCCATCCATTCAAAATTAAATTATTTTTACAAATACCTGCAAAGTTTTTGTCTAAATAGTCTCAGTCCATTGCCTTGCCTTCATGAGCTTTAAAGGTCCTGTGAAATAGTTGTTTTTTTCATTGTATACAATAAAGTATGCTAGAACATATATTTGTCATTTGCAAATTATTCCCCTCACGTTTATACCATAAAAATATTAATTTTTAAATTTAGGGGGTGCGCTTCGACACGCCCATACCCCCTCATTAACATAAAATTCGTGACGTACATTGAGGCGATTCCTGATCCGCGATCCACAGCACTTGCCCAAGTATGCGTCGTATACAGCGCACCACTGTATGCAGAGTGTTGCTAGAGAAAAAGTTTCCTCAAGTTTTCTGTCAGGTTTGAAGCTTATTATTTTCCATAATACCATCGAGGTGTGTCTCTGCAGGTTGCAGCAACACCACCAAAGACGGTGTTAGTCTACACCGATTTCCGTCTGATCCAAAATACAGACGTATTTGGACGACTAAAGTGAAGCTGACCAGAGGGAAGTGGTCGGGACCGACGGAACACTAATTCTATTGTAGTGCACAGTTCGAGCAGACATGCTTTGAACGGGGCTTTCACAGCCAGTTCGGTATGGCTTATAAGGCCATGCTGCTACCAGATGCAATTCCAACGATATTCCCGCTAAGTAAGAAGGCTGGGAAGGCTCCAACGAAGAAGAGAAGTGCTTTTTTAAAGCGAGAAAGACTCAGGGTAAGTGGCCATTTAATAATACTCCCATGCATAACCCAGTCCACTTCCGTGCAAAACGACATGTTCACACCATGCTCACCGTTTCAGTGTTCACGGCATGAAAACATGCCGTGATTTTCCGCATTAATAAAAACATCGTGTCTGATTTTTATATCCTGGCAAGACAAACATAAAAACATTAAACCTTTCTCATTATGCCTGCGCTAGTTTTGAGTTTTTTTAAATGATCAGAACTTTGACTCAACTGTTTCTGTTATTTCATAAAATAACATCGTAATGTTAGCATTGCCTTCGGTGTGTTTTCCGACCGCATGATGGGGGCTTGCGCTGCGTTTCACGGTACTTGTGTACGTCACGAACGTTTCGTTAAAACTTCGAAAATTCGGGGGGTCAATTTTTTATTATTAGATAAACAATTAATAATCCACTCGAAACAAAACAAAAACATTTAAAATTGTTTTTAATTCATACCAATCAATATAACAGCACCAAGAAATAAAGTTTGGTAAATACACTCTTCACAGGACCTTTAAACCTAGAGTAGAATTGTTTTGAATAGTACTAGATCAAAACAGCACTACCGATGATAAGTTTGATATCATAGACATTTTTCACAGCGTAGCCATCTTTCTTCAATACAACTCTATGTGATCAAACCGAGGCTGGAGGGTTAAATAGTCTGGTCCATTGCATGCATTGATAATTAGCGTTATAATCGTGTTGTAGAAAAAGTGTGGTAACGATATGTCGTAACAGCTTTCCATTGTATTTGATAAAAGATCATAAAAAAAGAGCAACCATCAAATTGTACAAGTTATAGTCCCATTTGCAATAATGAATCAACACAAATTGCAGATAGGTGTTGATTTTCATGTATTGTGAGTGCCTTCGATTTCAAATAGTCCTAAAGAACCTTTACAAACGAAAAGAAGAAGTGCGTGACTATGGCAAGCTGACGGGATATAACTCCCAACCGATCAAATTTGTACAGCGTTGGCCAACGGTAGCTTCAGTCAATACCGCGCAAAAGCGGTCCGGACGAGTGAGGAATATAATTGCGCTGATGTCGAGGAGCACGTATTTGACGTGTCGTCTGGTAACTGGACACCGTCTTAAGATTCACACGATGGGTCGCGTAAACGGTGAGCTTTGTGCCACCTTGATCGGGATATTGCACACGGAATGACGAAATCGTCATGAAGGGAAAGCTTTACGATTGAATCCATATAAGTATACGTCATCAGAATTGTGAAATACTGATGTATAGGTGGAAATAAATTGGAGAATCGAACCAAGGTGTGAACAGGACTACAACAAAATCGACAAGTTAAAGTTTGCGAATCGGCTTGAATTGGGCCTATAAAATAAAATTACCAATGCAATTCGGTCCGCAAGACTTGTGTGGAACAAAAATGCACACTGTGAGAAAGAACAGTGCCTCTACGGCCCTACCTAGAAATTGTGAATGATATAATTATTTCTCTTTTCTCAGAAATGTTCACAGTTTGGATTCTATACACATATCTTGATATTCATAATACATGAATGCACATAGCGACCTTTTACTGTTGTTGATGAGAAAGTCATTGTACAAGTTATTAGAGGGAGATCATTTGTATAGGGTCACGTGGTAACATGTGCTGTACCGGGAGGTACACGTGGCAAAACATCGCTATCCTGACAAACCTCGGTTACCGCATGTTTAATATACATGTCCCCCAAACACTTTGCGTGAAAATTAGGGAAACTAAGTTTTTATTCTTTTCGCAGGAGTTCAAATTCAAAGTGGTACTGACAGTCCACACAGAATTCAAATGAAATTCAAATGCAAACATTGATCTCTCAATACTGAATATACTGGGGTGTCGTGGCCGAGCGGTCTAGCTTACCGGATTCAAGTTCTGGTGTTAGCAACATAATGTGGGTTCGAATCACGGCCGTGACACTTGTGTCCTTGAGCAAGACACTTAATCATAATTGCTTCTCTTCACCCAGGGGTTAAATGGGTACCTGTGAAGGCAGAGTTGGTTTGCTCTATATGCGCTAGAAATGGCAGCAATTGAGCTGTATACTCCCCAGGGAGCTGAGATGGTTTCAGGAATGATTTTATGAGCCTTATGAGCCTTATGAGCAGGGATAATAATATAATGCGCCTTGAGCACCACTTAGTTGGTGGATACGTGCGCTATATAAATCCACACATTATTATTATTATTATTATCTTCTGACGGCATGTTTTAACCAAATGCCAATTGACCTTTCGTCTTTTTTAGAGAAGTTATGGCATAAGGAAATAAACAAATACACAAGTGTTGTTATCCAAAACACGCGGTAAAACACTGGAGACTGTCAGTTGGGCCGAACCCCCCTTTGTTTCGAATATAGAAAGAAAAAAATGAGGTACAGCGCACTGGGGTAAACAATTCAAATGGCCTCTCTTGTATTAGGCCTACACGTACAATAAAACCGATATTCTCAGTTACAGGAGTTTTGGCCAATACTGCATGGAGTGATTGTAGCCCAAATATGGACTCCGTTTCTGTATACACTGAAACGTAGTACACGAAGGTGAAGTCCAACCTGGGCTAGGGTGATCGAAGGGATAATCTTTGCAAGGGCGACATCAAGAAGGCGATTTTTAAACATAACATCAGAGTAGGGGTGTGCGTTTTCGGATATTTTTGGAACCGGATACCCGAAATCAGGAAACATCGGATACCCGGATATCCGTTTTCTTTTTTGTTGAAAACATGCCTCCGGTGGTGTACAAATATATGTACAAATTGACTTTTATAATACAGAAGATACCAAACTTTTCTTTATTGGAGTGCAATCTCTTGAACCCGGATATCCGGCACAGCCCTAGATCAGAGCGCCATTTGTTTTACCCCCAATATGTGCACAGCACCCTGGGCTTTTCTGAATCCGTGACAAAAAGAGTTCGGAGAAAATGACTTCTAACAACACTTTATCGTGGGTTCAAATAAAACAACTTCTGTTATTTAGTTTCCTCAATAATGAAACGGACCAGTAATTATTGGTTGGGGTTTCTTCTCTGAAATAAAATACATAACCTCAGACAAAATGTTTAATAACATCACAAAGATGACAGCTTATTAATTACTTGGGTAGTAATCGATTTTTCTTTCAAATTTCAACAGGCTTTTAGTGAAACGTCGTGTTGTCACCAGAGCAATCATTGCTATATAATACTGACAAATGATCTATTTGTACTTTGAAGTTCGGGTACCTTTTTAAAAGCCAAGTTAAAACACGCACCGCTCAGCAATCACTAAAAGTGGTTTCGTTCCAACATTATTTGTGACATCATGGAGTCCGATCATGTTATGTATAATATGCAATGTATACAACGTCTCAGTCAGGGTCTGTCTCGTTCTCACTACTTGACCATGGGGGGAAAAGTGATTTCTGCAACGCTGATTGGTTATGATAGGCCTACTAAAAAAATAAACATTTAAAGAAGAACAAAAAACACAAATATTATTTTGAGGAAAAGAAATCTTTAAATTGTTGTTACAGAAATATCATGCCTATATATTAAATGTCAAATGTTTTGATGATGATCGAAAAGAAAGTCGATTTTATAACGAAATGACCCTACCTGCAAGACAGATGATTCAAAAGATAGATACTCTTGTCTAGTACCATGCCTCCCTGCTGCTTCAAACAGTCTTACGTTAACACATTGCTTGTATCTCTATTATACTGATTGGATATAAGATCATGTGCTTCCATTGGATGCCACTGGACACCATGTTGCTCCTCACACAAACCACGTTTAACAATGTGAATTCCTTCGCTGCTCTCTATTATACTGACTGGATATAAGATCATGTGCTTCCATTGATAGCCACTGGACGCCATGTTGGTCCTCACACAAACCACATTTAACGATGTGAATTCCTTCGTTGATCTCTATTATACTGACTGGATATAAGATCATGTGCTTCCATTGATAGCCACTGGACGCCATGTTGGTCCTCACGCAAACCACATTTAACAATGTGAATTCCTTTGCTGATCTCTATTATAAGATCATGTGCTTCCATTCATAGCCACTGGATGCAACATTGGTCCTCTCACGAACCATGTTAACAATGTTCATTTCTCTGTGTGTGGATTCCTCTGTGAATTCCTTTTGTGTTCCTTCGTATAGTGGAGTACCAATATGGCCCCGCAGTGGATGCCTTTATTTGTTAACCACTAATAGACAACCCCACTATCCAGTCACAATAATAAAGATCAGTGTATTGCCAGCACCAATTTAAATATCTGTGATTTTGTCATCGTCCAGTTCCAGAGCGACAGTGCAGCGTGATCGAGGAACACCAACACTGCTCGAAAACCATCCATGGGATATAGGTTGATGCAAACTCCACTGTGGATGGTTTGCTTTAACAAAGATGAATTTTTATCACATGGCCTATCATATGAATAGTCATTTGACTATTAAACTATGTTTTTTACTCCTTCAACTAAGATATATGCAATTACATCACCCCCCTCAAAAAATCAATCAATCAATCAATCAATAAACAAATAAATAAAATAAACATAACTGCAATCGAGTAATGGTTTTTCTGAGGCCAAACAAAGTCTCCGGTTTCTGGTCATTAGTCGGCTTCAAAATCGGTGCGGTGACGCGCTTTTTTTCGGCCATCTTTTTTTTGGCCAACAGGGAAATACGTGATACATTGTATATGCGGAGACCAAATTTCCCATTATATTACAAAGTATGGTGGCTAAGAGAGGCCTCACAAATCGGGCAAACGTTCATACCCCTATATGAAAAAGTCGTATAAAACACAGCATGGCAGAATTCCAATCGATCCAGCAATGTTGGCTGCAATTGGGCATCGTTTCATAGCAAAAAAAATAATAATAATAAAACAAATTAAAAAATGCCAATGCGTGGGTCTGAGGCGACGCGCGCGGAGACCAGAAACCAGAGACTTTTTTGGGGCCCTATTAAAATATTTTTTACTCTATAAGATATGCAATTGCATCACCCCTCAATTTTTTTAATAAATAAATAAACAAATAAATAAAATAAAAATAACTGCAATCGAGTAATGGTTTCTCTAAGTTCAACAGAATGAATTTGGGCACTTAAGCAATCATGCTTAAATGGCCTGTGTATTATCGTCATGTCTACACGAATACTGTCTACACGAATACAAGTCTCCAGTACATTACAGTCATAATGTCTTCTCAAGGATTTAAAGTGGCCACACGCCTCGTCATAAGCCAACGACGACCATAGTTGAGTTACAAATTTTGATAATAATATTAAATATATATATATTTAATATTATTATCAAAATATATATAAACCACCCCCAACCTAATAAAGAGGATTTAGTTTGGTCACTGACGGCGCCTGTAAAGCCTCTCCTTACACGTGTGTGCAATAATCATTGAACACAAAAAGAACTTACAGATTCAACCCAATCGGATTGACATCAGATTATAAAACCTTTGCTTAACAAGGACGATATTCCGTTTTATTAAATCACAAGTCCAAAAGGGTACCGAAGTTTCACTTAAAAGAGATATCAAATTGTATCTCAAAACGAACCTTCAATTACATGTAATCCGTGCAGCTGCTTTTTGGGCCAATCCGATGTAATTATTCCTTTGCGCAGAGGGGATTTGTGACATCCTCTAAATGTTCAGAATTGATATAATTGTGACCGTTTAGAATATGTATGACTTTTAGATGTCTAGTTGTCTAGTGAATCATTAAAAGCAGTAAATTAAAACAATTAAATTAAGACTTATTTTATGGGTAGGCATATTCGAATTTAGAAGTCTGTGTAAGTTTCGTTCAAGTTGGCTTGTATAGTTGTATCATGTGGATGTATTAATACGCTAATAAGGAGCGGCCTGCGTGTAATTTTACAAAGTGTAGTATGTTTGTATAATATTTTCACTGAAAATAAACATTTATATATTACCTTAATTTTTCACTCACTGCTTATTGTATGTCTTATATAAGCCTTGCACCTGTAGTTTGAACTTGATTATCCAGTCTCAGTGTCAAGCGGAGGGCCAGGAAAGAGTGCAGATGGGGCAATTAAGGACGTGGAAATTTCAACAAAAAATAAAGATTGAGGTATAAAGAATTTAGTAACAAATTTCCATAATGTTATTTTTAAAGTAAATATCATGGAAACAGCTATTACGTAAAGCATCAAGTTATGTTATGCCACGATCATTATTTAAAGAAATCCATTGACATTGGCAAAGCAAGAAAAACGGTGAGAGCGTATATTTCACACATGATGACACAAAATCTAATCTCAGTCATTACACACCCATTCTAGACCATTTTGTCCACTTGGCTTATTATGTCTGCTGGCCGATTTAGACCCATTATGTCCGACCAATTAAGTCCACATTGTATCCAGTCCACTGTGTTCACGGGCCCATTATGTTCGGCCCATTGTGTCTGCGGACACATTGTCTTATATTTTGTATAATTGTTTAATTCTGTGTCAAGTGTATTTTCATGTGTTTTAATTGTATGTACTTTGAAAAGACGAGGAATTCAGTCATATAGTTTATGCATAAATCAACCATGATGTTGCATCTGATCCCGCAGCGATATCACATATTTGCTCATGAATATGCAAATTGATATTACCATATAAAGCAAAAAGTGTAACAAAAAAAGGTATCAAAATACACGGGGTTCTGGGAATGAAAAGGCAGAAACATTAAAACATAGGTGTGCCTAATGTTTTCAAGCAATTTTTCACAGGCCTTTTAATATTAAAACAAATTTGGTGTACTAATAGTAGTCACAAATGCATTGCATGTTTTTCTTATGCACACCAAAGCAATTCATCAATAACACAAATTTTTATAAAAATAAAAATAAAAACCATACTTTCGTTCGTTCTCAGAATCAATAAAACTGAAAAGTTATTTTTCCGCTCCACTCATTGACAGGTTGTTTAGTTTCACATTTGCACATTTTGAACTGAAACTTAAATGCCACATTTCTTCCAAATAGCAATGTAGACTTTCAAATATGTCATAGAATGTCATAATTTATTGATTACCACGGCCATGAAAAATGATCATGAAAATGAAGAATATGCTCTCATGATTTATTTGTTTGGCATCGGACGTGATATTAGTGATCTAATTGTGAAACTTGGGTCGGTGCATGCAATATTCATCAAAAAAGGCAACCAAATCCGACCAATATTTTCCAGAACCTAGAACAGAAATTCATTAACTACAGTGCCATATATCTTGCTAATGGGTTATTGAATGTCATCATCTATTGGATGTCTGATTTACACGATCATGAAAATGATGACAATTAATATGCTCTTACTAGTAGATCCATATGGTCTTAACTTCAACACAGGTATTAAATAACCCAGATATCTGTATGTTTTACCTTTATGTTACCTTATCTTGTATGTCATTCTTTCTTTCCCACCTGTTGTCTATTGCCACTTTTCTCTTTTAGGACAACAATTATATATAATCTAGCTAATTACACCCAATTAAAATCAAACTGCTGAGATCGTTAATCATCTCCATAGCACTATATGGATGTGAAACGTGGACCTATAACACAAAAATTGAAAAGAGAATACAGGCCGTTGTACACGATACACAGAGTTAGCATTTTTATTGAACACAGTGTCCCTATCAAGGCAAGTGCGTGTTGTAGACTTCAAGGTTAAAGTATCCATATTTTTTGGAGTCCCTTAAGACATAAACGGCTGTTTCATGTACTGCATTACTGCACAGTATCAGTTACATTGAACTAAGTATAAATTTAGTACATCAGCATTAGGGAATAAATTATTCCTTGCTAACATGATGAGCATGTTAGTTTTAACTGCATGTTAGTTTTAACTCTCATTAGTTTTTTTTGCCAGTTCACCTCTGAACAAGTATTCCAAATTACTGACAACTGTTTGATTATGGCTTATACTTATTTTTCTTACTATGTAGTTAGGGTTAGTTTTTGTAGTATTTTATGAAACAAAAGTTGATTTTTAAGAGAAGCGAAGAAACCTTGAAGGCGATAGCACTAAAATCGAAGCCCTCTCGATTTATAGTAAAGTTACTAGATAACTTCTCACACTTAGTTATCAGTTCGAAGACTTCATCACTCTATCGCCTCATTTGTGTTGTGCTCTGTTGGTACAGTGTACAGTTTTAGGTATCGCTTTGGGGAGCCGACCCGGTTCGTCTCTTCGCCTATCCCTGTCCCTGTTCTAAATCTCGATCATTCGCTGGACCCTGACTGACCTCGTATCTCTGGAGTTTGGACAAGTCAACCCAAGATCAAGTCAATCAGAAGTCAAGCTGAGTCACAATTTATTGTTTTACATTATATTAATACTCATAATTGTCATTGTATGGTATCATTGATTGGTTTTGCTCTCTAGCACTTCAGTGGTCTAACTTTACAATAGCGCAACAATTGTCCAGTATTTGATATGTGTGATTTCACCGTGTTTTTGGTTATGTTCTCTAACATTCCAGAGGTTCAATTTTGCTAATGAGATAACTTTTCATTAATTGCCGACTTTGATTTATTTCCGGTTCCTTTCTTTACAAGCTAGTCTTTGGCAGTTCTAACTGATAAGCCATTGATAATTTTACACCACTGAAGATATTGTGATTGCATACTTTTATTATATTACCTTCTTACTGATTATTAAGAAGCTTGTGTGTCATTATTATTGTATTACTTTGCCTTCAGTGATCTTTGTATCCAATGATCTTAACAATTGATACTTGCTCCAAAGTATTGAAGTTATTCTATTCTATATCGCTGAATTGTTGAGTTGATACAATATTGATGTCAATTTCTAAGTTGCAATTTATATTTGTTTGATGACATCGGACCATATATTGTTGACATTTGTTTACGTTCTGAGATAAGCTAATAACAAATTTCTTCCTTAGAAAAAAAGGATCAACTTAATTCGCTGTCTGTGTAGATTTATTTATGAGCAATTTTCCTTTTAACAAACAAATCGAACCTAGCAGGACTCGTGAAACATCGAGAAAACCTGTGACACTTGGAAAATGAAAGTGACGAACGAGTCGGTTAAAGAGAGAATGAAAGAGCTGATCGGGGAAGCTGAGCCCTTACTTGAAGTAGCGCGGCGCGGAGAAGAAAACTCCAGTGGTTTGGACACGTGTCGAAAAAACCTGGAACACTTGCACACACGATAATGCACGGGATGGTGGATGGGAATAGGAAGAGAGGAAGGCCAAAGGCGACATGGCACACAGACATTAAGAAATGGTCAGGACAGGGTATTGTCACAAATTTGAGGGAGGCCGCAGACAGGGAGAAATGGAGGATGAGGGTGGTAGCATCGAAGTGCCCCAACGGCCCTCAGGCCACGGGAATGACATGACAATTACACCCACGCACCAACGCCTCAATTTGTACGGTGTTGACCCTTTTTGTTGACATATCCCTTTGTAAGATCTTCTATTTATACTCTACCATGCAATCGGTCCTATGGGTGCACCCAACTAAATAAACTCCCATAGTAAACAGTGCTAAATACACAATATTCAAAAATCATGAAAAAATACTTAGAAGTCCCACAGTTTTTAAAACCAAAAGAAAAAATATTGATCGATATATAACCTTTTATTTTCTTCTCTATTCACTGTCTAAAGTCCAGGTTTCCAGGGAGTTATTCTCATCCCAATGAAAACCACCCTCTACAGTAGTGAAAACGTCCACACTGAAAAGCAGCCATTTTGGAAAAAGGCCTTACGCTTGAAATCAAACTAGGACCACTTTTTCAGGGCCTAGTGTGTCCAAAATACTCACAGTTGGAAGCCAAGGACCCCCAGGTTATGATAGTGGGCCATTTTTACACAATCCATCAAATGAATGGGCCTCAAATCTTTGTTTTTCAGAAAATTTTGAGGGCATACACTTTATGATAAATAGCTCGGCGCATGAATTCCTCACTATTTAGTGGGGTGCACCCCTATTGAGTGGTTGACTAATCCTTCCTTTGTTCACTTCCCACACTCCTATTGGCTTTGCTAGATTGGTGCCTATTTTTAATTGGCTACTATTTTGTATTTTCCCTCTTTTTTGGATACGTTTTTATGTTTGTATTAATTTTTGTCTGTGCCTCTAATGAAGCTCCGGTTTGGATCGAAAGTTTGGATCGAAAGTTCACCCTCCCGATTTAATATATATATATGGGCGGTCCACTTATGCCAATTCTATTGCTCTATGGGGCCAGGTCAGAGGCCAAACCATATCTGCCGAGTATAGCCAGGGATCAAGCCCCGGTCAGATGCAAACAACCTGGGTAACGGCAGTAGCGGGGATCACACAACTTGGGACACAAGCCTTTTACGTGGTTGTACACAAAGTAGATTTATAGGAAGAAACTGACCTGAATATTATATAAACGGGTAGCGAGCAAAGAAAAATTGGCTGATGCCGGACTCGAACCCGCGACCTCTCGAACACCGTACGAGCACTCTACCAACTGAGCTATCCAGCCCCTATGTCGGTGGGCGGTCCACTTATGCCAATTATCTATTGCTCTATATATATATTTGGTGTGGTGGCCAAGATAGCCTACATTCAAACCCTCCGTATAAGACATATCTGTTCCACTGATAACTTATACAGGAGATGGTCGTCTGAACTGAGGCAACACCTTGTATCTCGGGGTCATAGCAAACGCAGGGTCCAACTAGCAATCAACAGGGCCCTCTGTACCCGCCGTAGCACCCTCTTGGCTACCCTGGGTAACAAGAAAACCCCTCCCAACAGAGTTCCCCTGGTCACTACCTATCACCCCAGATTACCCAGACTTGCATCCATTGTAAATGATAACACAACTATTTTACACTCCTCTAACAGGTTATGCTCAGCCATCCCTGAGCACCTTTTCTGTCGCCCCGCAACCTCGGCGATATATTGGTTCGGTCCAGGCTCCCTAGCACCAACAGAGACCTTAACCTTACTGATCATGAGTCACGGGGGTGCTCTAATTGTATCCGCTTGAGATGCAAAACCTGTTTGCATCTCAAACCTGCTCAGAAGGTGAAAAGCCACAGTACTGGCCTCAACTACACGATCAATACTAAATCCCAGTGTGACACACCCAATGTTGTATATGTAATCTCATGTAAAAGATGTGGTATACAATATGTAGGAGAGACAAAGACCAAATTATGTCTCCGTTTTGCCAACCATGTCTCCTCTGTGAAAACCAGAAAACCCTACCCTGTAGCAATTCACTTCAACAGCCCTAATCATAGTCTTACGGATGTTGAACTCATTGTAATTGAAGCCTACACTGGCAATGACACACATCGCAAACTTACACTGGATACATCAACTCCACACACTTCAACCCTATGGTCTTAACATCAACATAGGTACCGTACTAAATAACCCAGCTGTTTTTACTTATATCATTTCTATTACTATATTTCATCCACTGCCTTGATATCTTTATTTTTTACATTTATGTTACCTTATCTTGTATGTCATTTATTTCCCAACTGTTCTCTATTGCCACTTTTCTCTTTTAGGACAATTATAATCTAGCTAATTACACCACCCACTAGGGGTGACGATATTGATTTTTTTACAGTCGATTATCGATCGCCATGATATCGGCGATATACGATATTATCGTCTCAATATGCGGATTTTTTAAATACATGAAAAAAACGTATGTATCGTACATTAACGACATTGGACATCGAAATAACTACTTTTACATGCAAGTTCTACAGGGAAGTTGTGTAGGTAATAAACCGTTACTCCAAACAGTTCCTCCAAAATGAGCTGACTTCTAAGATTTTTGCCGCTCGGTGCAACAAACATTTCATAAAAAAAGAACTCATCGTGACGTCCATAAACAAACCCGTGGTTTATAAATGACTGACAGCCCCTTCCCCCCCCCACCCCAGAGCTGATGAACGGGCCATATTTTTGAAATATCGTCAATATGGCGATATTTCGATATCTTCAAAACCATAACCAATTTAGCCGATAATTTTTTTTAATATCGTATCGTTACGATATTATCGTGATATCGTCCACCCCTACCACCCACCAACACCTCAATTTGTATGGTGTTGACCCTGTTTTTATTTTGCCTCTGATGAAGGTCCGGTTTGGATCGCAAGCTAAGGCCACCCTACCGATTTAATTTATATCATGTGCCCAAAAGAACTCGACTGGAGCCAGGAGTTGGTTGAATTGCATAGAAGTGTCCAGAGCGCATGTACAGAGTGGCACTAGCGGCTGAAAATTGGCTTCAACTGTCTTGAATAGCAAATTGCATATTTTATTTTTTTTGGTTTTAACCGTTACGATAAATTTCGTATTTTTAGATTTGTTTCACAAAATCATATAATAAACATTTACAAATTTAAAAATACATACTACTGCTTTGGCCGTACCTGAAGTATACAACTTGCTCGACTGTTCATTATCATCAGCAAAGTAGTGAGATGAGCTGTTAATATACACGGATTTAATATAAAGAGCCAGTCTAAATATTGGACTTTTTACCCTTTTTGGACAGACAATGTAAAATATGTAAATTGTAATGACAAATGTTCGCTTCCCAAAATTACCAGTACAATTTTACTTGTAAAAACATTTGGGGGATTACAATGCGCATTCTCCGTGCGCAACTTTCGCTAAATGCATTTTTCAACAAAAAGAGCCTTTTGTAAAATTTATTTCAGCCGGAAATCATAGGTGTAAAGTGGCACAAATGTGTTTGGTATCAGTGTGTTATCATATATCTTTTTTTTTTTAATTCTGAGCCATCGTATTGAAATGAAACAAGAACGGAACTGACATTTTATACCATTCGGTGGAAGGTGAAACCTTATTTGTGTATATCACCATACAGAATTGTGAGGTTCAATGAGTCGAAACTTCCAATAGGATATAATTCTTAATTTTCCGATATGTTCTAGTATTATTCTCATATACATTATCATGTATATTCTAGGTATATTCTAGAGTATATTTCAATTAATCATATCTGTTACACAGTTACACTTATTACTATCTTCTAATGATATGAATGTTTTCTAAATAACGTATCATAAAATAATAATGCCTTGCAAGACGAACACAAAGAACAGATTGTTCACGTGCTTAAAAAATATTTCTGGATCAATTTACTTGCAGTCGCCAGTAGGTTTTAATGCAGAGGTCCATAGGCAAAGGTAGCGGATTAATATAATACGCGCGGCCTAGACTTATCCACTGACCATTTTTCACTGCGCGCTGCCATATGCGATTTTATTCATTACTATGCGTTGGTTTTCTACGCAGTCTAATGCTTCTTCGACCAATGCTGTGTACTCGATTTGACGAAAAGCCATCGCCCATCTTTATGTACAATATGCCGTCACTGATTCTTCACATCATCGACAGTCATGCACTTTGGCCTTCCTTAGGGTATGTTTATTTACGAAAATTCGACAATTCTTGCTTGGGTCGTGCAACCAATCAACCATCCACCACTGTGTGACATTTATTCTCCATTGCATTATATTTCATTTTGAAACAAAATATCACAACAAAATAAATATGAAGGTTTCATAACATGTGTTATGGGGAACCAGGCCCTCAGACTCGAGGAAAATTAGGGTTTTCGTGAGTGGATCCTTCCAAAATGTTCTTGCCAAAAAATGGAAAGTAATATATAAACCGAAGAATTCCCTGCCCTGCAAAAACTGATGTGTTAAAATAACACTAGTGATGTCAACTTCATTCTTCCATGGTGTTTATATTCTTCCATGGTGTTTATATAAACACCAATGGTGTAGTTTTTAACACCATGTATATATTTCGAATTGTGGTACCCATTTGCCGGCCTGTCGTCATTAGGGAGCGGACTCGAACCCACGTCCCCCTGCACAAGCTGGGGGCGTGGGTTCGTGTCCCGCTCGATTTGCCTGTGGATTTGTACTGCAAAACACACGAAAGCACAAGATATGTTGGTGAAATGCAAAAATCAGTGCAAACACCCGCTTCTTTGGATAAATATTTGGGTATTAAAGTTTGACTTTTTTTGGTATTACTTATAAATATAACAATAACAGTCCGACTAGGTGTGTGGGAGTGACCGCCACCTGCCACGCCCATAATTCACTGACCAATCAGAAAGCATAAAAGAGGATGATACAACGTACGGATTGGTAACACAATATGAATAATGTTGACGTCGTTTTCCTCACGTCTGCAAATAGGCCGTCTCTTTGTCATAGACATGTATAGGCCTACAAGGCAAATTTCTGTATAGGGTTTATTCTTTCTATTTCCAGTTGATAGGTATCGCTCGTGTTTAGGCCCAAAAAAGTCTCTGGTTTCTGGTCATAGGTCGGATTCAAAATCGGTGCGGTGACACGCTTTTTTTGGGGGGAGGGGGTATCTTTTTTTGCCAACACGTGATACATGTATACACGTTTATTTGAACCAGAGTAAATTTCCCATTTATACAAAGTATGGTGTCTAAGAGAGGCCTCACAAATCAGGCAAACGTTCATACCCCTATGTGAAAAAGTCGTTTAAAACACAGCACGGCAGAATTCCAATCGATCCAGCAATTGGACATTTTGTTTCATAGACAAAAAACGGAGACTTTTTTGCCTTAACGGTAATACGCAGAAATTTGTCATCAGATCATTCATAATTTACTTGAGAAAGGAACCAAATAAAAGCCTATCGTTTCAACAATTGTGGCTTTGCTGCCTTTTTCAGTCTTCACAATTGAACAAATTATTTTACAAAAAGGGGGTCAGTACTAGTTAACAATAGTGACAATGGATGGACTCCTTCCAGGGTTCGTCATTTGTCACTGAGAAAGCCCCCCCCCCCCCTTTTTGTTTGAAAATCATGGATGTCATCAATTTACCAAACGTTTTCATGTGTGCCTGCTATGTTGAAGAACAATGCCCTCTATTGGCCCGTGTTAGAATTGGTTAGTGTTTTTTATGTTTACTTTATCTCCAGAAATGCTATGATACAATGTTGTTTTTTTATTTATTTTTTTATATATAAATAATGAGTTATCCCCATAATTATGAGTTATTTTATCCTCATGTATGAATGCATATTAAAATCAGCAGGATGTCAAAATTTGTCACCATCACGCACACATCTACAAAGACAAAACTCTCACAAACAGCGTTTCCCCCATCACCTTGACGTCGGATCGTAAGCCCCACAGTTGTCAACAACTAATACATACAGCGACGAATCCTTCTTCGTGAAAAATGTCACTTACGTGCAGAATCGTTCGCTGGTGATGGGTTTAGCGCAATTATTCCATATCGCTTTCGACCCTGGGCAAAATTGCAACAATTAGCCGGCGCTGTGAACTTTGGTAATATTTTTACCGTTACTAAAATATGGTAATATTTATAATGACGTCCGACAGAAACGTGACATGACGA
The DNA here is from genome assembly GCA_029582265.1 of Zoroaster sp. YZ-2022. NCBI lineage: Eukaryota > Metazoa > Echinodermata > Asteroidea > Forcipulatida > Zoroasteridae > Zoroaster > Zoroaster sp. YZ-2022. The sequence continues at coordinate 21,467,143 of CM055820.1, forward strand.
TAAATATTTGGCGCGAAAATAACTCACCGGGTTTAAATTAACTTGCAAATTACTAGCCTTTAATCAAGGCGCTCACTGCGTTCCGGATAGTATACTCTACAAACGGATAGCATACATAACGCACGAAAAAAGACCAGCGCATTAGTGGTGAATCCTGCCTGTATACAATATCGTTTTGGGCCCAATTTCATAGCAAATATTTGTGCTAAGCATGCAGTATAATACAGACTACCTGCCAAAATGCATACATTTTGTATGAATGTTTGATAACCAAAGAAATCGGCTAAGCAATTTTTGCTGGTAAGAAATTTTATCTGCTAAGCAGCTCTATATGAAATTGGTCCCTGATGTCTTAGGCCAAAAAAAAGTGTCCGGTTTATGGTCATCGGTCAGCTTCAAAAAAAAATTATTTTTATATTTCTTTTTTGCCAACAGGGAAATACGTGATACGTTGTATACGTGGGGACCAAATTTTCCATATACAAAGTATGGTGGCTAAGAGAGGCCTCACAAATCGGGCAAATGTTCATACCTCTATGTGAAAAAGTCGTTTAAAGTGCAGCACGGCAGAATTCCAATCGATCCAGCAATTTTAGCTGCAATTGGACATTGTTTCATAGCAAAAAAAAAGAAACAGAAAATTTAAAATGCCGACGCGCGGGTCTGAGGCGACGCGCGCGGAGACCAGTAACTGGATACTTTTTTGGGGCTTTATGATTTGTTGTATATTTCTTCAACATTTTGGTAAAGAAATGTTAATGCATAATGCATAATGCATTAACATTTCTTTAATTTTGATCATGTGTAATTACACGTATATCTAAAATCGCACGAGGTGATTGGTCTACATAAATTGTACAGTTTACAACATTGGTATTTGGTAACGTACGTTCATTTCAACTCTATAGTTTTCAAGAAATGTATCAAAAAACAAACCCGTGAACGTGTTTTTACAATAAAGTTGTTCACGTTTTTGAAAAAAAAATGATGAAAACTATGGGCTTTTTTGTGATGTGTATGTTTGACAAAAAGTTGCCAGACGGCAACTTTCGACAAACAATTTTTTCTCTCTAGGGATAAAGCACTACATACGGAATAATTTTTCAGGCTGATTGCTACGTTTACGAACTTTACACCAAGTAATTTTTAGATAATCATTTTTTATACATTTTTTTAACTTCAATATTAATTCAGAAGCGAAGCCTTTCTAGGCCTATATAATAGTCATTCACGGTTGTGGTGGATTTCTTTTAGGAAAACAAAGTAAAGAATTCATTTCTAGTATACAAATGCATATAGTGGACGAAGTGTACTGCAGAAAAAAAATCGACAGTTGTATAGCTTTCACACCAGATCCGCCGCGCCGCTAGCGTATTTTTTTTTTACACCGCAGCGACGGGTTTTGTACGCATTTCGCCCTTGTGTCAAGACTATGAACCCATTCAGCACGCATGCGCGCGAAGGGAATTTCGACACGCAAAAAAAATCTACCATCAACGTCCGGAGAGGGAATGGCTCCATGAGTTCCACTGCAGAGCGCCATGGTCGACTGCAGCTTGGAGTTTTCTATCGTCGCGCGCCTAGGGTTTCGTAGTCTCTCTCTCAAGACCGGAATTGGCACTTTTACTGCACAAAACCCGTCGCTGCGGTGTAAAAAAATATACGCGCGCCGCTAGCGGTCGTTGTACACGACAATTCTGACTTAATAGACCAATTTCGAAAACCACGAGACATCTTCGACTGGAAGTGAACGCCCTCTATAATATCAGTGGTCTTTATTCACTTTGGATTGTAATGGATCGTGTACAAAATACAATGTTATTCCCTCTTGCAACAAAGAGTGATACTGAAACTGAAACAAATTATCTGTTATATATCTTGAATAAGTTATATCGTCACATCAAGCGACTCCAAAGCTAATTAGTCTGTCGTGTGTTCCATATCACTGCTTACTAATACGTAATTATACAATTTCAGTATGTGTTTTTTTTTTAAATACCTCCATTTAGCTCTGTTTGAATGAAACATTGTGGCAAACAGCTGTTGTCTGCTGAGCTACAATTCAGAACCATTGTTTCTGATGCTGCCACAGACATAAACCAATGCAGTACATTGAACTTTTATTTTAATAGACTTGTATTGGGTTCCCTGTATGAACGTACGATTGTAGCGCTGAGATATGTGATCATCCTGTTTTAGTTTAGACGAGACGCAACAGATCACAGGTCACAGGTCACAGGTCACATCGTCTCATTGATCACTATAATGGAGAGATCAATGCATCGTTTATAGATGATGTGACATGTGACGTCACGCCTGAACTACCACGAACTCGGGAACAAAACAAAAAACACAAATAGAAATTGAGTGTCTGCTGTAACAACCATACGGTGTGTCTTTTGTAACAACCATACGGTGTGTCTGTTGTAACAACCATACGGTGTGTCTGTTGTAACAACCATACGGAGTGTCTGTTGTAACAACCATACGGTGTGTCTGTTGTAACAACCATACGGAGTGTCTGTTGTAACAACCATACGGTGTGTCTGTTGTAACAACCATACGGTGTGTCTGTTGTAACAACCATACGGTGTGTCTGTTGTAACAACCATACGGTGTGTCTGTTGTAACAACCATACGGTGTGTCTGTTGTAACAACCATACGGTGTGTCTGTTGTAACAACCATACGGTGTGTCTGTTGTAACAACCATACGGTGTGTCTGTTGTAACAACCATACGGAGTGTCTGTTGTAACAACCATACGGTGTGTCTGTTGTAACAACCATACGGAGTGTCTGTTGTAACAACCATACGGTGTGCGGATTAATTTCCGGTTCAATGAAATGGTCATCGGTGACGCGACGTCACAATCATATTTTTTGAAAATGTCCGACATATTTTATTATGCCTATACCAATATCAATTTTGTCTTCAAAAGACCTATCAATTGTGAGTTAGAATGTGTTGAATTTGAACTTCCTGTTTGGACCGGAAGTAAAGGTCATGTCAGGTCATTTGAAAGTCATACACCTGACAATAATTCTTCCTCATGATCATGAGAAAATACGTTAGTACCTGGTTTGGTTCAGGAGATAATATATCATTAGAATTACATGTAATGTGCTATGCTGAACACCTTAACTTCCGGTTCAGTCACGTGAATGAAGCAATACTTGACATGTAATACATTGGATGTCTTTTATCATCGTATTAAATTCTGTTCGATAATTTCTAAGATAGAGAAATGTTCTCATTATTTATCAGGAGCATATATTTCCAGTTCAGTGGTGAGTGACTGCCGCTAGGTTCATTCTCTGAACAGGTTTTCCCTCATTACCAGAGGACTGTCAAGTCGGTCAAACTCATGGAGTGTCGTGGCCGAGCGGTCTAGCGCACCGAACTCAAGTTCTGGTGTTGCCAGCAGCAGGGTGTGGGTTCGAGCCCCGGTCGTGACACTTGTATCCTTGAGCAAGGTACTTAACCATAATTGCTTCGTCCTTCGGATGGGACGTAAAGCCGTAGGTCCCGTGTGTTGTATAATGCACGTAAAGTGGATTGTCGTGGCCGAGCGGTCTAGCGCACTGAACTCAAGTTCTGGTGTTGCCAGCAGCAGAGTGTGGGTTCGAGCCCCAGCCGTGACACCTGTGTCCTTGAGCAAGACACTTAACCATAATTGCTTCTCTCCACCCAGGGGTTAATGGGTACCTGTGAAGGCAGAGATGGTTTGCTCTCTATGCGCTAGAAATGGCAGCAATTGAGCTGTATACTCCCCAGGGAGCTGAGATGGTTTCAGGAATGATTTATGAGCCTTATGAGCCTTATGAGCAGGGATAATAATATAATGCGCCTTGAGCGCCACTTAGTTGGTGGATACGTGCGCTATATAAATCTATACATTATTATTATTATTATTATAACGTCCACTTGGCGGTGGCCTTTTCACTCGCCAGTCAACGAAGAGATCAGATCCTTTACCCGGTGTCACGGTCTCAGCTAGCTATCCGGCGTGCTCTGCTATCCGGATGACGTAGCCGGGCATTTCAGCACGCTGTAGTCATGGTCTCAGTTTTCCGGCGTGCTCGGATATCCGGGTTACAACATCGGACAATTCCGCGTGCCCTCGCGAGTTTTCTATGGTCCCATTAATTTTAAGATTATTCTCTACCCAATCACATTCTCTTGGCCCATCTTTATACGTGTTCATGGGTACAAATTTACGCAGGTTACACTTTTTCAAAGTCCCTTCTTTCTTTAATTTTGTATGGCAAATTGTAAACACAATAATGGATAAATTCCTCGTAGAAACCCACTTTTCTGGTTGTATTTTATATGTGACAAATAAGGCCAAAAAAAAAAAGATGTTGAGTTGCCCTCCACCGACCGACCCAAAAGTGCTGAAATCTCGGGTCGGGTTTTTTTTTTTTTTTTTTCCCCGTCATTCATAGGCCTATTTATTAATGAAACTTACCAATTTTCTTTGTATAAAACATAATACGTTTGATTTGTGAAATTTTCCACTTTTTTACCGGTAAATTTACCGGTACCCAAGACTCAATCTACATGTTTTCAAATCGAATGGCCCCGGCCCTCACATGGTGCACTGCCTTCGCACACACTGTGTGCCAACGATTGCGACTCAAATCTACACGTTTTCCAATCGAATGGCCACTCACATGTTGAGCATTGCACGCAATATGGATGAATTTGCTGTGTCAATCACAGCGAAAAGTACAACAAAACTGCTTGGGATACTTTTATTCTGAAGCAAAATTCCTTGCTGATAGGTATACAAATGAAAAACATGGTATGTGGTTTCAGTTCCAATGCATTTCAATCTTAAAATGACAGTCAAGGAGAAAAAAATAAAAAAAATCCCGACCGACCGACCCCTTCAAATATTTTCACTGGAGGGCAACTCAACAATTTTTTTTATTTGGCCTAAGTAAAATGTACAAAGTATAATCTGACGCGACTGTTCTTGGCTTTTTTTTTTTAAATAATAATAATCATGGCATTTTATCGTGGTTAATAGTTAAAATATAAAATGCTGCAGAAAAAACAGTGAAAAAACAGTGAAAATAAAGTACAAACAGCCTAAACAGAGAAAACATTGTATAAAATGGCGAAGTTACATAGAACAATAAAGTTTTATTTCATATCAAGTACAATTTTGCATGATCAACATTAGCAGTAAAATAATTAAATTATTGAGTTAACATTTATTTATACAGTGTATACACATACTAATATTGTTTCCCTTATACTTTTCGGTGGGTTTCTAGCGTGAACAAAGAGTTCCCTAATACTGGGGTACTTTCAAAGGTAGAAGTAGAAGCTGTACATGCACACCTCATTGGATAGAGTAATTTGACAACCAACAGTGAGCATTACAAGGTGTCTATTGCACTGTCCCTGAATGATGTATGTGGGCAATTCTACTTACGTGAAATTAAATAAACTGAATAATGAGAAATAGAATAGAATAAAATAAAATAAAACAAAATAAAACACAATAAAATACCCCAAAAAATTAAAATGAAAATATAATAAATTTAATAAAATAAATTAAAATAAATCAAAATGGCATTGAATTTGGCTTTTAGACTCGACGAAAACGTCATGCATGAAATGTATACAGACCCATTTATTGATTATATCCAGTGACGTCATGTTTCAGATTTTACACTAAAAGAGTGTGAAGTAAATGACATTTTACACGTTTTAATGTGAGGTTAGTCTTGTGACATTTTTTTCCACTTTCACAAGCTTATTGACTATTGAAAAATGAGTGCAGCAAAAAAATTAATTTGATCTTGGAGCCCCTCAAGCTTCAATATGGTATATAACTTGTACATATATCACAATGTTAAGTTTAAGATTTACCTGCTGCAAAATTCATGTACAAAACCTATGACGTTTTGGTCAGAAAGAATAATAATAAAAAAAGAAAAATCTCTTTGAGTTCAACAAAGGTGGTTTCGGTGGTTTTGACTAAAACATGACTGAAATATTATTTTTGTGACAGAAATCGTGCTCCAACATAGAATCGAAAGTCTCGTACATGGCAATGGTGAAGTACGGATGGAGAGATACCACTGAGAAGCTGCTCTGCAAACTGTAAATAAACATAAACAAACATGTAAAACGGAGATAATATTTGTGATGTAAGTTTTTTTAAATCCTTTTAGCAAGTTCCCGTTAAAGGGACAGGCTCGTCGCTTGGCCCTCTGTCGCTCGCAATGAGAAAGGCAATTTTTTTTTTACGTGTAAGAGATGGCAGTAGCAAGGTCAAAGGTGACCATTCGTGGCACGAATTTGTCCGTCGTGCATTGACGAGCCTGCATCTTTAGGTAGCTTTTTACTCAGTGAAATAAAAAGGGATCTGACAAAAGTTCTTTACCATAAGCACAAACACTCCACAGCTGCGGGTATCACGCTGGCGAGAGTTGGCATAGAGCTTCATGGTCCATCTAGTAGGGGTTTCATGTATTTCTCTTGCCCTGGCATTCATGTAGTTTCTGTAATATCAGAAAGATAGTGCAAGTATTACAATCTCTACTGAAAATAGTACACAGCTAACTTGTATCCTGGATTTTAATGGGGAGATGAGAAAGATAATGGGAATGAAAAGCAGTATGATTTGGACCATTCTTTAAAACTTCATCACAACAGAATGGAAGCAGAAGTGTAGCACATACATGAAGTGTGAACAGTATCGCTAGAATGTCATATCCGACCGCCACTTTTTCTCATTCAATATAACAAATAATGTAATCTTACCTACCCAGAACATATGGATGATGATGGACATATACTTCAAATTATTTCAGGATATTTATTTCATGAAAAATCAGGCTTCCTCAGTCATGTCAGTCTGATCTTGTCAACTCCCCAACACAGTCATTGTACATGCGCAGTGGCAACTATAATAGGATCCTTCGATTTTCTGAAGGGGAGGATTTTTTAAGATGGGAAATAAAGTCCGAAAACCATCATAAAAGTGTATTTTAAAGATAGTTTTTGCTTTTTAAAGGTTTTCGTGTTCTGTACCCCGAAAAATCGATAGAATAATTTTTTAACTAGTTAGTGGCTGCAAAACATTCCCCCAAAAACCTTTAAAAGTGGCGGTCGAATACGACATTCTTTCCAGAAATTGAAAATAAAGTTACAAAAAGAATGGCCTCCAAAAGAAGCAAAAAAGGCCACATATGACCACCCACCCCCTTGCGATGATCGTATCCTTCAACAGTCAGAGCATGGGAGGTTACGAATCTATAGTTATAATATTAAAGTATTAAATAGGCAACGTGACAATTGAGTTAGGCTATTATTAGGTGGTCAGCTTGTTGAGTAAAACCTCACACGTTATTCCAATCACTTCAACTACCTTAATACTAGTACTAGTAGTAGGCCTAATACTATAGTATTAGTAACTATAATACGCCTCTACACAGTGTCAGTGAGTGACAGTGCAGTGGGAATGTCAGTCAGTGGTCAGGATCTTACTGACGTGTACTTACTGGCCTCATCATAAGAGTACTATTCTTGGCTTGGCAACGAACCACCTTCTTCTGAACATCCGTCAACCCTGCTAAATACAACCCGCTGTTTAAGTAACGGATAATTTTTGTGATCTTCTCACGAATTCGTTGAAACGATCCGCACGTTCACTGCTCGTGGAGGCCGCCATGACAGTTCCAGCAAGTGTGTGTGTATGTATGTACATGTACATGTAAGTACGTGTATGTACATACATGTACATGTAGGTGTACACGACTTAGCACGGCACTAAAATGGACTACTTTCGTACTCTGTGCGCAGACATAGCATGACGTAATTTTACCATTATTTGGTCATCCGGATAGCTGAGCACGCCGGACAGCTGAGACCGCGACACCGGACTCAAAAAGATCCATGTAAACCACAGGTCAATGACACACACCCAAGACATGGCACAGTCAGAACCAAAATGCAAGATCTGATTTTTCAGAATCTTAATGGGGATCAGAGTCCTCTTAATTCAGAATTTGTGATGGCATGTTATACCATAGTTATACATACTTAAAAAATAACACGAGGTAGAACGGATCAATTGATTTTTAAAAGTCATTAAGGGTATCGTGTGAAGTTTTGGTCCTTGTACATTGCCGTTCTGACATTGACAGATGTGGTGGCGAAACACTTAATATTAACTCGTTGGATTGGTATAACTATTCACATGAGTGAATCGATATAGGTACATCTTCGAAAAACCGACAGGTGCTTCACATGTCACGGGATATCATGTTGATTTCTTAATGATGCTCAACCACCTGATGGATCTGTCTTGGGTATAGATGATGATCATCGGGTGTATCTCAGCGGCGTAGCCAGGACTTTTTCAGTGGGGGGAACAGGGGCAGTGCTTTTCAGTGGGGGGCCCAGGGGTATGGGTTTTATTCCTTTTCTTTTTCTTTTCTGCTTTTTGGGGCACTATGAGGATTTTTCACGGGGGCACCTGGGGGGCACTGGAAATTTGTGGAGGGCACGTCCCCCAGCCTCCCCCCCCCCCCCCGTGGCTACGCCGCTGGTGTATCTGGGGATGTAATGCAAAGGCGTGTGATGCATATTCGAAGAACCGTCATCGGTTTTATATTAAGATAATTGGGAAACGAACAAATCACCGAATACGTCTGGTTTCCGTCGGATACAGTCGAGACAGAAGAGGATTGTATTTAGTCCCATAAATAGGAAACCATTCTGGTGAAAACATAATATTATTCAAAATGTTATGTTGCACTTGATCAGTGGTCAACTGGTTTAATTTTTCCCCAGTAACTTCTAATATAGCCATACGTATAAAGGAAAACTGCATTGATACTTAATTCCTTAAAAGCCATTTGCAAATCACAATTTGCAAATCCTGCACATCATGAAATTAAAACAAAATTGAAAAATCAGAATTTCAACAAAAATTGGAATTTACAAATTGAAAAAAGAAAGAAAATGCCCAATCTTAAAAATTCCACCTTAGCGAACACATATTTTATAAAGCAAATATGACCCAAATAGTTTTTAGGATCTATCTAATTTAAATTGCACTAATCGATTTTGCATTAGCCTGTCAGCATTTCAGGATGAAGTTTTTGTTAAACATATAATTTTGTGATTAATTGACGTTTGCAGTTGTCACGATTTCCCGTTTTTAATGAATTATTATTTTATTTTTTAGTTACAGGGAAGGTATAGGCCTATATCATTGGTAATTACCTGATAATTACCAAATTATTGAATTATAATCTAGAAAAACAGATTTATAATATGAAGTAAATAGTACCGGTATATAGTACTTCTTAAATAGTTATCTTATGGTATGTTAACTGAAGTGTTGTGTTTATTTATCACGGATCTGGCAATCTGACCATACCCTGACACCCCATGCTTGTTACACGAGTGTCTAATCCTTGTGGCAGAGAACACGAGGTTTCCTCTCCCTACGTCGTACGACGGTTTAAAAAAATGTGACCATTTACGAAAAAGTTACATTTCCCCAGGTGTTCTTTGTGCACCGAGTGCTAAGGAGTGCATTTTATTTTTATTCAAAAAAAAATCTTCGATGTAGATTTTGCCACATTTTTATGATCAAAATGACCGCTAGAGGGCGCAGCTGAAAGCAGCAGAGGTTGGTTTTTGGCATTTTGAAACAAATTAAGGCAGTGTATGCAAAAGACATCGAATAGAATGGCTATATGTTTTAGTGGAACCGTAGCAATATTTTGAGAAAAACGAGGACGTTTCATTATCAATGACAATAATCATAAACCATACAGCGCATTTCACACAGAGTCCTAATGCGATTTATATAGAGTCATAAGAACAAACATCAATTAATAGTAATCAGATGAGTTTTTAAGAGCAACCTTAAAAATGTATACATATAGGGTTTAAGATTCCTTGAAAATTATGAGGGGGTATTCCAGAGGGTGTGTGACGCCCCTGGAAAGGAAAGGCTGACCACATGACATTGTCGATGAAGATGAAAAGGTAAGTAGAGGCTGTGAGCTTGACCGAAGATTTCATATTTCTGAATCAATTGAACGTTCTTAAAACATGCAGATTCAAATCTGCTTATGCAATGGCTTTGTCCAGCTTGACCACCAGATGGCCACCGACAAGCCAACTAATGGCCACCGACAAGCCAACTAATGGCTACTTGATCAAATTGTGGCACGGTGGCCAGTCTTTGATGCTCAGTCTCTGTTTCTTTTTACCTTTAACACCTGAAACACTGTTGCCGCTGAAACACCTCAAACTGCATCAAATTTGATTAAAACCCGCTCAACCACCCCAACCAACTGAGCACAACGTGTAAGGCCTGTTTTTCTGTCAGTATAGAGCCCCGTTTCGCAGCAGCCACCCACTCACATTTTTATATAAGCCGAACGTGATGCCGAATTGACATGACGGCTTGAGCCCCCAGTCGCCGCGCGGGCTCATAATGCGGGTGATTTCCGAGTAAAATGACAGATAACCTGGGCTCGATTTCACAAAGCACTAAGATTCATCTTAAGATGAGTTGTTAGTATTACCATAGTGATTTGTATTGTGACATCTCACTTTGCTAAGCAATTAAGATTGATACGCAGTTAAGATTAATCTTAGCTCTTTGTGAAATCGGCCCCTGGACTCATTAACAGCGTGGTCCGTCAGTCCGTGGAGCGACTTTTGCTCACACGCGGCTACGAAGGCAAAACAAATAAGAAGACAGACCAACTTAGGTTCACGAACAGTAGCATATCCATCACCATCCACATGCAAACATTCCATCTTCCCCTTGCTGTGTACCTTCTTTTAAGCTGTGTACCCCCTCCCCCATGGACCCAGTATTCCCGCTGTCATCGTGTCCACGGGCATCTGCGTGTACAGTTCTGTTTGATTTTCGAACACGGTTTGGCAGATGAGCGTCTGCTCCATGCACTGACCGGACTAAATCGATCATCCATTACTTTCATAAATGCATAAAATGAAAAGGATCTCCATTTGAAACAATGTTCGTTGGTACTAGGCCTACATTAGAATGCAACGTTAGAATGACGCCATTGAGTTTTGACCAATACACTCTTAACACTAAAGTGTTGAATCAACCTTTTAAGAGTTCGGTGAGTGACAATACTTTATAAAGTTAAATTCAACTCAAAGAAAGTGTTGAATTAACATAAAGTCAAGTTAAGTCTAACTTTATTAATGTTAATTCAACACTTTTTAAAAGTTAAATCCATCTTTATAAAGAGTTGTCACTGACCGAACTCTTTAAAATGTTGATTCAACACTTTAGTTTTAAGAGTGTATGAACGCACATGACACTGTTTGGCATATCACGGAATCAAGGCCCCTCACTGTAATGCTGCGATGGATGTTACAATTATGTCAGTGTGTGTTCCCCTTTATTTGGCTGATAAACACCATTTAGCCGTTCTAATAATGGTGAAAAGTGTTTCTTTACACGACGTGTATAGGCCTTTGAGCATAACAAGCAGAATGACAGGGTGCACGTTGTCTCTCCACTTCCAATGGAATTATTTCAGGGGACACTTTAGTCTTTTTTCCTTACCAATCGACGCCCATGTAATGATTATATTTTCATGTCTCAAATTCATTCCCTAGTCTATTGCGCGCGCGAATAGGTCAATTTAACCACCTCCTTATAATGCTGTACCGTGACAATCGTATCTCAATTACTTTTTGGGATTTGAGTGCTCTGTATATGAAACTGTTCGTCCGTATGCTTGCAAATCGGCGAGAAAAAGGGGACTCTCAACCTCCCGGGGGATAATACGAATTGTTGCCGACTCGGGAGACCAGATAATTTAAAATTGTTTGGTCCACACAAAAATCCGGCCAGGCGTTATTGTAATTTCCCCGCGGACGTACACGTTATATGTGCCTAACCTCCTTTCCCCGTCGTGTTGGTATTTAGCGAGCATTAGCAGTGTGTGATGTAGGATTTGTGAACATCAGAGAAAATCGTTTAAAAAAATTGTTAAATATGCGCACTGGGACATCTTCCCGCGTTATATAATCAGACTTTGCACAAAAATAAATGAAGTGGCGGAGTCTAGGGGGAAAACGGGCCAGCCCGCCCTCCAAAAAAGTAATAAATTAAAGAAAGACGAGAAACTGCACATTATACTATATTGCGTATAAAACAGCGGACCCAAGAGGCTTACAAATCCGCTCATGGGTGAAATATAGTTCTGCATGGGGGAAATCTAAAATCTGATATTTAGGAGATGATTTGCTTAAATTGTTGGTGATTCCCCTCTCCCTGTCTCTCTGACATTTATAGATCCTTCCCCCATCGTTGTTTAAAGTGCACTAGCGTTCGCTTAGAATAATGGAAGCACTTCAAGCTCATCTTCGGCTCTCTGTTTCGTTTTCTCTTGGTAAAAATCATATCCTTTAACCCTGAGAGCAAATTGTCATGAAGTTATAATTTCAACTTCCTTTAATAACACATTTATTGCCATACAAGAAATTCTCTTGTTCTCCGTAGTATTTTCCTTTCAAAAAATATGCCAATGTCTTATTTGTCCCAATTTGCCCGCAGTCATGATGTTTGGTGTACCGGTACGCCTCCACTTGACTTAAATCGCATAGTCTTGTAATGTTAAATGTACTTTAAACTTCTGTGAAAACGGTCAAATGGAAGCAAAATGTTTAATGTAATAATAATGTTCAATTAATCCACAAGGGAAGCTGATAAGGAACATGAATACATGTTAAATGTATTTTAAACGTTTGTGAAAACGGTGCAATGAAAATAGTATGTTTAATGATATAAACCACAAGGGAAAAAGACTAGATAAATAAATAATTTTTTTAGAGTTAACACAACTTTTCTTTCGGTTCGCTTTTAAAAAAATGTATTTATGTACCGAATTAGTTTCAATATGGTTTATTTAATTATAATTATAGTGATTCCCAGACTGCCGCTTCCAAGGTTGTATTGTAACATGGGGGCGTGATCCCTGGCTATACGGCATGCTATGGTTCAATGACTTCTGACTATAGAACAAAGATATTGACAAAAATAATATGATATACTGCCAACATAGGGCTACATGGCTCCGATGGTAGAGCGCTGGCACGTTAACCCAGAGATTGCAGGTTCAAATGTCGCTTTGTTCATTCAAAACAATGGAATAATAATTGAAAAGTCTAGCATAGTGCCTTCTTTAGAAAAGAATTGCTTACAATCTTCAGGCAATCTTCAGGCAGATTTGGACAGATTCGTTGATTGGACAAAAAACAATAATTTAATTTTGAATCCTTCAAAGTGTCAAGCCCTTCAAGTCTGTTTCAAGAGAGACCCCCCTCAACCAGCTTTAACTATTGACAATAATCCACTTACGTTTGTGACCTCTGCTAAAATTTTAGGCATTAAGATTCAAAATGACTTGAAATGGGATGAGCAGGTTAATGATATGCAAAAAAAAACTAACTCTCGTTTATATATGCTTCGCACACTTAAGAAATTTTGTTTCAACAAAGATGAACTGTCAGTGGTTTATAAAGGATATGTTAGACCCTTGTTAGAGTACGGGGATGTTGTGTGGAATTCCTCGCTCACCAAATCTCAGGTTCAAATTTTAGAGAAAGTGCAAAAGAGAGCTTGCAAAATCATGCTTGGGAAAAACTACACTTCTTATAATGATGCAATCAATGAGTGTGGAATCGAAACTCTTTCTGATCGTAGGCAAGCCCACTGCTACAAATTTGCTCAGTCATTGGCTTATTGCAGGCAAACAGAAAACCTCATGCCCCCAACTAGGAAAAAACACATGGCAGGAATTTGCGCAACTCACAAGCTATCTCATTGTTACCCTGTAGGACTGATCGATTAAAAAAAAGCCCGATTCCACACTACATTAAGTTGTTAAACTCATAATTGTGGCTGCTGGGTCTGTAGTGTGTTTTGTTTAAATTTTTAACCTTGTGGCTGTGCCATCCGTTTTTGTTTTGGCTGGACCATCACTTTCGTTTTTCTTTCATTTTTACTGTTAAGTATTTTTAATGTCTTTATTGTAACATTCTTGTAATTTGGCCCTCTGGCCACGAGAGGAATGCAAATAAACCAATATAATAATAATAATAATAATAAAAAGCCTCACACTAAACTATATTTTTTACAGACCCTTCCATGTTATTTCAGATGAGCAATTTCTTTAACGTCCTGGGAAAAAGAATGTCCCCAATTTGATGACGTACATCATTATTTGCATATTAGATGACGTAATAAAAGGGTTAATTGCAGAAAATTAATTGGAAAAATTGACCGCGAAAAAAATGGTAATAATAAGATCAACCTACCACAATCAACGCCTACTTCCACTTTCAACAGGGCTGGCTTTTTCATTTAATATTCCTTTCCTGTTGTCCAATGCTTTTATCTTCTTCGAAATGACGCAGAAGCGTTGTTTGTCAAGTGACAGAATAATGAAGCATTCGGCTCCTCGGGGAAAAAGAACCTGATTGACTCCAATTTTCAGGGACAATGCTATTGATCAGAAATAAATAAACCGCGGCAATAAATATCTACGGGCGGGGGCCGCTACCCTCAAAAGAAAATCGGTCCATCCTCGGCGGTACTAATTTACTTTGAACCGAGAGAGGTATATTTTATTAAAACCACGAATGAGATTACTGAGGCTTCCCTAATTTCAATTGTTGGTTTTCTGCCAAGGAGGACAGGATGTGGGTTTCCAATTGGAAACGGGGGGGGGGGGATCTTTTTGGAGAAAATATGACTATCCCCGCTCCCTCCCCAACAACCCTACCCACACAGCCTACTGTTCGTCTACATACATACACCATTCTCATATCGTCTGGATTCATTCTTTTTATTCAATGTGACGAGTCCAATGACACGATGCAATCTGGTCTACCAAGGAACAAGCACCGAGCAGGGCAAACCGCTTAGTTAGATAATAAGCAATGAAAAGTGTCACAACATGCATTTTGTTGCCGGGGCAAAAATATTTCATGTAGTCCATGTGTTTTTATTAGTTGTGGGGATACTGGGAAACAGGCTTTCCATAGGGAAAGTTTCCATAGGAATTAAGGGCTCGTTCAAACTCGTTCGCTTGTCGGCCCATAGTACTCTTCTATTTTACGGTATCTTCTCAAATAGGTACTGCGATTATCATGATACCCAACTTTTGATAAAGTAATTTTTTTGTTGTCGCTTGACTCGTTTGTATGTTTTAGTTTTTTAAAGTTTTTTTTAGATACAGTATTTTTGTATTTAAAATGTGAGGAAAATCTTATTAAACAGCAGTATATTAGGCCTATAGATGCATGTGAAAATCGAATGGTGTTGATGTACCGGTAGCTATAACGATATTTAATGTGTTATGCAGGTTTACAAACGGAGAAACGGATATAAAAAAACACATTAATAACTGTGTATAAGCTTAGTCATTTAGAGTATTAAGGATATAGGTCAATATATCAGCCAGACGGATTATCGTTTTCATATTGTTCTTACTGAATGGCATTCTGTCTTCATTGCATGAAATGGATCGACGGATAAAGGATAAACATCATTGACACAGAATATGTTAAAGCCTTGGCCTATATAAAGTAAGGATAGTTATTTCCCTTGACTGTGTGTGGTGTTTTTATTAAATTGTTCTGCACGCAACGCTGGATGATGCTTGAACATCTCAAGGGGAAATGATTCATTAATAGGCATATTTACAGTCAGCAATCGTGCATTAGGCAATTTCGTGTTTCAGCTGTAGTTCATGTATTCATTATTACTACCGCGGTCTGTTGCCGACCACTGTGGATAACTGTACGCCAGAGTTGTTGTTGAGTACTTTTATAATTTTATACAAAATTATTTCGTGGGGGCTAGATGGATGTTTGTGTATCGACAGAATGCGTTCTTGCGAATTTATGTAGACGTTGATCATACCAGGACCAACCTTAAACAAGATCATTGCGCTGATTATCACACATAACTAACTAGGCCAGCCCATTTTCCTTCCAGCCTTGATTTGGTTTATTGCCTCGTAGTTGTATGGAAAAGATTGGGATACTTATTGTGTTACTTACTATCAGCGGCGGCACCAGACCTGTTAAACTGGGGGGGGGGGGGCAAGAGGGGGCAAGCTTAAATTTAAGGGGGGGGGGGCAAACGTTAATCTTTAATGTAATTTTGTACTGCTGAAAAAGCATTGACTTACCATCGGGGAAAAAATTGGGGGGAGGCAAATTGGGGGGGGGGGGCAAAGAAAGTAACCGGGGGCATCCCCCCCCCCCCGTAGCGCCGCCGCTGCTTACTATAGAACCGGAAGACAGTTCTGAACAGCTCTGAACATCATCCCAACACATACCACCGCGGCCAAATTTGAGAACATTTCAACATTCAGACTAACAAATACATAATGTAAGATTTGAGGCTTTGCATGGTGGAGATAGATGTTATTGAGTTATTTCGGGTACACCATGTAGATAAATAAATACACAAGTTTTGAAGAATAACATTTTAGTGTTCAGGAACGTTTAGGAAATTGTTTATCAAAACATATATGTGGGTTCTGGTGGCTGTTCCCATGTGGGTTCTGGTGGCTGTTCCGATGTGGGTTCTGGTGACTGTTCGGATGTGGGTTCTGGTGGCTGTTCTGATGTGGGTTCTGGTGGCTGTTCCCATGTGGGTTCTGGTGGCTGTTCCGATGTGGGTTCTGGTGGCTGTTCGGATGTGGGTTCTGGTGGCTGTTCCGATGTGGGTTCTGGTGGCTGTTCCGATGTGGGTTCTGGTGGCTGTTCCGATGTGGGTTCTGGTGGCTGTTCCCATGTGGGTTCTGGTGGCTGTTCCGATGTGGGTTCTGGTGGCTGTTACGAGGTGGGTTCTGGTGGCTGTTCCGATGTGGGTTCTGGTGGCTGTTCCGATGTGGGTTCTGGTGGCTGTTCCGATGTGGGTTCTGGTGGCTGTTCCGATGTGGGTTCTGGTGGCTGTTCCCATGTGGGTTCTGGTGGCTGTTCCCATGTGGGTTCTGGTGGCTGTTCCCATGTGGGTTCTGGTGGCTGTTCCCATGTGGGTTCTGGTGGCTGTTCCGATGTGGGTTCTGGTGGCTGTTCCGATGTGGGTTCTGGTGGCTGTTCCGATGTGGGTTCTGGTGGCTGTTCCGATGTGGGTTCTGGTGGCTGTTCCGATGTGGGTTCTGGTGGCTGTTCGGATGTGGGTTCTGGTGGCTGTTCCGATGTGGGTTCTGGTGGCTGTTCGGATGTGGGTTCTGGTGGCTGTTCCCATGTGGGTTCTGGTGGCTGTTCGGATGTGGGTTATGGTGGCTGTTCCCATGTGGGTTCTGGTGGCTGTTCCGATGTGGGTTCTGGTGGCTGTTCCGATGTGGGTTCTGGTGGCTGTTCCGATGTGGGTTCTGGTGACTGTTCGGATGTGGGTTCTGGTGGCTGTTCCGATGTGGGTTCTGGTGGCTGTTCGGATGTGGGTTATGGTGGCTGTTCCCATGTGGGTTCTGGTGGCTGTTCCGATGTGGGTTCTGGTGGCTGTTCCGATGTGGGTTCTGGTGGCTGTTCCGATGTGGGTTCTGGTGGCTGTTCCCATGTGGGTTCTGGTGGCTGTTCCGATGTGGGTTCTCAGTGGCTGTTCCGATGTGGGTTCTGGTGGCTGTTCCGATGTGGGTTCTGGTGGCTGTTCCGATGTGGGTTCTGGTGGCTGTTCGGATGTGGGTTCTGGTGGCTGTTCCCATGTGGGTTCTGGTGGCTGTTCCGATGTGGGTTCTGGTGACTGTTCGGATGTGGGTTCTGGTGGCTGTTCGGATGTGGGTTCTGGTGGCGCAACACGTCATAAAACTATTTTGTCACTAAATAAATTAAACCATGCTTTGTATAGTTATTTTGTTAAATAGTATATTTCTGCAAGGGATATAGGGTTGTGCCCGTTGTAAATAAGTTTACTTGGATGGAGATAATTTTGTTTGCTATTTCAAATCATGGCCATCCATTGTGCAGTATACACCCATCACAACTTCTAAGTTCCCTTAATATTTTTTTGAATATCTCAACAAGTATTGCATGAATTTTAAAAATTCAAAAAGCAAATGACAGAATGACATGTTCTACACAGCTCGTAATGAAATGGTTGAAATTCAATCATGCATGCACAATTGACAGTGATTTGAATGGAAATTCAGCTGGAAAAAAAAGTTGCAGTACAAAGCATTGCTTCAATGGCATGTTACACATGTAGTTTTCTGTAAGAACTCAGTTATGGAGAATACTGGAGGACCAATTCCATATTAAACTCTTGCTCTACCCTTCTAAAGCAATGGACATGCATGTTGCATGTTGCTCTTTGAATGTTCTTTTCTTATTATGAAACAGCCATCAATACCATTGTTAGAAGTTGTGATGGGTGTATACTCTTAACTTGTAGTGTGAGTAATTTTCATGAGTACGAGTATGAGCAATAAAATGATTTATTCATGCGTACACGTACATTGCATGAATTTTCTGTGAGTACGAGTACGAGTGCGAGTACTTTTCCAACGAGTAGTTTTACCGTGAGTACGAGTTTGAGTATATACGAGTACGGAAAAATGTACTCCAGTACTACATCTCAGCTGTACGGCGACTGCTGGGATGACTATGCTATGACTATGCTCATCAATGGTGTTAATGGGTTTCAAGAAGGGCGCCATCAACGTTCACATTCGTGTGCATATACAAATTTGTGGTTTTTAAAACAAAATGTGTTGACTTACTTTGTACTTTAATGTAAACAACATTCACAATCCATGGCAGCATCGCGTCAATGAAGGATACATCTGCCACTGGTGCTTACACAAACAATTTCACTGAGGCATGCTTCCTGATAGCGCGCGGTTATTGGTTTCGTACAGGACAGCAACGGAAATTATGTTTAAATAATAAATAATTTGTGATCTTCTATTTCCAGTACGGAACGGAAACATGCTTCCCAATGGGACCAATTGGACCAATTGGTGTCCTGGTCTTCAGAAGATAGGGTTCTGATCTGGATAAAGTATCTTCAAATCAGGATAGTTGTTAAATGACCCCCGGTCCTGGGTCCCCTGGTCCTGGGTCCCCCGGTCCTGGGTCCCCCGGTCCTGGGTCCCCCGGTCCTGGGTCCCCTGGTCCTGGGTCCCCCGGTCCTGGGTCCCCCGGTCCTGGGTCCCCTGGTCCTGGGTCCCCCGGTCCTGAGTCAGCGGCGTAGCCAGGACTTTTTCAGTGGGGGTCACAGGGGGGGGGGCACTGCTTTTCAGTGGGGGGGGGCACTGCTTTTCAGTGGGGGGGGTACTGCTTTTCAGTGGGGGGGGGGGGGCACTGCTTTTCAGTGGGGGGGGCGGGCAGGGGTATGGGTTTTTTTTCCCTTTTCTTTTTCTTTTCTTTTTTGGGGGCACTATCGGGATTTTTCGCGGGGGGCACCTGGGGGGGCACGTGCCCCCCAGGGCCCCCCATGGCCCCCCATGGCTACGCCGCTGTCCTGAGTCCCCCGGTCCGACTTGGGGCAAATTATCTCTTTATCCGGACTGTAGTGTGAGTACATTTTGATACGAGAACATTGCATGAATTTTCTATGGGTACGAATACGAGTGCGAGTGCATAAATAGGATAGTTGATAAATGAATCACCCCTTTAGACATGATGACGCCGAATATACCCGATTTTGGGGACATTTTACATCTTTATTCGGACTGTAGTGTCCCAATCAGGATACAAGTATCTCCCAATCGGAATATTATGTTGAAGGGTATCCTCATTGGTACCCTCATTGAGAGAATAGGGTTCCAATCTGGAAACAAGTATCTCCCAATCAGGATAGTATGGCAGATGGTGTTGTACCTATAACGGGTTCCAAGTGGGCCCCATTACTATCCTTGTTGGAAGAACAAGGTTCCAATTAGGATAAAAAATATCTCCCAAACTGATGGCCATCGTTCTAATAGAGACCTCATTCCAGACAGATTCATACATAGCGACATACCGTAATTTATCATCACACATCGCCGACATTTATATTGACCCTCGAAATTTCATCTCATCGCAAACAATTGGGTCGCGTATAAAGGCTATTACATCATGCTCGTCACTTTACAATATACCTTCTGTTGGGTATAGACCAATATGCTATTTCAATCTAATCGACAACATTATATTGGCCCTTGAAATCACTTATATTCACCGAATAATTTAATAATAATACACTAAACTGAAGCGCGTTCTTCAGTCCTTTAATTAACGTTCACTAATGAACCAATGGAGCGTGTACGTTGGCAGCTCAAATTGTTTGTAAGTTGATGATAATATTGAGGCTATAATGCTGTAAATGCAATAAAATTCAGGGCTATTTCACAGCATGCATGTTGACTTCACATCACGTTGTTAGTGCTATGGTGTCACCACTTACACAATAAATATCATACGGATATGGGAAAAGAGATTGTTACACCCTTTGCTAAATGTCTTTAAATTCATTATACTTTATAAGATTGAAGCGATCATATTAATGTATAGAAAGCAATCTGTAACAGCATTAGCTTATTTCAAGGTACGTTTAATTAAACCAGACAATGGCGAAAATTGCATTATGATTTGTTTGTATATGCATTCTAATGTGGAAAGTTACAAATGTGCATAAAATTAATACATTCCACGTTTCTCAAAAATGGCAGCATGTCACACGGAATCTTTTCTCAGGATGTTTGGTACCGGGTAATCAAATGTGTACTCTCCCTTTTAATATCAACCATGGCGCGTTGAGCTGTTTGAGTCCGCTGTCCAAAATGTTGTACTGAGATTATAGTTACTATCAGTATGGGAGAGAGATTGCATTTCTGACTGCAGAGACTGAGTGAAAAGGTGTGAGTTTGAAAATGTCGAAACGTATTCATTCTGGTGAGGGGGTCTTGAAAAGATTGTTGTACTACCTTGGACAGTCCATTTTGGCCGCGCCAAGCCAGTTTAGACTGGCTCATAACCTTTCAGATTTCCCCTCTCTGTGACTGATCAATTCGAATCCCGCTCAGCCAGCCTACCTGATCACATTGGGAACGGGGGTACATTGGCGGATCCAGGGGGGGGGGCTAAGGGGGTTGTAGCCCCCCCCCCTAAAATCGTTTAAAAAATTAAAAAATAAAAGGAGAGAAAGAGAGAGAGAGAGAGAGAGAGGGGGGGAGGAGAGGAGGGGAGAACGCACTCCCATTCCCTCACTGTGCTTTGTTTTTCTCTCCCTTTGATTATTTCATTGTAATTTTTGTAGTACTGAAAAATAATTGTTTTTGATTCTCAGCCCCCCCCCCTAAAAAATGTTCTGGATCCGCCCATGAGGTACCTATTGCGTTCCAATAGTTTCTTTTAAGGTTCACTGTCGTTGGCGGCATTATAGTCTGTCACCGTCTTTGCTCTTCCTCTATCATAATAATATAACATTACTCGCAATGTTAATATCAAAAATATACTCATTTAAACTTGGGTGTATCTAATCTGATAATAATAATCTAAATTTAAACAAAATGCATAATAATAGGGCCTAAAATAATGATTTTTTTCGAATATAAGATTAACATATTTTGACAATTGTGTTTGTCCAAATGCTGCCCCAGTCCAGTTGAGCACTCAATGTGTCAATGATTAAAACGAATGAAGCGTGCAACCGTTAAAATATTTGATAAATTAAAGGCTAAAGCCTTGTACTAGGAAAGCACTTTTTATTATTATTTTAATTATATGGAAAGCCATATATATTTTTAAAAACCTGCCGCAGTTTCAAGTGACACGGAAAAATTACTTCATTAATTTTGGGGAGAGCCGACCGATCATTGATTCATAACCACATCAAACATTGATTCGTGGAACACGATGTTCAGTGTCTGTTGGTATCAATCTTCAATTAAAAACGATTTGCGGTCATTCATACTTCCGGTACCAGACTAATTATCCAAGTCTGAGATGACGTTAAGATCACCGCGCGTGGTGTTTTTTTTCTGATGGCGGTTTAGTCAGTGTAGAGGTGGTCAGTGATAAAGATGAGAGAAGCTAATAAACTAGTATGACTTGTGTACAGGTTGTAGTGGCATAGCCAGGATTTTCAGAGTGGGAGGGGGGGGGGACATTTTTGGGGGTAAATTTAGGGGGTGTGCCAATTATATACTTGCACTCACTTTTTGCATGCATGCCCGGGTGCAGGTTATTTCCAACCCTCCCCCAAACATCGCTTAAAACAAAACTTTATGGACCATTTGTTCTTCTCTTTTTTTTCTTTCTTTTTTATTTTTTATACGCCACTGTTTAGCAGACAAATAAGTTCAGAAATACCAACAAGTTTGTGAATTTACTGACAGACACTATTTGGCCAACAAGTATGGGGCGGCCGCCTCTTGAACTTCCCTTTGGCTACGCCACTGACAGGAGGCAATAATTCTTTTAAACTTCGCCCTTTTAAAATATGCATTAGTACGCTAAATATGGAATTGTTACTTTACTTCTTTTTTTGTAATAATAAAATAAGATATAAATTAAGACATCAGTAAATAAATATGAAATTCGACCACATATGGAAATCGAACCCAGTCCACGTGGTGAGAGGCGAGCGTGTAAACTAAGGTACTTTGCTATCAGGCAACACAAAAACTCAGGTGAATTATTAATGGTAGAACCTTTGTATAACAGCGTCTAGAAGGTCATAGCTATTATGTTATGTGGTAAACATATTGTGTACGGGGAGAGTTCTCAATGAGAGCACAGGCATCAATGAAGGAGACACCAGAGTGGAGGCCTGTGATGGTAATAGATATCCTATTGTAACAATTTCTTATCCGTGGCGTTGCTACCGGGGGTGGGTGCCGACTGAGGTAACAACCTCAATGAAAAGGTTGCATACCCGGGGTGTCACTTTCACCTTTTCGAAGAGTATATTTGCCAAGAACGTGCCCATTACAAAATCATTCCCGCATCGCCCATCATAAGCTGAAACGTTCACATGTAAGTTGCCTCATGAATAATCATGTTATCTTCATTTAATACTTGTAGAATCATTGTTATCATCATGGCCAATGTTGTACCTTCCATTTAATAACACTAAGTAGCTTTTCGATAAAACGTCGGCCACTGTATGCTTTGATTTATGTATATACCAGTTGGAATCTGTCATCAGCTTTACACTCAAGTTGTACAATAAAATTCAAAAATGTTATTTTTTATTTATCAATTTTTTACCTTATCTTTAATGTTTTAAATGCATACCGGTAATAATTATCTCAACCAGCACAGATTCATAACATATTGGGGTTTCCCCATGAAGGATATTGTAGCGAGTGTAGGAATTATGACCAGGCCGTGTCGTGACCCGAGTTCGTGCCAGGTGAAGTGTTGTATATAGAAACCGTAAAGTAACAGATTTGAGAAAGATTATGCATCTATCATTTGTGGTCCCCACCCTTCCCCCTTGAATCTCGTTATCTATCCTTGAAGTTTAACACCTGAATTGTAAAAATCTTCCCAAAAAGGTTGTCAAATCTCTGCACGCACAACACGTTTTCCCGTGACCAAAATCCCCCACCCTTGACCTTCAAATATTTGGTCGCAGTGGCGTAACTATGGGAGGACGGAGGGGGGAGCACGTGCCCCCCCAGCCGAGGTCCGTGTCTCCCACGTGCCCCCAGGTGCCCACCAGGTTCCCCCCCAAGTACCCCCTATTCAGAATTTTTGAAAAAATAGGTCCCTATTTGAGACTGCAGGATTCAAGTATTGACATGCCCCCCTTGAAAAAGTGGTGCACCCCCTAGTGTCCCCCTGAAAATTGGATCCTAGTTACGCCACTGTTTGGTCGGTGCGGAGATTGGGATAACAATAATTGGCGAATAAACCCAAAATTTTTGTCCAAAGCACGCTGGGATCCGAAGCGTGCTATCTGATATTGTTGGTAATCACAATTTGTAACAGACAGTTCAAGTCAAGGACAGTACAGTACAATGGCAATGAGCACGTACTACACGTACAATGTCCACAGTGTACGAAAAACCTAACTCGCAAAAAACAAACCTGCGAAAGTAATATCAGAGATTATTGATTGCAATGTAAATCTCCGGAAATCTCCACTTTTAACAGTTGCTCATACCCTACATCATTGTGTTTCTACCACTGTCAAACGTTCCTAAAGTGGATCACGTGATCAATACAAGGCTTGTCGTCGTGACTTTCTCACATTTCAGTCATAGGGACCACTTAGGAGATGCAATGTATAAGTCTACTTAACGGATACCAGTGCTTCTTCTTGACAGTAATCCTGTTTGCAAGTGTGACAGTGTGACGTAATTCCAACATAAACCACACCCACTTCACACGTGCTGGCATCCAACAATCATCAGAAGCCCATTGGAAATGCATTGACCACACTTTTCTTTGAGGATTTACGCAAGAAATTAGAAAGCTTGGGACTTGCATTTAACATATGTGTTGCAAAGACTTAAAATCCTATTAACAAAGTAAATTTCTGCCTCAAGAATCACTTTTGAATGTTAAAATCAAACAAATTTAGGTTAAATTACACACAAAGGTATACCAGCTTTGGAACCGGCGAAAGTAACGAATAGAATACGCGTACTACTACCAATGTACGCGCGTATTGCGTATCGACTTACGAACAGGATTATCGCTGTACAGTTATTTGCGTCCTGCCAATCACAAGCCACGTTGGGGAAAAAAGAAGGGCAGTGATGCCATGCAAGTTCTGTTGCCTTTTATGATTGGGCAAGCTGTCACAGGGCGGGAAGCAAGGCGCGTTGAATCAATAATTATGATACTCTCTACCTTAGGCCTTTATTAAGAATAAGACAGTGTGCACGTACGAAGGCACCAGTTGATTGGCTGACATGTAAATCTTCGCTGCCCTTCTTATCAGCACGGTGATTGGACGGGACAAAAATAATCGTGCACCGAAAAATATTGTCTAAGCATTCACGCAAGAACACTGACTATATGAACACAATATAATGTTTTGTCACATTCGTATATTCATCCATTTGCGTTATATCACATTAGCATTTCT
Source organism: Zoroaster sp. YZ-2022 (assembly GCA_029582265.1). NCBI lineage: Eukaryota > Metazoa > Echinodermata > Asteroidea > Forcipulatida > Zoroasteridae > Zoroaster > Zoroaster sp. YZ-2022. The sequence continues at coordinate 21,492,216 of CM055820.1, forward strand.
TTACCCGTGGTATACCCAAACAGTTTAAAACTGGTTTCCATTGGTGCCCTGCATACATTACAAATTACTACACACACGTACCATTACAAATACAATACGAACAAATAAAAGCACATTGAATTAATGCATTATAAAACTAATATAACAATTAAACAACATCGTTAAACAGGCTTTACTCAGGTAAAAGTAAAAGTGAACACAAAAAATGGGTAGACAGTTTGGGCAATCTAAAATTAGGGCTAATGATTCGCATATAGGTCATTTGAATGAAAATGCGCATTTTGAAACATTGTGCCTATTAAACAACATCATTCTGTATGTTATTACTCCAACAGTTAATGTTGACTTTATGAATCAAAATATGATGAACCCAACAACCGTTAAATGTGATGACAATCGTTTTCTGAAATATTAATATTAATATTGATATTTCATGATTCCTAAGCCTTTGTCTTTACACTTGACATCTTCATTACCTCATATATACCATCCTTCCAAGGCCTATGTGACAAAAACATGTAATTCAATATCAATAAATTATACACCAGTCGGAAAAAAAAACTACCAAATTATTTTTTTCGAAGAGTTTGTTTGTGCAAACGTGCGCAGCCGCTTTTCAAGTTAAACCTTTGAAAATACTGATTGGTCAACTGTCGAACAATTTTCTAACACCATTAAAATGAAAATATTCTACCATTTCATATTTACCTGCCAAATTAGAAAAGAGATTTTCCTTCTGAAACACTTGTGACATCTAGCAAACCAGACTTATATTTCAACACAATTTAGACACATTCACGATCACACATATGCTGTGGAACATAGGTAATTACTTTTTATGTCGTTAGAGGGCGACATGCACTATTATGGTTTATCACCAGGGATTAAATAACGCACAGCAGAAAAGAGGGCGACATACATGTATACCATTCATAAATGCCCGTGTCGATTTCGTTTTCAAAATGTAAACAAAAAGTATTTTTTGTTTTAAAATAAAGCCAAATAGAGTCAGGCGCGTGATGCCAATCCTCGCCACTCTGATTGGTTCAAATCCGCGTCGCGCGTTGCACAGAACAGCGGGCAAACAGCTGACAGCCATTAATACACCCACGTGATTACGTTTTGTCCAATCAGATGTCTAAACTGTCTTGGGCATTTATGAATATTTATGCATTATATTAATGCACAGCTCAAGTCTCTTGATAATTTTCCCTAATTTATACATCTATCGGTGTTTGTCCCCCAGGATTGACCTTGGGATTTGCTTAATTTACCCAAGGGTAACAAATATGTCAGTTTGCAGGATTAAGCCAACATTGGACGCACCCTTCTTGGAAATCATGAAGCTCGAAAAAATAGAAACAAAAACATTATCAACAAAACGACCTCAATGCTTAGCATCAACCTACCCCATCCTTTTGGACCTTACATTTAAGATTAAAAAACATTGAACATTTGGTGAATTGAATTTTGTTTATTTTTCTGTTGCGTTTGTCTTCATGTCGCAGTCAAATGTAAAACATTATGTGTGCAAAGAACTCTTGTGTGGTTTCATGTGGTTATGTGCCATTATATCGTCGGCCTACCAATTCCCAGGTCAGATCTCAAACACTATACGGAGGGGTGGGAAAGGTATAGCATAGACCAGACGTGTAGAGAATGTATAACATTGGTAATTAAATTACCTGATTACAAAATTATAAAAATATTATCCGAAAACTTATACTTGATATCGTCCTGAGAAAATGCAAACGAAAAAATCATGCAACTTGATACAAAATTGCCTATCCTGTTCGTATGTCGATACGTAATAGCCGCTGCGCGCAGTGGTATCGTATGTCGATACGTAATAGGCGCTGCGCGCTGTGGTATCGTATGTCGATACGTAATAGGCGCTGCGCGCTGTGGTATCGTATGTCGATACGTAATAGCCGCGCGCTGCGCGCAGTGGTTAGTACGGGCATTCATTTCCCTACTCCAAAGCTGGCATAAAGGTCCTGTGAAGAGTGTATTTACCAAACTTTATTTCTTGGTGCTGTTATATTGATTGGTATGAATTAAAAACAATTTTAAATGTGTTTTTTGTTTCGAGTGGATTATTAATTGTTTATCTAATAATCAAAATTTTACTCCCTGAATTTTCGAAGTTTTAACGAAACGTTCGTGACGAACACAAAGGCAGAGAATTTCTATGTATCGTGAAACGCAGCGCAAGTCCCCATCATGCGGTCGGAAAACACACCGAAGGCAATGCTAACATTACGGTGTTATTTTATGAAATAACAGAAACAGTTGAGTCAAAGTTCTGATCATTTAAAAAACTCAAAACAAGCGCAGGCATAATGAGAAAGGTTTAATGTTTTTATGTTTGTCTTGCCAGGATATAAAATCAGACACGATGTTTTTATTAATGCGGAAAATCACGGCATGTTTTCATGCCGTGAACACTGAAACGGTGAGCATGGTGTGAACATGTCGTTTTGCACGGAAGTGGACTAGGTTATGCATGGGAGTATTATTAAATGGCCACTTACCCTGAGTCTTTCTCGCTTTAAAAAAGCACTTCTCTTCTTCGTTGGAGCCTTCCCAGCCTTCTTACTTAGCGGTAATATCGTTGGAATTGCATCTGGTAGCAGCATGGCCTTATAAGCGATACCGAACTGGCTGTGAAGGCCCCGTTCAAAGCATGTCTGCTCGAACTGTGCACTACAATAGAATGAGTGTTCCGTCGGTCCCGACCACTTCGCTCTGGTCAGCTTCACTTTAGTCGTCCAAATACGTCTGTATTTTGGATCAGACGGAAATCGGTGTAGACTAACACCGTCTTTGGTGGTGTTGCTGCAACCTGCAGCGACACACCTCGATGGCATTATCGAAAATAATAAGCTTCAAACCTGACAGAAAACTTGAGGAAACTTTTTCTCTATCAACACTCTGCATGCAGTGGTGCGCTGTATACAACGCATACTTGGGCAAGTGCTGTGGATCGCGGATCGGGAATCGCCTCAGTGTACGTCACGAATTTTATATTAATGAGGGGTATGGGCGTGTCGAAGCGCACCCCCTAAATTTAAAAATTAATATTTTTATGGTATAAACGTGAGGGGGAAAATTTACAAATGACAAATATATGTTCCAGTAGGCATACTTTATTGTATACAATGAAAAAAAAACCTATTTCACAGGACCTTTAACCTAAATTCCTTGATTTTAACGTTCAAAAGCGATTCTTGATGCAGAAATTGACTTTGTTAATGCGATTTTGAGTCTTTACAACACGTATGTTTAAAGGTAAGGTACAAAAATAATTGGTAATTTAAAAAAAAAAAAAATCTTTTCGAATTGTAATATGAAACTTACTTGGTGTAAAGCTGAAGACTATGGTATCAATCTTGCCTACAAAATAAATTTACATTTAAAAATGATTCGACAATTTTTTTATTTTGTAATTACTAATAGTATACCGTACCTTTTAAACAACCAACTCTGTGATAGTTCTAGTTTATTAACGAGCAAATAATGAAACTGTAATTCAGATTTGTTGTACTTATTGAAATGTAGAAGAGAGTACTTTTTCCCTAAATTCAAACTGGACATTATTTTACAAACTTATTGTCCCACCTATATTTTTCTTGTTGCAATAATAAATAAAAGAATGGTTTCTACCGTGCTACAGTATAGGGAGACCGGGAGTAGGCCATCAAAATTTCAAATCCTGCGCATTGCATGTAGATATTTATTTCGTCATAATTCGGCGATCTTTAAATAAACAGTTTGACCTGTAAACAAATATATAATATAGGCATGAATTTATGAATAAAAAATGGTTTTCCTCGAAACAATATTTTAACTGGTTTTGATATATTATTTTGTAATAATCAATTAGCGTTGCGAAAATCAATTTACCAACCAGGGTCTTGTTGTTAGAAAGAGATAGACCCAGGGTACGAGGTTTGTATTCATCCACTGTGTATTTATCGGTGTAAAGTACCCCCTCTGTTGGTTATATACGTGGGTCTTATTGACCACTGGATAAAATGAAAACAAAATTGGTCTGTCTAAAAGATGTATCGCCCCCGTGGTTTTCGCTATTCCAACGGCAATATCCGGAACATTGCTAAATTTACCTGAATGAGCGAAAACACTTAAAACGCTTAAAATTTCATTTCTCAAAAGTACAATGAGAAGCATGATTTGACAGTGAATATGTATCGAAATGAATTTATGGTAGGTCCCTTCATAAATTAATTTTGGCATTTTGTTACCATAAAAGCAAGCTTCTTCCAACTAGTTTGTGAAGTATCTCATTTTGTTACCATAAAACAAGCTTCTGCCAACTAGTTTGTGAAGTATCTCCTTTTGTTACCATAAAAACAAGCTTCTGCCAACTAGTTTGTGAAGTATCTCATTTTGTTACCATAAAAACAAGCTTCTGCCAACTACTTTGTGAAGTATCTCATTTTGTTACCATAAAAACAAGCTTCTGCCAACTAGTTTGTGAAGTATCTCATTTCAAAGTATTTGTTATTCTTTTTAAAAAGGAAATTATCAATGTTCCAATAAAAAGGAAACTTTCCAGACATTACTGATAACACACGGGCGATACATCTTTAAATACCTCTTTTTATGGGAAACATATCAAAACTTATCAATGAACTTTTCTGACTTTGTGACAATTTTAATAATAAAAACCGTTAAATTGGGAATCTAAACAGTCATCATCCTTGTTTTTTACACTACCATTTCATACTGATCACGTTGTGTTGCGTGATATAGGCTATACTTCTGAATTTACTTTCGTAAATTAAATATTATATTTATTGTTTTAAAAAAATCTCTTTTCTTCTAGGGCTTGGTTGGGGGAATATCCCCAGATGGCCCCTCTTAGGAAAAACATGAAGGCATCAATTTTAGTGCCACCAAAGTTCCCCTTACAAAATCTGTGTGCCCCAAGCCCTTCCCCCAACTCTGAAATAGTCCTTGCTACGGCACTGCATCCCAACCCCATCACGAAGGATGACTAACTTTGTCTTACTCTTGGGGGATCCATCTGTTATTCTTGCCAGCTCCAGGACAAATTATTTCTGAAGTAACCTATTCAAGAATTACGTCCACAGGACGATCAGATGACGTCATTCTCGTCTCTGACGTAATTTGTTCTAGGCTGGTACCCTCTACCTGTGCATATCCCTATGATGTTTGTAAGTGTTAGAAGAGCACGAGGCAAAAGTGTTAGTCGCATTTCACACATTTGTTCTCGTCCCACTTTTCTCTTCAAGCATTTCCGGATTATTCTTCATCCAGCCCGATCAATTTGGCCGGCATTTTCTCCTTCTCCGAGCGTTTTGCTGCCGGTTCTCCCAAACCGATTTGGTGGGAAACTGCCGACACTTGGCGGGACTTGCGGCAGGGAACAAACCAGCGTGTTGGCCCAGAGCGTATTCACAAGTGGAACATGTACATGATGTACTGTCGCCTGCCTGCCATTGATTTCTTACAAGCGGAGACGTGTTTCTATGGACATCGGTACATTTTCCTTTGGGCGATCCACTGTATGGTTTTCTTGACTTTTTTTTCTCTTTTTTTTCTTTCTTTTTTGTCAAAATCATTTCTTTGAGTCTATTATCTAGTATGGAACTGTCCTCTCATCATTTACTAAACCACACAGAGATCTTTCAGAAACACTGTTGAAACTTCACATTCTAGTGGCACGACAGGTGACCCCTCCCCACCCTTTTCGTCCATCAGTATATGTTTTCTTCTTTTATGTAAATGCCAATAAAACAACACATGTCAGTCATTTGGGGCATACAATTTGTGTTCTTTTTTCCTAAATTTAAAAAGATCATTACACATGGTGTATTATCCTCGAACCTAATTGTCTTATAATTCCTGACTTAGCACGGTAACAATTTGAAGAAGAATTAAGATTTTGTTTTTAAATAAGACAAAATAATTTCTTGGTATATTGCGTGACACAACAACGTCCACGACTACCCAATTCAGGTGTTTTTATTTTATTTTAATTTTTTTTAATTAAAATTTTTCTTTTCTTTATTGAGCGACGAAATGTTGTGTAATCACCTAATTTGTCTAGTACTTAACACTTTTAATGATATTTAGAGTACTTAATACATGGCTTCAGAGTTAACCACCTGAGACGGCGCCTACTTTATTATTTTGGTCATGCATTATCAGACAGTCGGTTGTGCAAAGCTACAATCGTCTAAATGACACCTCTCCGTGTCAACGAATTTTCACACAACGAAAAAAACATTATGTGAGAGATTCTCTCAATGTTTGAGAAATATTACAAAATGAGCGTCGTGTGAAAGGACACCAATGTTTGAGACTATCCAATATTCCTTGAGAGTTTGTCTCAAACATTGAGTGATTTGTTTTTGGTTGTCGTATTAAATAAAAAATCCACGTTCCTTGTGAAAGAAATAGGCATTTGTGCCGCCACATCTGCTGCTGAAAATGACATCAACATTGGACGTGGGGATAGCGTGATATTAGTTTGGTGTGAGAGGTTTGTCCACTTTCATAATGGCCAAACCACTTTCACAATTGCTAATTGTTAAATCAGGCCGTGGAATTTCGTGGAAATGCCGGATTGCGCGCTTAGAATCAGGTTTTTCCCCACGGCCAGATACTCCAAAACCATCTGAGGAAAAAAAACACCAACGGTGATACAGGGAAAGATTTATCCCCGTGGGATATCCTGTTATGTCAGAAAGCAAGATGTCCGATGAAAGTGTACAAATTGATGAGATATTTTAAGTCCTCGGGGAGACATTTGGGAAAATTCAATTGGAAATGACGAAACCCAGGAGATGCGGGGACATGTGTGAATGGTAATTGATATATGTTATTGTTTCAGCATTGCAGACGTGTGTTGCGGGTTTTGGCTTTCGCACGGGTTATTCTCATAAATAATTATCTTGTTTTGACAAATTGCGCCAAAGAAAAAAACAAATAGAACTGGGAGAAACCTTAGAAGATTGAACGTTTTGAATAACCAGAAGACTAGAAAATTTCTCACCTGAGTTTCCAGACAGTGACTGTGAGTGATTGCTAATTATATGGGTAAAAATTATTATTACTGACCAACTGTAACTATCGAAAACTACATTTGTAATTTCATCTCGTTTGAAAGGAAGATTTAACTAAATGTGTAAAGTCGATGATGATGACAAAATAATTTTGTTCAACAGTTTCTTATTAACGACACAACGTAATAAAAACAACGTTGGTTGTTTAATGTTTATCTTAATTAAAAGAGAGTAAGATTACTCGTAAAAGCAGTTTTGCCAACATTACCAATGTTAAGTAAGTAAGACTAATTGCGGTGACACCATGTGGAATCTCAATTGAGTTGTAATTAGTTCTGAAAAGAACTGGAGGTACAACTCGACGTTTCGATCAGTATGCTCTGATCGTCCTCAGGAGAATGCCGGACTCTGGAAAATGCTGCTGCTTAAGTAGACTGCTGGAGGATCATCCCATGAATGGATGCTGGAGGATTAGTTCGTTGAGGCGCGCAGGCGGGAACTGTTGAGACTAGGATGCTAGGGGTTGGGGGAGGGAGTGTGTGCTCACTGAACTGAATCAGTTGTTAACAAGCACAGGGGGAAGGAGGGTGGTTGACTTAGGATATAGGAGATCCCTCAGTCTGGGGTGGGTTATGGACTTTGGATATAGAAGATCCTTCAGTCTGTAGTATTGGTCGCCAAATGTCGCTGATGAAGAAGCCGATGTCCTGTGGCACAGTGTCGTGTTTGACGATTTCGATGGTCTCTCTGATGCGTCTGGGGTGCCATGCGTCGATGGGTGTGATGAGTTGGGCTACCTGCCAGTCGATTTGGTGGTCCTTGATGTGCGAGTGCTTGACGATGGCGGACTTCTCGAAATCTCCTCTCCCTTTAAAGGGACAACATCGTCACGATCAACAGGGCATGGAATCGGAGTGCTAGTTTTAGATTAACTCAGTGACTGAAAATAATACCCACATGATAAGGTCATATTACTGTTGATGCTGCATAATTGAGCCAGTAATTCTCAGTCACTGTGTTCATCTTAAACTAGGATACCGATTCGATGCCCTGTTGAAAGTCTGCTCTGATCCTGATGATATTGTCCCTTTACGTAGCCTGTGGATGCATCCAGGCCTGAATAAATGTTTTTGTCTTTAAAAGAATATGTTAAATGAGATTGGAATCCATGAAATCGGTTTTGAATCGCCCCGACAGTATAGTTTTCTCAAAAAATGTTATTTTATTTCGAGTTTAATTTCACAGATTTCAAGACCTAAATATTAAGTTAACTAGTCTGCCGAATGCCTGAAATCCTATATATATCTTCAGCAGACTGCACGTGATATATTACAAATTTTTACTGTCAACATCCATCTTTCCAGATGACTCTGGAAAGACTCTCGAATAGTGGAAATTAGTTGAGATAAAAAAAAAATAGTTTAAGAGGTACAATAGTGGTTATGTTGGCAAACCTGCTTCTATGTGTATGCTTAATTTCTTTGAATTAATTTACCATCCAGTGAAAGTTTCAACTCAATGTGGAGACGACGTAATGAGAAAAAAGTGTGGAAAAGTGTGACTTCAGATGGAATATTTCCTCTGGACGATCGGTACCTTTGCCAACTTCAAATCTTTTGAGATAATAATTTGGTATTTTTGTAATCGGGAAAATGCCAAAAGATGTGATCTGCCTAAATTTGATGCGTATTTGTCTTCAGGCTATACTATATCCGGTTCTCGGCCTGATAGAGGGCGCCCTACTTGTAAACTTTGGACGGGTCAACGAGTAAACTGTATGTTCGTGGTTATTCTCAGTCCAGCAATGCACCCGCTGTGACCTGTAATCCAATAACCTGGTCGGTTGCCATGTGAATTCGTTTATCTGTTCCGGCACTTGTGTGTTTCCAACCTTTCATATTGCTTAAAGCATGGAGGCAGAATAAGATTTCTACCTCCATGCTTAAAGCATGTCCTTGCTCTATGCTTAAAGCATGTCCTTGCTCTATGCTTAAAGCATAGAGAAAGGACACAGATGTCCTTGCTCTATGCTTAAAGTTACACTTTTGGTAAACTGCCTGTTAATGCATTCATACTTTATGCAGATTATGTATAAACACCAACCTGTGAAAGTTGCAGCTTATTTCATTGTGTCTTTATAACTAGGAAATAGTGAAAATGCATTCAGCATTAGGGAAACGAGCCCAGTCTAATGTCACACTGGATGTTATTAGCACCTTTACTGCTATCAGTTGCAAAAACAGCTGATCTTCTGCTAGATAAACCTGGTATCATTTTCACTGGCTAACATTATTGGCTGACCACAGAAGAGTCCAGTTCATAATAATTATGTCAGTCATTGTGTGCATTAAACCATGGAGCAATGCAAACAGTCCTTGAAGGTGTGAGTCAACCCCAACCCCAGTCCACACTAGCACCCACCTGCCGTACCTGTACATGTACATGTACATGTACAGAACGGATGGCGTAAATTGTATGCAATCCTTTTGGAAGTATGACCAGTTGGAGCCGGAAGTGCAGTGTAAACGAATGAGGGTTCACATGAGCACGTTCCTTCACATATCATGCAGGCCATTCGCCTTATTCACCTTATTCACAAGATAACTGACAAATTACTGCAAAATGACTGTAATTCTCACAGCCACACTATGGCTTATGTTTCATGCACCAATTGTCCGATAGTTCCACAGCAAAGGAATAAAGAAACGGATCATATATTTCATTAGCATTTGAAAGCGAGGTACAAAAAATAGTCTGGTTTCTCTGAATGAGCGTCCACTCAAACAAAAGCTCTTGTATTCAGGGATTAACTGACATAAGATGGCCGAACATGATTACTAGTATCAGGGCCGGATCTACCATATGGGCACTTTGGGCACGTGCCCAGGGGCCCCTGGGCATCAGGGGGCCCTCCATGGTGGTCGAAAAAAAAAATTGAAAAAAAAAGATTTCCAATAAAAAAATTTCCAAATTTTTTTTTTCCCAAAAATGTTTTTATCTAATTTATTTTATTTATCTAATAGATAAAAAAAAGTTATCTAATCCGAATCCGTCCACCCCCCCCCCCCCGAAATAAATTAGTCAAAATGAGTGTTTTATTGTTGGTGAGAATGGTGCCGATTGTGTGTTAAACCAGTAACAATGGGCTAGATTGGCTGTTTGATGTTCAAGGACATATTTGCGCACGGCCGCTTCGCGGCCGCACGCGAACGACCCGTGCCCGTGGGGGGGCCCTTGGAGTTTCAGGTGCCCAGGGGCCCTCAGAGGTGTTAATCCTGCCCTGACTAGTATGCACTCACAAAGTTTAACAGGCCTGTAATGATTCTCATTATGATTGTACAATGAATAGTTTTAAAGTTGAGAGGGAGCTGAAAGTGGCAGGTGGTAAACAATATGAGGTGTTTCTTTTATATATAGTAAACTAGTTCAGGGCACTTTATTTTTGTAAGTTATTTTAATGGAGAGAATTTCTTCTGAAGGAATTATGCCCCAGAAAATAGAAACTGCGTTATTTTATTTTGAAGAAAAGGGATGGGAAAATGGGGTTGGACTAACTTGCACAACCAGATTCCGGCTATATTTAAAGGTGCGGAAATCGGCCAGGATCAACTGGAAGGCGGGCTAGTTTTAAATGCTATCACCATGATGCTATTAAAGACCCTGCGGTAAGCGATGGTACAGAACAAAGACGTGGACCCACAGTTTTAAGTTCATAAACATTCCCTCATTATCTTCGTAAACCAGTAGGCCTAAATGAACCTTCAAAATGTTTACACACAAAATAGAAAATATATATTTTTTAAATTTCTTATTGTGTAGGCCTATGTGTGTCAGGGGATGATTTTCTCTGTTGGGTGGGGCAGGAGGCCTAATGGGTGACAGGTTAGGGGTCAGATAAGATAAATTGGAATTTGGCATCATCCTTTGAAATTTACGTATTTGTTGCATACATTATTTTTTTACAGTGTGTAATAATAAAGAAAACCCCTGACCAAGTTAAGAACACTTTATAATTCTCATGACCCCACGCCGTTGTACATTGCTCTCGCCTGATTCCATTTCCCAATAATCACGATGGATTTAGCAAAATGATTTTCCCCCATATTTCGGCCTGCAGCCAATATAATATATTGCTAGAATAACATTAATAAAACAATAAAATGTCGCTATATAATGTCCCCAAACCAATTCACCATAGGCGTAATCAAATGCATTAAACACGACTCTTTTGAAAAAGCCATAAAAATAAATATTTACGACATGTGTTAGTCTGACAGCTACGGCGATATATTACTAAAAACATTAATGAGCAGCATTTTAACAAAAGATAATTTCGACAACCTGACATATGTCAGCCCTAATCTTTTATTTGGAGGGAATTTGCATATTCATCTCCCATCCTCACTCCCTAATAAATTCGTCATAGTTTATAAGGCTAGACTGTATTTTCAACAACAAAACCTAAATATTGATTTGGCTTCGTCTACTGAGGAACATATGGGAGAGATATTACTATCACATCTGCCACTAGAAATTGTTTCCATGAACTCCATAAAAATCAAGCTTTACCGGTATACGCTGAAATACACACAGAAAAAAAAACCACAAGTTGTGTAAAATTTTACTATTTTGCAATGTTGTATACGAACCTCCTAATTGTTTGGTAAAGTTTTACAAAATGCGTGTGGGGTAAAGTTTTTCATAAACATTTTGTAAACTTTTACTTCAAAAATCAGTAAAAAGATTTACCTCTTAAATAGGTAAACATAAATTAAGTAAATTGTTACTGAATGTATTGGTAAAAAATAGTTACTTTTTGTGTAGACTCTACTAGACTCTTTTTACTATTTGACCTCGTAAACTTTTACTACATTGTTTGGTCTGCATAATTCATTAAAAATAATGTAAATGAAACAAGGCACCCCACTATACTTTACAGTTTCAAAGACGTTTCTTTTATTTATCAACAATAAAATGAAAACATCTCTTCAAATCCCCACTTCACGAGGTTCTCCCTCATTTACTCCATGTTGTGAGGCGATTGTCGACTTGACAGGCACACACTGCTTTTGCACACACGTCGCGCACACACAATGCATGATCACATGGTATGGGCTTTACACAATTAAAAGTGAATTTTTACACAACGCACGGCAATGCTTAGGTTCCTTGTGGTAAAAGTTACACGGGCAAGGTAAAGACTTGAATTAGTTACATAAATTATGTAAATAAAATTTAATACATTAAAATTACGTAATTTTTAACTTACACAGCAATTGTGTTCTTTATTTTCCCGAAATTTTACCTAAATTGTGTAATATTTTACAAAACATGTTTTACCCAGCTCACAAATACCTACACAGAGTCTCCTGAATGCAAAATTTTCAAAAATGTTCATTCCATTTCTCTAGAATTGACACCAAACACCATGAAAATTAAGAGACCAGTGTTTGTTTGGGACAATGTAATAAGTCTGGTACCCATCACTGTCGTGCTTTTATTCCCACAATGTTGTACGCTGAAGCTTGGGTACATGATTCACTGTATTCAATTTCTGGAAGACACACTTTGTTTACATGCGGCCGACGCGCCTGTAAGCGATTCCAGTCACATTACTACAAACCAGAGAAGAAATTACACAAGCTGTGTAAAATCTTACCCCGTTTTAGATGTTCCCGGTGAACCTCCTAATAATTAAGTAAAACTTGACCAAACAGGCGTTGGGTAAAATGTTACCTAACAGTTGTATAACGTTTTACTGCGATATTAGGTAATTTTATTTACCTAACTTGTAGGTAAATGTTGGTTAGGTAAAATTTTACATACTTGTGAGGTATAAGACTAAATGGTTGACCTCTATTGTAGGTAAATTGTATAAAGTATTACTTTTAATGGGTATTTTGTTTTTCTTACATTATTGTTTGATAATATGTCTATGGGAGTTTTGTACCTGGCCCAGTTACAAATGTAAGGATTCCTGGTTGAGGTATTTGAAGGTTAAACAAATGTTGAGTTTTTAAATAATTGTATTGGTGTTCTCCTTATATAGTTCAGGTTAAGCCTTAGTTGTTCCGAGAGAAAGGCGAAACTATGTATCCGATTGACAGCGCATAAGGCAAAAAAAAAAAATTGTTGAGTTGCCCTCCAGTGAAAATATTTGAAGGGGTCGGTCGGGATTTTTTTTTTTTTTTTTTCAGAATAAAAGTATCCCAAGCATTTTTGTTGTACTTTTCGCTGTGATTGACACAGCAAATTCATCCATATTGCGTGAAATGCTCAACATGCAACATGTGAGTGGCCATTCGATTTGAAAACGTGTAGATCGAGTCGCAATCGTTGACACACGTACAGTGCGGGGAGCCAGTGCACAACGTGTGAGGGCCATTTGATTTGAAAACGTGTAGATTGAGTCGCAATCGTTGACACACGTACAGTGCGGGCAGCCAGTGCACAACGTGTGAGGGCCGTTTGATTTGAAAACGTGTAGATTGAGTCGCAATCGTTGACACACGTACATGTACAGTGCGGGCAGCCAGTGCACAACGTGTGAGGGCCATTTAATTTGAAAACGTGTAGATTGAGTCGCAATCGTTGACATACAAAACAGTGCGCGAAGCCAGTGGAAAACATGTGAGGGGCCATTCGATTGGAAAACGTGTAGATTTGAGTCGCAATCGTTGGCACACAGTGTGTGCGAAGGCAGTGCACCATGTGAGGGTTGGGGCCATTCGATTTGAAAACATGTAGATTAAGTCTTGGGTACCGGTAAATTTACCGGTAAAAAAAGTGGAAAATTTCACAAATCAAACGTATTATGTTTTATACAAAGAAAATTGGTAAGTTTCATTAATAAATTGAATGACGGGAAAAAAAAATGAAAAAAAAACAAAACAAAACCGACCCAAGATTTCAGCACTTTTGGGTCGGTCGGTGGAGGGCAACTCAACATCTTTTTTTTTTGGCCTAATGGTCACGACACAAGCATGCACATACTTGCACAATGACTTGTATGAAGCAGTCGTTGCTGGGCGCATAATGCATAACGTATGGTACATGACTGTGTCTGAACGAGTATACGCTGATATTTCATCCCACAAACGATTCAGGCTTGTTTACTCAACAATTGTTTACCTTCAACCGCCTCAATCACAGTGGCGTAAATATAGGGGGGACGGGGGAACGTGCCCCCCAGCCAAGGTCCGTGTCCCCCAGCCAAGGTCCGTGTCCCCCGGGTGCCCCAATTCAGAATTTTGAAAAAATAGGTCCCTATTTGAGAATGCAGGATTCAAGTATTGACATGCCCCTAGAAAAAGTGGTGCACCCCTAGTTCGCCTGAAAATTGGACCGTAGTTACGCCACTGCTCAATCAGTAAAATTTTGACGATACTCCCACTGCTGTGACATTATTCACCTTCGTGTTCTCCATCTTGAATTTGACGTTGAATGAGACACAGCGCCTCGTGGGGGACTTGACATTAAATCATGTCTTTTATACACTTTCATAGTAAAATTCTACTAAACAAATGTAAAATAATTTTTTTATAACATAAGTAAAACTTAGGTAAAACTTGTAGCTTTGCATGGTGAGGATGATAAGTAAGACTAATTGCGGTGACACCATGTGGAATCTCAATTGAGTAGTAATTAGTTCTGAAAAGAACTGGGGGTACAACTCGACGTTTCGATCAGTATGCTCTGATCGTCCTCAGGAGAAGTAAAACTTAATACACACTTTTACGTTGTCACGCACAACCGTAATCGCACCTCTTGTATACACGGCCGGAAGTTGACCACTGAGTGACCCGATCAATTACAAAGGCATGAAAAGAGAAGTTTATCTTGTTAGCTTGTGGATACCCCCAAGCTGGGAGGACTGCAAGGATATCACACCTCGAACCCTCGAATCGGGGGTTGGCGACCGTGACATTAGACTGGGCTCGTTTCCCTAATGGAATGTGTTCTTATAACAAGGAAATAGTGAAAATGTGTTCTTATAACAAGGAAATAGTGAAAACGCATTCAGAATGTGTTCTTATAACAAGGAAATAATAGTGAAAACGCATTCAGAATGTGTTCTTATAACAAGGAAATAGTGAAAACGCATTCGGAATGTGTTCTTATATCAAGGAAATAGTGAAAACGCATTCAGAATGTGTTCTTATAACAAGGAAATAGTGAAAACGCATTCAGAATGTGTTCTTATAACAAGGAAATAGTGAAAACGCATTCAGAATGTGTTCTTATAACAAGGAAATAGTGAAAACGCATTCAGAATGTGTTCTTATAACAAGGAAATAGTGAAAACGCATTCAGAATGTGTTCTTATAACAAGGAAATAGTGAAAACGCATTCAGAATGTGTTCTTATATCAAGGAAATAGTGAAAACGCATTCAGAATGTGTTCTTATAACAAGGAAATAGTGAAAACGCATTCAGAATGTGTTCTTATAACAAGGAAATAGTGAAAACGCATTCAGAATGTGTTCTTATAACAAGGAAATAGTGAAAACGCATTCAGAATGTGTTCTTATATCAAGGAAATAGTGAAAACGCATTCAGAATGTGTTCTTATAACAAGGAAATAGTGAAAACGCATTCAGAATGTGTTCTTATAACAAGGAAATAGTGAAAACGCATTCAGAATGTGTTCTTATAACAAGGAAATAGTGAAAACGCATTCAGAATGTGTTCTTATAACAAGGAAATAGTGAAAACGCATTCAGAATGTGTTCTTATAACAAGGAAATAGTGAAAACGCATTCAGAATGTGTTCTTATATCAAGGAAATAGTGAAAACGCATTCAGAATGTGTTCTTATAACAAGGAAATAGTGAAAACGCATTCAGAATGTGTTCTTATAACAAGGAAATAGTGAAAACGCATTCAGAATGTGTTCTTATAACAAGGAAATAGTGAAAATGCATTCAGAATGTGTTCTTATAACAAGGAAATAGTGAAAATGTGTTCTTATAACAAGGAAATAGTGAAAATGCATTCAGAATGTGTTCAAAATCGTATTCATTTCCAGCTTCGGTTGACTAAAAGTTTACTAAAATGATAATACCTAAGACAAATATTTAAGGGAATGTTTGATACCCTAATCATAGAGGAAGAAAACACTCCTCCATGCCCTAATCAACAATACACCAAGTAAATTGTAATAATGTAAAACTGTGATAATTTATGTTTTTTGAGATTAGGCCTACTAATAATTTATACGGGCTTAAACTCCCCCACTTTCCAAAAACTCAATAGGGTTCTTAGCATCCCACTTTCTCATCACCACTGAAACACTGACACCGTTTGGAAACGGGATAGCCTGTTCTTCCGGGAACAGTTGATGTGGACAGGAGAGGTTTACCCTCTGCAAACAAAAACTAAATCATGGAAAATAAACTGACAGACTTTCTTCCTTCACTGTACGGAAATCAATCCAACAGGTCATGCACATATAGCCTGGGGTGGTAACTTAGTAATTGGCAAAGCATGAAAAGGTCGAGTACGTGCTAAAGTAAAATGATGACATGGCAGGATGACGTCAGTATGCATGAATATTCATATATTTAGATCGCAGACTTGTTGTGACAATAAAAACGTGGTTCTGTAATATTAATTATCAGTCAACGCACCGGAGGAAGAATAGATCAGGCCCGTAACTTACTGAGAAAATCAATTACGTCACCAAAGGGAAGCGGGTCAGCTTATCAATTTTTTAAACGTCAATGTAATGGTAGATAATCAGTGAAGCATGATATACAATTGTAACCAGTGAAGCATGATATACAATTGTAACCAGTTCATGGATAATAGAAAGATGATAAAACGGAACCCAAATGTCCTAATCTGTTCACGACAGATTTTGGTCAATAAAAATACTATATTTTTTTCCTGAATTATACAAATGTTGTAGAAATATCCCTCTCAAAGTGGGCTCTATATTATTTTTAAAAGTTCGTCAAATTGTTTTATTCCTGTGAGTTCTCCTTCTGTATGCAGAATCATCTGCTGTCAATACCAACTCCAAACCGAACCCCACCCCCTCCCACCTCCTCCCGTTCACACCTTCCCCATTATTTTTCCTTCATTGCCCACGCTGAATTCATAATCACCGTTCGATATTCACCACGGTCGGACAAGTCTCCTTTTCGACACTTAAGAATCGTCCAAATCCACTAACAGTCTCGCGTCTACGTACGTACGGTCTCACGGAATACTGCAGCCCGGGTTTCGCTTTTCTAATTCCCCGACTGCTGACGTACAACAGACGCAGCTCATCTCAGCGTAGGCTTTGGGGGTAGGCAATAACGGCATCCCGACAGTGGATCATAATTCGATTGATGGGAAACGAGTACCGTAATAGCACTAGGAACGTCCACGGAATTATAAATGGGTGATCACATACAGCCACTGATCCTAACCCAAACTATTCCTTGTGCTCTCCAGTACAGAAATAGCAGGAGAGAGGGACGGGGGTTAGGAGATGTATCGAGCAGACAAGAGCATAGCTGCAGGGCATGCTGGGAGCACTCCGCACACAACGTGCCTTGCGCCTTTTCTTTTCTCGACCAAAAGCTCGTCTCTAATCAACTTGACCGAGAAACAAAAATGCAGAATATGAACACGGCGATCTGTGAATTATGTTCACGCATATCCCCCCCGCTCCGGAAACACGGGGTAATAGTGTACGGTTATCTAGATTGAGATGCTTCTTCGACTCTAACAAATCCCAGTGCTAAGGAATATTATTCTTCACGATGCTAGTGTCTACGGGCGGTCAGAGCAATTACTTTTCTTCTACACAGGCAACCGGCTCAGCATCTTTTGCCGGGCTGGATTTTAATCGGAGTGTGCATTTTGAGACGGGTGCTTTTCAGTACAAAAACAAAGCTAGGTTCATTTTAGTTTCGTGTCTTTGATGAAATTATATAGCGGGATCAAAATTTAAAGGGTGAGTCTTTTCACCAATAATCAGAAGGAAAACACAAGTTTTTCTTAGTTTTTATATATGAACTGTATGGTCGTAATATGATTATGTGTATTGTTCATGTTATGAATTACAATTAAGGGGCGGATCGACTTGGCTGAAAAGAGGGCACGCGGCAAAAGAACAACACACTGCGTTAAGCAATGTAGGCAAGGAATCTCTCCCCAGAACAAGACTAAATTCACGGGGACCAAAATGATTTAGCTGTTTTACGAAATATCGAGTGTCTCAGAGTACAACGGGAGACTATTTCACATCGAGTTAACACCTTCACTGTTTTCACTGTTCCATTTCGCTAAAGGTGAATCCACGTCAGAAATGGAATCAGAGAATAACTCACGATCCTTGTCGTCATTGAACGGTTCCAATAATTGCATGTTGCGGTGGTAAGCCTATAGGCCTACTCAAATCATTATATTTTCAGCACTATAACCTTGTGACGTCACGCGTCGATAGTACTTTTTGGAGTGACGGCGCAAATCAAAAATTAGTTGATATGGGTTCGTCATCCATTCATTCAATTTGATACTTAAAGGAAAAGTAAAAACTTTGTAAAAATTATATTCTGAAATGGCTCACTAAAGATATATCTTTAAAAAAATATATAAAAATTGACCTTTGAGAATTTCAGCTTATAATACTTTGTCTTCAGCAAGAAAAATCGTTAAAATGCATTCAGAAATTACAATTTGCAAACACGAACTTCGTATTCATTCTAACAAGGATTGTTGCTACAGTTTGTGCATGGTCAACATTCTGACTATAACATGATCGGGGGAAACCATAAGGTGACTATTATACGCATATCAGACGGAAATATTCCAAGCGGTGTTTGATGTTACGGTGCCATTGCTGTTGCCCCAATTTAGTCAAGTTTATGTAGACATTGAAATGTTTAGGCTTTTTGAGAATACAAAATAATAATAATAATAATGTGGACTTATAATATAGCGCACGTATCCACCAAACTGGTGCTCAAGGCGCATTATATTATTACCCCTGCTCATCAGGCTCATAAATCATTCCTGAAACCATCTCAGCTCCCTGGGGGAGTATACGGTTCAATTATTGCTGCCATTACAGCGCATAGGGCTAATCAAACACAACAACCAACTCTGCCCTCACAGGTACCCATTTACCCCTGGGCGGAGAGAAGCAATTATGGTAAAGTGTCTTGCTCAAGGACACAAGCACCATGGTCGCGGTTGGGATTCGAACCCACATTCTGACGACTCAGCCATCAGAACACAAATCCGATGCACTAAAACGCTCGACCATGGCACTTCAAATGACGTTTTTTGCGAAACCATTTACTTTTGAAGGTTCCGTTTAAAATAAAGCAAGTTTCAGATTACTAGTCGAATTGCCTGTTTAAAAAAAAGCGACACTTTTAGACTAAGAAACGGCTATATTTTGCTATCGGATAGTTTCTCTCAAACTTGCAAAAGGCATCTTGCAAACTGCAGCTACAAATAGGCCTATATAACACTTGTTTTGTCTTAAGACAGGATACAGCGTTTCGTATTAATCTCACATGATTTTTTTTCTTCAAACGGGTCCTTTATGAACCTCTTCGTGATTTTTGCTTTGAAAATAAAGAAAAAACCCTGCGGCTGTATAGTTCATATTGCATCCAGTACTCTCTCCTTTGCATTACTAATAATGACACATATATCACATTCGACGGTACACTCAAAAAAATATTTCTTTCGGTTTACTTAAAAAAATTAAGGCAATTTTGTTGCCTTAATTTAATTAAGTACCTTCAACTTGCAATAATTTTAAGTTATTGTAACTTTGCAATAATTTTAAGTTATTGTAACTTAGTTTTCTCACAATGTTTTACTTATATTCAGCGACGTTAAATTTATGTTAAGGCAACAACATTGTGTTATTGCAACTTATTTTTCTTAGTTCGTATTACTTATATTGCATGATATTGAATTTACTTAATTAAATTAAGACAAGAAAATTGCCCAATTTTTAAGTACTTTCAGCTTGCAATAAAATTGTGTTATTGCAACTTAACTTTCTTAGTTTATATTACTTATATCCTATGATGTTAAACTTACTTAATAAGTTTAAAAAAACCTAACTGACTTAATTTGTTTAAGTAGTTTCAACTTGTAATCCGGTTAAGTTATTGTAACTTAAATTTCGAAGTATATTGAACTTAAATTGTATTTTTTTAAATGCACTTAATAAATTTAGTTTTTCAACATACGGTACTTTTAGTATTGAAAGGTTATTTTATTGAAGTAATATTTACTGAACTTCTGTTTTGATGATTCTACTTAATGCATTTAAAAACCTTTACTTGAACGTATCAATTTAATCATACTTAAATTTATTACATGTAACCCCACAAATTAAGCGTCCAATCGGCCCTATAAACATACAAAGCAAAACAAAAAGCATCTGAACAACATGTTTATGCAATAACAATGAAAACATTTGTTTTATTAACAAAACCGATTTTCTAAAATATAACATTACTCTGTAAGAAATTGGGGGTACATGTAACTGCCCAGTCTACACACTCCCAGCTGAATTTAACCCATAGCACAATTTAATTGAGAGAGAGGAATACATTTGTCATGTTTTGCAACCTATTTGGATGACCCTGAGTCATTAAGTTATTGAACCCTAGATTTGACCTGGAAGTCTCGATTTTGTTGTTTGGAGTTTTGGTGAAAATGTTTTAGTAAGTAAGATAGTTCTCCCTCCATATCTATATTTTAATTTAATTTCAGACCTAAAAGCTGAAAGATTTTACAATTGTGTTCACTGTGCCCTGCATGTATGCAACATCATAAGATAATAACTTTGAGTCCAAATCTGAAGCCTCAATAACTTAGCCAATGATTTCAATTTGTGCAATTCAATATAAACAATATCAACAGACCTTCATCACTCTGCAGCCATTTATGTCACATTCCTGCAATACCCATTGAAATGTGAAGGATACCAGACTACTTGGCCTTCCAGCCTCGGTTTGGTCACACTGCTCTGTGTGGAAGATGGCTGCACCATGATGAAAGGTCTTTAAGTCCCTGTAGGTCTTTCCAATAATTGTTTTCAAGAGACAGATATGCATTAGGCTTTTAACAATAAAAACATAAACTTTGTAACGCTAAAAACTGGTAAACTTTATATATAATGCATTCAATGCAAAAGCTATTCTTTATCCATTAACCAGACACAGTACTGAAATATATTGTGGTGACATTGTTCTTCTTGGGGTGTAATTTTGAAATTGTTTGGACCTGCATGACAAATGTGTTTAAGAATAAACAAATATTGACTAACCAACAGCCTTATACATAATGCATTAATTTGTGGTGTTATTCTTCTAGGGGTGCAACGCTTCGTAAGGACCCAGATTTGAAAATGAATATTCAGGAATTTTGTTGTAAACATCGAAAGGCAAATTCCAAAGTAACAGTTGGGAAAAATAGTAGATTACCAACACACTGTATAGGATTATTTCCACACTAAATACAGAGTTTGTTGTGCAGTGCCTGAACTTTAGGCGAGAATTGAGATGCATCGAGACCCATGACAACCTTCTGGAGGACTTCCCAAAAGTATTTTAGGTTAGTTAGGTATGACAGGTTCATGGCATATATGCAGCCAAATAGCAGCATACATGCTGTGGCAACATCGGTTACCTCTGTCAGAACTTCCACACCCTCAAGCACAATTATGATATCTGCAGCGGGTCTCTCCCATTCTGCTGTCCCCTCCTTCTTGCTGACAAAGATGCGCATCGTACACTGCTCTTAACTTTTGCATGTCCTCTTCTTGGGTATCCTGTCAAAAGGTAGAACACGGTAAGATTTTAGTTTTTATCACTTCAAATGAACATTCATGAGAAATGTTGTGGCATGTTATTAGAGGGCATGAAAAGATTGGGGGGGGGTCTTAAAAAATAATGCCTCTCATCATGGCAGACCTGTCTCGGTAGAACTTTATCAATCATACTGTCACTGTCTTTGGTTCCCCTGTATGCAGTAGCATTAATGAATACTGATTCTCTTTATACAAAAAAGGTACCAGACTATTTTTCCTTTAAGCCTCAGTTTGGTTACATTGATTTGAATGAGAAAAATCAAGATGGCCGCACCGTGAAAGGTGAACAGCAAAACGCTGTGACCAGTTCATGCTTTACGCACAGTCTGGGCACTATGCTAGTGAACCCCGCGTGACGGTGTTTAACCAATCAAGATGGAGAATCAACAAGGATGCGCTATAAAACACATTATTATTGCACATCTGTTCACCAATCAGAATCAAGGAGTCAAGTATTTTGCTTAAATACTCATTTAATACTAACCGAGAACTGTTTAAATAAAGTTCCATGATCCTCGTTCAGGAACTCACAGAGGCCTTTTTCTCCGTCGGACATGTATGCTGTTATTCTGTTGGGGAGGATGGATAAAGAGTGGTTTATGAAAGCTGCATGTACGGTATAATGTATGCCCTTTCTTAAAGAATCAACATAGTGACAGTTCACAGGTCTTAACCTTCCATCATGACATAAATTTAAAATTTAAAATTAAAGTACACTTGTTCTGATAAAAGAAATAAACTAGAAATTGAATGTTTGTTGTGAACAAACAATGGGTGGTTGATGAGAAAATGTTGACAGATTTGTTTAGTTTTCTTAAATTTTCTGTGGCAATTAAAATGTAATGTTTTAAACCAACTTCCGGTTTCAACCAGAAGTAAAGGTCAAATGGGGTAACACCAAACCTACGATTTCTAGAATAGTTAAAGATCTTTCACATGATGCAAAGATGGTGTATGTACCACCTGTACCACATGTACAATTTCATCATTGAGGTGCCCCTTATCAAGGTCAAATTGCCTTGCCCCTACAAGAACAAAATATCAGGAATGACAATTACCTGGTCTAAACCTTCAAGGAATGTCTTGATCTTCTTTCCCCTGGCACCTCCTTTTCCCCGGAAAAGGTTCAGAAGCTTTGGTGTGTGTTTGTCAACTCTGGATTGAAAAGTTGCCAAAGGGACAGTTGTTATCCTTTTAAACTCAGTGCAAATCTATAACAAAAATATATACAACAGAGAGGATCTTAATTAGTGACCTGTCCCAAACATTCAACACAGTTATCAGCTTTGACTGTAGTGTTATTGTTCAATAGTTTCTGTAGCATGATGTGCTATCATTACTGAATCAAATTTTACTTAACTTTGTCATTAGCCACAACTTAAAGTGTTTAAATTCAAACCAATATTCATAAAGGTGTGAAAGTAAACTAACTCAATTATTGTCCACATTAGTTTTACTTAACTTTGTCATTATACAACTTAAAGTGTAATTCAAACCCATATTCATAAAAGTGTGAAAGTAAAACTAACTCAATTATTGTCCACATTAGTTTTACTTAACTTTGTCATTAATACCACAACTTAAAGTGTTTAAATTCAAACCCATATTCATAAAAGTGTGAAAGTAAAACTAACTCAATTATTGTCCACATTAGTTTTACTTAACTTTGTCATTAACCACAACTTAAAGTGTTTAAATTCAAACCCATATTCATAAAAGTGTGAAAGTAAACTAACTCAATTATTGTCCACGTGGTTTACTTAACTTTGTCATTAACCACAACTTAAAGTGTTTAAATTCAAACCCATATTCATATAAGTGTGAAAGTAAAATTAACTCAATTATTGTCCATCACATTAGTTTTACTTAACTTTGTCATTAGCCACAACTTAAAGTGTTTAAATTCAAACCAATATTCATAAAAGTGTGAAAGTAAAATTAACTCAATTATTGTCCACATTAGTTTTTACTTAACTTTGTCATTAGCCACAACTTAAAGTGTTTAAATTCAAACCCATATTCATAAAAGTGTGAAAGTAAAACTAACTCAATTATTGTCCACATTAGTTTTACTTAACTTTGTCATTAGCCACAACTTAAAGTGTTTAAATTCAAACCAATATTCATAAAAGTGTGAAAGTAAAATTAACTCAATTATTGTCCACATTGGTTTTTACTTAACTTTGTCATTAGCCACAACTTAAAGTGTTTAAATTCAAAAGTGTGAGAGTAAAACTAACTCAATTATTGTCCACATTAGACTCACTTGACCTTGTCATAAACCACAACATCAGTATTTCAATTCAAACCCATTTGTTATAGTTTTAGTATTTGTTACTCAAAAATCAAATGTATCTAGGTACATGTATCTAAGTAACATGTTGCATTTACTCAATTGAACACCATTGGTGTAATCTTCCGTAGTTAGTATGACTTACTTTTGTTGGTTTGTTTTCAATGGGACAATTTCGTGACATGAGTTTTCTAAAGAAGTCGATGATCTGACTGACATCATAGAGACTTATTGATAAAATAATAGCCTCAGTAAATTGGCCCATCGGTGGCCCTAGGCTGTTCCTTTTAAATGATAGTAAAAACTAAAAGTAGTAGGGCCTAGGCCTAAACACAGTTGGCTGCTTGACTAACTTAACTCAACTGACCCCACAACTACCTGTTCAAGTTTTAAATCCAAATGAGTTTATCAGACATAAACAATACCACGGAGAGGATGGAAAACCATACCACAAACAACCATGAAGGAAAGAAGGATCATTCACACAACAACTATTGTTACAAAATACAAAGAAAACGATAAATAATATTGTCCTTACCTCGTGTTACTGCGCGGTAGATGTTGACACCAGGCGCTCGGCAACGTGATGTAACATGAACTCTGTAAAAAGCATGTGCACACTGTGTGTGGGGGGGGGGGAGGTGGACGCATAGGGCGCCACCTACGTTGAATCATAATTCTGTAATCATTAATTATTATTATTTACTTCAGGTAAGAATTATTCATTTTGAGCGTATGAAACGTCTGGATATGCGTTGCTACGACTTCAACATTGCAAGTTCTCGCGACTTGTTTTGTTAATCAAAGAAATTAAGTAAACGTTACTTAGAATGACAACACGAATGTAAGCATTCTAACTCAATTAATGTTGTACCCAATTTGATAGCTCGGAAATCTTTACGGTATAACAATCTAAGTATTTCTTACTATAAGAATTCAGTACATATGATTTAGTTGTGTAATAATGATTAACACAATTTTGAATGTCGTTGGCTTCACTAATTTTTTTTGAATCGTTAAAACTTAAGCAAGTAAGTAATACAAACAGAATCAAATTTTAAGTTTCACCCAATTTGAAATTACGTAACTATTTCAAGTTAATGCTACGGTAGTATTTCGTACTTAAAAAAATAGTGCATTTATGATTGAGTTGTTTTTTAAAGTAATAATTAATCAAAGTGTGTAATAATGATTAACTCAATTTTGAATGTCGTTGACTTTACTCGTATTATTTAAACATTAAAACTTAAGCAAGCAAGTAATACAAACTTAATCAAATTTTAAGTTTTACCCAAATTGAGATCACGTGAATATTTCAAGTAAAAGCTATTATATTACAATCTAAGTATTTTGTACTTAAATGAAACTAGTGCATATAATTGGGTTGTTTTTTTAAGTAATAATTAATCAAAGTATTTAATAATGATTAACTCAATTTTTAATGTTGTTGACTTGACTCTTTTTTCCGCATCGTCAAAACATAAGAAACCAAGTAAAACAAACTTTTTCAAATTTTAAGTCTCTCAAACTAAAGGATTAACATAAAAGCAACAAAAAATGACTTTTAAGTAATATCTAGTCATTTAATTTGTTTAATATTTACTTCAGGTGAGATTCATTTTTTTGAGTGTAACAACATAATACCTGTTCAATATAGTAACACAGCATCGGTGTGGCTGCCGTCCCAATCTAGGCTACGGGGTTATATCTAATAACTGGAACAGTTATTGTTTTAGGTGAATGGAAAGGGGACAGTTTGAAGTGATGCCTGTCTCATTATGTTTTTGTTTTTGTTTTATTCATGCCTAAGGAGCATAATATATAGGTATATATAGGATAGAACGCTAAGTCTGCCATGTAATGTTCCGTCGGTTGGAATTGTTCAACCTTGTGGCTTCAGTTAATAGTTATTGGTTAATATTAATAATAATAAAAGTAAAGTTATTCAGTCTGAAACATTTAATGGCCTTCTACCCCCCCCCCCCACACACACACACACACAATGAAACAAAATAAAATAATCACAGATCCTGAATTTCTATCGATTGGTTAAAGGGAAGGTACAACATTGATAATGTTGGCAAAACATTTCTACATGTTTCTACAAATATGCGTACTCTGTTCGAATCAAGATAGGCTACACATTAAAATAAACAATCACGACGTCTTGAATAATGTCGCGACGTCGCAAATAAAATTCACGGCTGGTTATGTCCCTTCAGGGCCACCATAGCAACCTGTGAACGCTTCTGCTTAAAGAACGTTGTGTCCAAATAAATCGTGAAAATTTCGAACCCACGGGTTCTTCTCAGAAATGCATAAGGGTCATTCCATGAACGTGGGACACTTGTGTTTTCCATGTATTTCAGATATTGGGGCCTGTGTTATTCCTTACATCGTATGAGCTGATGATTATAACTTTCACCTATTGTTGTATCTCATACAGACCTACTATGACAACAAACAAAAATTTCTTGGGTCTCCCCTATTTTGATCCATTAACTTTAGTCAGTATATTATACAACGTAACAAGACACGGTGTCCCCTTGTAATTTTGTTACATCGTTAACCTCATATCAGGTGAAACAGGAAGTAAATACATGACACCAGGTTTTAATGTTTGTATCTATTATTTTAAAAGATGACAACCTACAAAACTATGATAAATAAGATAACAAAACTGACCTTTTTTCTTTATTTAATGAACTTGAAATTTTGACCTTCATGTCACACTTTGGGTCCCACGTTCATGGAATGACCCATAACTCAAGAGAGATTAGGCCCATTACTTGGTGTTATGCTGCAAACCTACTCTAATTAAAATCCATTCAGCAAACACCCACGCACACATCACGGACCCTTCTGTATGCATTCTTATGTAAAATGTTAATCTTATCAAAAGGTAAATTGAATGGGAAATAACTTTTACTAATATTACTTAAATGAAATAAAGATTACAGTGGATGCTTTATACTATCATCAACTTTATACGTGATGTTAAACTGTGCTCATTATTTTGAGAATATCAGTGTTGTACTTTTCCTTTTATTAAAACATTCGTTTTGCAATACCAGAAAGCGATGAGTAAGCGTGATGAGTAAGCAAGCTGAAAACCCCCCTACCCATTACCAAAAACGAATCAATTTAACTTGGGCTACAATGTTTTGGAGGGAAATCCCCATTTTGACAAACCATTGTTTTGTGTGTACTGTGTTTTTTGTCGGCGTCGTTTATCGATCTGCGCAGATCGCCCCAAGATCACTATCGCAAATTAAGCAATGCTGAGTGGACGAAGCACGGGCCTTGATTACTTGTAGACGCGGGGTGGAGGATGATGTGGGGGGGTGGCTTGATGCCCGAGGCCGATTGAGACCGAAGACCGAAGCAGTAGATTGGACACTGTGGAGTTGCATTCGCGGGGTCCTCGGGAAATGATTCGATGATGTGAATAGTTATTTCAAGTTTATATGTCAGACTAAACAATATAGGAATATACAATCTTGAATCAGCTGTAATTATATCATTGTGTAATACACATGATGTCTTAATAATACGTGTGTTATGTTTTGTTAAGTAAGAGATATATACAACAAAAACTGCTCTGTAAAAACAGTGTTTAGGCTCTAAACACTTTGCTAAACACTATCTTGCCATCACTTTGGAAACATGTCCTACTGCTAAACACTTAAAATGTTTAGCAGTACAACATTTGATGTTTATAATTTAAACACTAGATGTTTAGATATTAAACATCTGGTGACAACTAAAACAATATGGCGTCTATAGGTTGATGAAATTCTTGCGTCGGGTAATAAACAATTGATTTAATTTTGCCCTACACTGACATGTGTATAGCACTGCATACTGCATACTCAGTGCTATCCGAGTGTCTGTGGAAAAAAAACTTCACAGGCGACTCGGGTGGGATTCGAACCCTCGACCTCCTACTTACTAGTGCTGACATCTTAACCTCTCGACCACCGAGCTTGCCCGATAAAGATTGGCTGGCTATACAGCAGCGGGTTCAGCGGCATTTATAGGTTGATGAAAGATGAAAGATGAAAGATGGCTTCTGTAACTTTTTTTTGCGCCCACGCTGAATCTAAAGGGCCAATCAGCACAGGGTATTCGCGACAAAATGTTTCGACAAGTATCACGTTTAGCAATAAACTAATCTGTTTAGCAATTAAAGCGTTCCGTTTATAAATTAAATACCAACTTTCCTGGTGTTTATGAATTTGACATGTTTAAACTGGTTACTAATGTTTAATTGCTGAACACGTTTTTTAGAGTGTGTGAAAAATCACCTTTCTGTTTCATCACGTCGTTAACAAGAAAACACTGAAAATGCATTGAGATTATTTGTATAATAATAATAATAATAATAATAATAATAATAATAATAATGTGTGGACTTATATAGCGCACGTATCCACCAACTGAGTGGTGCTCAAGGCGCATTGTATTATTACCCCTGCTCATAAGGCTCATAAGGCTCATAAATCATTCCTGAAACCATCTCAGCTCCCTGGGGAGTATACAGCTCAATTGCTGCCATTACAGCGCATATAGGGCTAATCAACCAACTCTGCCCTCACAGGTACCCATTTAACCCCTGGGTGGAGAGAAGCAATTATGGTTAAGTGTCTTGCTCAAGGACACAAGTGTCACGGCCGGGTTTCGAACCCACATTCTGCTACTAACACCAGAACTTGACTCTGGTAAGCTAGACCGCTCGGCCACGACACCCTATGGATTTCTGTCTTCGGATGAAAGAAATTCATTTTAGAAATTAGTTATCTGATTCTACGACAGCAACCGAGACAGACGTATTTCAACACTGCAAAAACTGTGGTGTTAAAATAACACTAGTGGTGTCAACTTTATTCTTCCACGGTGTTTATATTGTGCGAGTTGCCTAATATAAACACCAATGGTGTAGTTTTTAACACCACAGTTTTTGCAGTGAAGAGATGTTTGATACAAGTATGTTTTTGGTCAAACTGTTTTTGAGATTACCTTTTTTGTTTTAGTATAGCCTCATGCTCTCTTTCTTTGAATCAAGGTTAACATCAAACAACCAACCTGTGAAAGCTTCTGCTCAATAGACATTTTATCATGCCTTAGCCATCTTTGTCCGTGCGTGCGCAAGTACAGTTATAATTTTATCACTGATTACTGATACATGAATGATGCCAGACTATTTTCCCTTCCAGCCTCGGTTTGGTCACATAAATTTGTATGTAAGATAATTAAGATGGCTTTACTGTGATAAAAGTCTATAATGCTTCCACCATATTTGTCAGATTCCCTGAACGTACAATTACGATTACAGTGCTCATTCTCATAAAAGGGGCCAGACTAGTTCTACTTTCGGCCTCGGTTTGGACACAATGATTTGTATGTGGTGGGGAAACAAGACGGCTACACAGTAGTAAAGGTATACATTATGGAGTCTCAGTCATAGGAATAGTGTGAAAAACATGTATACATGTACAGTGTTTACTTGGAGCAAAGAAATGCTGTCTGGAACCTGTTTGAAGATTTACTTATTTCTTGGATTTTTGTTTCTCTGAAATGAGAGCACTTGACAGAATACATGTTCAAGTTAGCTTGGGATAAAGAACATTTTATAATCGGGTAAGTACCAATGTTTTATCTTCTTTTTAATACCATTTTAAAACTACAATATATTATAGGACCCTTATTAAATCAACAAAATAGTATGTGAAACCCTAATCTTGCTGTTAGGTTGGTAGGAGTTGGCCTATCAATCATCTTGAGAAACTATTCCGCGAAGTGCTTTCATTTTATAGAAAAAAAACATGTACAGTAGCAGTTATTCGTCGTTAAAAAACTAGTGTTGAAATAAATGTTAGTTATCAAATAGCCTACTTATGTTGAACCTTACCTTTAATAAACAATAATTATCTTTGGGATATAATTCTCTATTAATTTCCTATCGGATTTGAAATCGGATCGTTTACTTGACAATAAATTACTTGCAGATAGCTACACGAATGCATCAGACATTAATGCTTTCCTATGTTGTTGTTACCGCACTGATCGGTAATAGCAGGGGTGACTTTTGGCGAACGCGACCAGAAACATGTTTGTGACGTCAAACGTATCGACCAGAAATAATTTCCCAGAAAACGCGTACGTATTATAACCAGAAACACCTTGGCAAAATGCTTTAAAAAATTATGAGAAATAAACATGTATATTATAGCTTGTACGAATTCATTAAATCCATTTTGAACGAACGACGATCAGAATTATCACGGTTATTGTTTTTTACAATCCGCCATCTTGAAACCAAGCGTAACCGAGCAATAACTCGGTATAAGATTGGTAAGAATACTCACGTGATTGAAGCACAACCGAAATCTCGAAAACACCCAAGCAATGACCAAAACCACAACACTGGTTTCTGATCAAGTTCACCAAAAAACACGCTTCTGTATGTTAAATGAATTCATGAATTTTTGTGAGAAAATTGCGGCAAAAAAGCAAAGTTACCCATAAAATATTTTAACGCTATACTTATAAGAATTTACTAGGGTAAAAAGTATTACTTTCTTCTCTTTTTCTTCTAAATATCAAGGTATCTGTACTTTATTAGATGGAATAATTTCTTGCAACAGTTTAAGGGCACCCATACCTTAAGGCTTACACCAAATCAACATTTATGATTGCAGTATCAATTAAAGGGGCAGTATCGTCACGATCAACAGGGCATGGAATCGGAATACTAGTTTTAGATTAACTCATTGATGACTACCACAATACCCCCATGTGATAAGGCCATATTACTGTTGCTGCTGCATAAATGAGCCATTAATTTTCAGTCACTGTGTTGACCTTAAACTAGGACATTGATTCTATGCCCTGTCGAAAGTCTGCTCTGATCGTGACGACACTGCCCCTTGAAGTGCTGATAAATTACCCAAAATATAAACAAAGCCTTTGTTATGAATATTTTCATAAAATAATGAACATTCGTCAGCATTTTAATGCCAATATCGGTATATCACGCCTCACGATATTTTTGTCTTTCATTCAAGAAACGTCGGCAGTTTTTGAAGCAAATGAAACTCATTTGTAATTAAGATAAGGTCGATTCTTCTCATACCACGGTTGTCTAGGGTTTCGTACCGCAGTAGGGCAGCAATATTGCTTGAGGTGTGATTCGTTGTCTGCTCTTCATTTTCTCTTTGACCAAACAGGAACACAAAATGAATTTGTTTAATTCATTGCCAAGATATCAACTCGTTCGACTGCCCTTATTTGAACCCCCCCCCCTCCCCCATTATTAGCCGATACTCTCACCCAGCAAAAACCGTTGGGTGTTAACAAAACTCCGCTGGTGTTAACTGTATATTCCGGGTTGTTCTTAAACCCCCTCGACCGCCACGACCCCCACGACCCACGACCCCTCGACCCCTCGACCCCCACGACGTACGCGCGCTCAGAATCATATCGTATCCCAAATCGGAATCTGTGTTCGAATACGGCCCCAATTAGAATGCCCGCTGCACTCCCGTACTACTGAACGTGAACAAACGGAGCTCTTTTTTAATAAATGAAGATCCTATAGGTTAATTGGGGAAAATAACTAAGTCCTTTTCTCCTCCAAAAGTCTAATTTTTAAATAGAATAATATAAAATAGGTTATTAAATGAGAAATAATAGTTGGGATTTTTTTCCACGTCCATCAAGTAAAAAATAATGTACAATCAGGGCTGTGCGCATGCCAGTTTGTGATGTAATGCTTATTGACCAATCAGGATGCCGGAAAGCCATGCGGCCGTCTTGGAAGCGATATCCTTCTACGACCGTGAAGAACGTTGCCAAAAACTGCGCCCAACTAGCAAAAATCCGACATAAGTATGCAATTTTTTGGATAGAATATGAAATTATCTAGTCGGGAATGGTATAATTTGGCTTGTGGCAGCATTATAAATTCGTTGATTTCGCGACGACAGGTCGTCATGCAGCAAACAGCGCAACAGACTAGCGAGCTAGCCATTTTCGAACTCGGGCCGTAAACAGGTTCCCATTTGGGATACAATTTGATTCTGGCGCAGGCCGGCCAGTCATGCGACATGCTTGCGCATGGGCATTGCGAAATACATACATACATTCGTACTGCACTGGTGGTAGTGAATTCCGCGAGTACATGTGCTTCGTTTATATGAGCGTACGTCGTGGGGTCGAGGGGTCGAGGGGTCGTGGGTCGTGGGGGTCGTGGGGGTCGAGGGGGTTTAAGAACAACCCGTATATGCCTCCATGTTTTTGTTTTCTTTATATTGGGCGAACTGCCTAATTATGAATGACCCCGTTTTTATTTTTGAACACCGCAGTTTTGACCGTGTATTCTACATTCGGATAATGATGTTTTTCTCATGTTTTTTCTCATGTTAGTCCCATATAGATAACCAATAACTGTTTATCTTTATTCATATTTGTTGTAAAAGTATAAAATGAATTTCAATTTCCGGGCACTTCAATCAAAGGTATCAACATATCGAGTTAGGGGAAATCCATTTTCTTCCACCATTGTGCGTGTTCTAAGCGAGGACTTTGTCGCAATAGATTAATGTATTATTTTACGGCTTGACAAGGATTTTTGGGTTGTGTGTATTATGCACTGTTTGCATTACTAAGGATTAGGTGCTTACGTGGCTTGCGCAAACATATTCAGCTCTATCCTGGAAGCACACAATCATGTCCAGGCACGTTGACAGTGTGGCTTGCTGCACGTGGCTTAGTCTTATAAAGTAGCATAGCCAGGGTTTTTAGAGTGGGGGAAACCATGGAGGAAGGAAGACTCTTCCTTCCTCCATGGGGAAACTGACATTTTGGAGGGTAAATTTACCGACAAAAAAATCAAAATGAACCGACAATTTATGCTAATCAGAAATACCAACAAGTTTGTGAATTTACCGACAAACACCATTTGCCAACAAATAGGGGAGGCCCTCCCCCGGCCCCTCCCCCCGGCCCCTCCCCCCGGCTACGCCACTGGTCTTATAATTATGACGTCGTTCCTATGGACTAACCTCACGCTGGTCCCGTGTGTAGGCAAATTTTTCTGAACAACAAAGATTAGAGGTTCATACATTTGATGTACTGTGTACATATAGTCCAATATCATGACCTGGGGTCTTTGACTTCCAACTTTGAGTATTTTGAATAAACTAGGCCCTGAAAAGTGGTCCAAATTTGCTTCCAAGCGTAAGACCCTTTTCAAAATGAATGCTTTCCAGTGTGGGCGTTTTCACTAGTGTAGAGGATGGTTTCCATGCATTGGGATACTTGACAGGTCTCTGAACTATCATACATTGGATTGTGAAGAAAATAAAAGGTTAGACATCAATCAATATTTTGCTATTTAGTTTTTAAAAATTTGAGATTTCGATGATTTTTTAACATTGTGTATTTAGCATTGGTTGCTGTGGGAGTTTATTTAATGGAGTGCACCCTATAGGGAAAATTTAATATTTTTGCAGACATCTTGAAGGAAGATTTTGCATGTCTAATTTTTCTGTGTTGACACGGTCAGGGTAGGTGAGGGACCGCAGTTGCCTATCAACAAGAGTTGGTGTATTGAAGTAAGCAATTATACCACTAATACGCTAAAAATAGACACAGGTTGTATTTTGATAAAGGAGATTGAATTGTCCTGCTCTATGAATAAACTGAAAACGCTTTTTATTTAAGTTTAAACGTACACACAGCTATTAGTGCTGGGAAGGTTAACCGGTTAACCGACCGAAACTACACTAACCGTTTAAAACGTTGCTAACCGGCTAACCGAACTAATATTTTAAAAATACAACCAACAAGAATTTGCCGCCCATTTTATTGTTCTTATAGACTTTCTTTTTTTGCCGCATTGGTTATTAAACAATCATTGTGGGAAATTTACTGATGCTTTTTGATTGAAAATGTATACACGCTGTTCCATTTGCCTACGATCTAGTGTGTGTGGCCATCAGATGCCGACGTTCTGTTAACCGGTTAACCGACCGTGAAAACTTCGGTTAAACGGTTAGATAATTAACCGGTAACTCCCAGCACTAACAGCTTTATGATTTAAAGTGGAAGTAAAAGGTTTGTGTGATTATTTTTACCAAGTTGGCATCGATCATTCAACTTTCATTTCTAAGTCTCCTCTTCACAAGACACAGAATCCATCAAAAAATGTACTTGCATATGAAACTAAATATCTGACACGAAGTAAAATTAATCTTTGGCTGGATCAGTCTCTATTTGCTGTAAGAGGTTCGGGCTTTGAGTGCCCGAAGTTGTCACTTCGCACGGAGTGTGACAGCAAAATCTATATATTTGAACAGCATTTTACACAATGTTCTTAATGACGCCGTTTATCGTTATGGCGAAATCGTTCAGCTCTGCACATCCGTGGTCCTTACCGGGAGTCGCTGTTGCTTCTTCTGCAACACTGAAAAACACCTCGTGTTCTGTGGTGATATGTCGGTCAATATTCACTGTGTGCTGTTAGTTTGACCGAAACCTTGGAGTGTTGGTACGTGCGACATCGCTTATTTGATTGATGATATACGGAAGCCGTGCAATCGGCTTGACTCAAAACGTCAACCCCGATAACTAGACGAGTTATTACTATCGAGACAGGTGTCCCTTCGGAACAACAACCTGAGACATATTTATATTACGAGATGACCGGCTGTTGGACACACTGCCTTCATCATAATAATAATCACGGTTGGTATAAAACTAGAATGGTGACGTCAGATAATATACACTTTCAATGATTAAGGCGGGAACGACCCATCGTTATAATCAATACACGCGGTTGTTGTAGTTTTTAAAACCTTGTATTAACCGTCGTGACTCAGCCGATACGGGTACGAAATGAATGTAATTTAAAATAATTAAGCCATTACAAACATCCGCATTTTGGTCATTATTCTTTGAAACATCGTAAAAGAAGAAGAAAAATATAACAACATGGAACCTTAAGGATCCATTTATTAGGAAAAATCCTGAAAGTGTTGATAAAATTAGCTTTGTGAACAACCTGGCCTCATATAAAGTAATGTACTTAAAGGGACAGTATCGTTACGATCAACAGGGCATGGAATCGGGAATGATAGTTTTAGATTAACTCAGTGACTGAAAATAATACCCCACTCGTGATAAGGTCATATTATGTTCAAATGTACAATCTGTTCAAAGTGAATTCCATCATCAACTTTACACCCAACCAAAAAAAGTTTCATGTAACACTGTGATCATTTGTGTTTTTCGAGATTACCAGTAGCATAAAGCTACCTCGAGTAATGAATATAAATCGACTCTTTTACGTTTAAACGCAAGTTTACAGTTAATTTTGTAACCGAGTAACCGAACATAAAATATACGGTTAATCGATTAACCTAACCGAATTATAAAAACATAAAAATTCGACGATGGCAGGAAAATAAAGGTAGAAAAAGGATTACATGTTAAATTAATATTATTAACTATATCTGGTGAGTTTTATGTATTGATTGAAGAGATGCTGACAGATTTGGTAGGAAACGTATTGCACATAAAAGGTAGCATACATTTTCTAAATGTATTTTTCGGATAACCGAGTAAAAGAGTAATCGTTGCAGCACTGAAATGATCCGAGCCTTTGAAGTAGGTGGATGTTTTTTTTTCCACAGCGCTGCGTTCTCATATCTTCCATGGTGAATTTAAAAAATGTATTTTATATTTGATTTTCCAACCGTTCACGCTATCGGCGTTATATCAACTCTCGGTTCCGCTGCTGTCGCAATTTAAAACTGTGCGCTTCATATTTCCCTTTTGTAAAAGCAAATGAGTGGTTAGTTGGTTTGCCCTATGGTTTGTTTTTATAACCTTCAATCTGCCATCATATCGTGGTCCATAGACGAAATCATTACTGCCCGTAGCCCTTCATTTTAAGCTCAAATCTTTGGAACGAGTGAAGAGAGTTTAATTATTTTCCCTCCCTATAGGGATACACGAAGCTGCTTCGATTTGTTTTATTTTTTGAGAAAATATCCCTATGATTTCTGTGAATTGACGTTTTTGTCTGAACCTCATTGTCGCTATTAGTCACCGTGCCACACTCTGATATGATAACAGTCAAGCACGCACATTATTACCTTAAAGAAAGTTACTCATCTCTTATTAAAACCGTTCACAAACTGTGCGTCACTGCTATACTCCCCAAGAACTTAAAGACATTGATGGGTGAGCAAGCCCGTAGCAAGGTTGGGGAATACGGAATATGCCAACATTCAGAAATGTAAGAAATATATTGAAAGTTTACGGCTCACTAATTAAAATAATGAAATATACCTTTTCAGTTGGCTAGAGGGGGAGAAGAAGGGGTTAAACCGACATCATAACATATCAATTTATGATTTCTCTCCCGCATATCCTTTGGTGCACCTTCTCTACATGCAATTCCAAGCTATAAGACCAAGCTATACAATCATAATACCATTTTTTTTTAATTCGCAAAAAAAAATAAAGATGTAAAAAAAAAAACGTTATTAATATGTATGAAGAAACTCGTTCACGTTCACCAAATGATTGGCTGAAATGGAGCATATGGGACTATATTATCTAGTGTATACAACAAACACCGCCTACCCGCGCACTAAGGTGACCTCGTGCTGCTAAAACGCCCTCTAGAGTCTTAAGATGAACATGCCCATTGTTGATAAAGAAATGGGGTATAAAGGGAAGGTACAACATTAGTAATAAGTTGGCAAAACAGCTTCTATGAGAATGCTTACTCTCTTTGAATCAAGATATACATTGAAGGGAAGGTATACAACATTGGTAATGTTGGTTAAACTGCCTCTATGAGTATGCTTACTCTCTTTGAATTGAGATATACATTGAAGGGAAGGTACAACATTGGTCATGTTGGCTAAACTGCTTCTATGAGTATGCTTACTCTCTTTGAATCCAGATATACATTGAAGGGAAGTTACAACATTGGTCATGTTGGCTAAACTGCTTCTAAGAGTATGCTTACTCTCTTTGAATCAAGATATACATTGAAGGGAAGGTACAACATTGGTCATGTTGGCTAAACTGCTTCTATGAGTATGCTTACTCTCTTTGAATCCAGATATACATTGAAGGGAAGGTACACCATTGGTAATGTTGGCTAAACTGCTTCTAAGAGTATGCTTACTCTCTTTGAATCAAGATATACATTGAAGGGAAGTTACAACATTGGTCATGTTGGCTAAACTGCTTCTAAGAGTATGCTTACTCTCGTTGAATCAAGACACAGGCCTACATGCAATAACCGTTCTTTGTGGAGTTTATTAAAGTCATGAGAAAAAGGAGAAGGCATTCAAAGAAAACACTTGGAGCAATAGTCTACTTTTACTAATAGCCTACTTTTTGAAAATGTACCTGATGCTGGTGTTTTCTCTGGTGAGTCCACTTCAGACAGAATATTTTCACATCAGGTTAGCTGTCAGAAAATGTTGTATTCATGTATTATACCTTCCCTTTAAATACAAGCATTCTTTTATAATATTGATCAAAGGCAAAATTGCGTGAAGGGAATATAACACAACAACTGCAGAATCAATTTTAATCAATCGAAATGTATACAAATAACAGGCATTTAAACTACAAAATGAAATACTTGGATACTCGTAAAAAAAAACATATAAATTAGGTTATTGTCCTCGGCCCTTCCCACCGGACCCAGCACACAAGAGATATATCCGGAAGACTTTAGTCTAAAAGCCAACGATCTCTGTACTGCAATCGTGATAGCACGCACGAATTTCTTGAGTTGAAATCCCTCATCAAATGAGCGGTGTATCCTGCTGGCCTTGTCGGTTTAAGGGGATACGATCTTTGTTTTGGTCCCGCGGGGGAGACGGTTTCCGTCCGCGGAAAGGTAACAGCAGCACGTACGATTTCCGTCCTGGATTTCAGCGAAAGTTTGCTCTTGGGCAGCTCTCCCCTGCACTGATTTTGGTTAGTCTTCGTATGTCTTGAATTATTATTGAATATTAACTATACCTGAAGTGGTCATGCACGAAACAGATGCATGCAAGCCGCCGTGGTTTCAAGGAAATCGAATTATTCAATGTTACAGCAGTCCATTGGGATGGTATGTAAAATGAATAGGGCGGGGTTTTCTGTAAGCCAAATGGGGCGGGATTATATTATTTTAGCCAATAGTGTGACATTATTGAGATGGGATTATGTTAGCCAATGGGCGGGCTTTCTGATTGGTTGGATTATTATCTGAACCATTGGTTTAGGCCATAACAAAAAGTCTCCGGTTTCTGGTCTCCATGCGTGTGTCGCCTCGGCAGACCCAGCCTTTTTAGTTTTTTGTTCCTATAAAACAATGTCCAATAATTGCAACTTAAATTGCTGGATGATTTGAATTCTGCCGTGCTGTGTTTTAAATGACTTTTCCACATAGGGGTATGAACGTTTTCATGATTTTCTTAGCCACCATACTTTCTGTATAGGAAATTGGGTCTGGTTCCATTAACCACTTATGCATGATAACATGTATCACTTAAAAAAACAGATTATCAAAACAAAAAACAAAACTATAGAGGTATTGAGTTTGTAGAAAACAAACTCAAGGTG
The DNA here is from genome assembly GCA_029582265.1 of Zoroaster sp. YZ-2022. NCBI lineage: Eukaryota > Metazoa > Echinodermata > Asteroidea > Forcipulatida > Zoroasteridae > Zoroaster > Zoroaster sp. YZ-2022. The sequence goes on from CM055820.1 coordinate 21,531,043, forward strand.
TTTGAGTGTGCATCATATGTGATGACGTCATCACCTAAAGTTGTTAAAAGACAAGAGTTCCTTCAGGAGATATACATTGGATGTCTTTTATCATCGTACTAAATGTGATGAAATTCTGTTCGATAATTTCTGAGATATGAAAATATTCCCTTTTAAATACTGCTGATAGGGAGCGCTCTGATCTGTGATGACGTCATCAAACATATTTTAACGATAAGATATGACTAGTCACTTTATTCACAGAAGTCCGATATTCACCTTCCCTATCACATTGGCTGCAGACTATTAATAGTGCTGCAGAATTTTTTTTTTTTGAACTTCCGGTTTCAACCGGAAAAAAGGTCAAAATTGGGTCATGTCTGTGTATGAAATGTCACATAATTCGAGGTCTCTACGATGATGCAAATATTGTTAATTTATCTAGTGTGGTTCATGAGGTATGATTTTTTTAAATATTAAACCTCTATTTGATGTAATTCGATATCTGACGACGTCATCATAACATCACAACTTCATTATGACATTAAATATATTTACCTTCATGTCAACGTAAAAGTATTTGTGAAGTTATAATTTAGTCTGAACGTTGCAAATATGGTTTTCTCTTCAGAAACGTTTCACGACAAAACTTGCATCCGTGGTGCCGCGTGCGACTTGACAAGAGACTATTTACGGCTACATGTACACATGGAGTTCAGTTCGGCGTGGGACTCGACTTAAGACTATTGCCTCGTGCTCTGTGTGTGCACAAATGAAAGGCCTATGTGTGGGAAACGGCTGTGTGCTTGGCGAAATGAGCTGTACAAATACATGTACAGAATAGTGCTTCTAAATATTTGAATGAATTACATATAATTTTACATTCTTCCAACCGTAAGTTCCGGTTCAATCATGTGACGTCATTCATACTTCACAAAATTGTTCCTCATAATACGGGTGTCAATTATGCCAAATTTGGTAAAATTCTGTTTCATGTTTTCTCAAGATAGCAAAAAGTGACTTCTGCCGCTAGAGGGCGCTGTTAAGAACGATGACGTCACCAAATATATTTTTGAAAAGAGCAAATCCCACTTAATATATAAACCCGGATTTTGTTTCGATTACCCTTTCATATTTGCGTCAATTTATAAAGAGCTTTTTAAACTTGAACGTCCGGTTTGGACCGGAAATAAATGTCAAAATAGGGTCATAATAATAATAATAATAATGTGTGGATTTATATAGCGCACGTATCCACCAACTAAGTGGTGCTCAAGGCGCATTATATTATTATCCCTGCTCATAAGGCTCATAAGGCTCATAAATCATTCCTGAAACCATCTCAGCTCCCTGGGGAGTATACAGCTCAATTGCTGCCATTTCTAGCGCACATAGAGCAAACCAACTCTGCCTTCACAGGTACCCATTTAACCCCTGGGTGGAGAGAAGCAATTACGATTAAATGTCTTGCTCAAGGACACAAGTGTCACGGCCGTGATTCGAACCCACATTATGTTGCTAACACCAGAACTTGAATCCGGTAAGCTAGACCGCTCGGCCACGACACCTCATGTCTGTGTATGAAATGTCCAGTCTTCCATGTTCTGTATGATTATGAAGGAATCAAGAAATTATCTATTGTGGTTCACGAGATATAAAATATATTATTTTATTTTAATTAATTACGTAATAAGTCATTAGATGACCTCACCATGACGTCACAACTACATGTTAAGGTCTAAGTAGCCTATGTGCTACGTTTCAAGGTGCTGTGAACTTTGCAACTATGTGTTTTTTGTTAGATAAGTCTCACTGAGAAGATGGAGAAGAAAAAGGTTTTTAAAAAAACGAACAATAACAAGAGGTGTTGGCTACGGAAGCTTAAATGACCATCCGTGTTTCCGAGTTACATGCAGAGGTTTTCTTTATCATGGAAAGACAGTGTTTTCAGTCAGTGTTTTCAAGATAACTATTCCGTCTTTCCATGATAAATAATCTAAGTAACACAGATGGTCATTAAGCTCGAACACCTTAAAAAGGCGTCACCGCACCGATTTTGAAGCCAAGCTATGATCAGAAACCGGGGACTTTTTTGTTGGCCTTAGGATTAATGGAACTCACGTATACTCTGTTAGCTTGTATATAGAGAATATTTTTTGTTTTCTACTTTCCAAACTTCACATCCATATGGGCCCTTCAGATAATGTAGTTCATTTGGACTGCCTGCGAAACAGCCTAAGCAATTATAATCACTGCACACAGACCCGCAATGTCGTAGCAAATTTACGCCAACGATCAATCTAGATCGACTAGATCGTCAGATTGAGTGTACCACTAAAGTACATTCTCAACTGGCTTTCTTCTAAATTTCTCTAAACCTTTTTTCCATAATGAAACGTGTATTTCTGGCTTGCTATAAGCATGAACATGTGTACGCGTGCCATGGAAGGGCCTCACGCAACAGAAAATCAATGATCGGAAACAGAATTCGAATCCCATATCTGTTTTGTTGCCATCCTCCAGCCTCTGCGATTTTTTGACAGTGAACCCGGGTTTACGCATTGCCGCTGAAAAATCATCTTTCCCGCGTCTTTAAGAATGAATCCGTCTGACAGCGGAATAACGACGACATACACACGTGTACTTAAAAGTGATGTACAACATTGATAACAAAATTAACGAATTATTATCCGATTGTTAACTTGATGTGAAGTTGATAAAAGTACTAATAATCATTAAAATGATACAATCTGAAGTGTTCTCACTGCCTAATATAAAAGCAGTTTTGCCAACACACGACCAGCCCGCGTGCCATGGGTAACGCGCTGTGTTATTCACTGTTAAAAAAGGATACTCCTTACGTATTATAGGGAAAGTGACATTAAGATACACTGAATAGACAGAGAAGTGACTCATCGTGTAATGTAGGGAGCCATGGAGAATACAACTTGATTGCTGTGTGGATGAAAGATTTGATAATACCGGAATTTGATTCTAAATAAGTCACGCGTACGGATTCTGCTTCAATTGGATCAATGAGAGATTCGTACGTAATGTGAACAAGGGGCGTTTGCATACAAATGTTGTCCTCATGCCGCGACAATCTTGATCAGTAACCCTGAACGCAAGACAATATTCATAGCGGCGATTTGCAATACAAAAAGGCCCAGTCTATTTTCTTGCCAGCTCCGGTTAGGAAGCTTGGACTGTAGGAAATTAAAATGGCTGCAGCACGTCGCCATATAATTACCATAGTAGAAAAGGCATTTTACCAACATTAGTCCCTAATTTGACAGAATATTATGTGATAAGATAATAGTCGTGGATTTAGATACTGCCTTGTCTCACTTATCAAAGAGGCAGTCTTCACGAATCGAGTTGTCCAAAAAAGAATAAGGTTTAACAGAAGTGCTCATCGGCAACACCCCCCCCCCCTTTCAGTCTATTTTTAATGATCACCAATTATGTAAAGTTTTTTCACCAGCACAGCTAGATCCCTCTTTTTGTATCTCTATTTGCCAGGCAGAAGTCATGGGCCTATGTTTCGTTCTATTTATGTAAAGACTGTTTGCAGTGTTTGTACGTTGACATCTATATCAGTAAGTAAAACATTCTCCCGAAGACGATCAGAGCATACTGATCGAAACGTCGAGTTGTAACTTCCAGTTCTTTTCTGAACTAATGACTACTCAATTGAGAATTTCACATGGTGTCACCGCAAATAGTCTTTACTTGACATCTATATTACATCCCATATGCCTATACATATTTGGAATAGCCTTGAACCTAATTAACAATGACATATAATCAATAATTCAGATTTTGAATTCCACAGTTCGATCAAGGGCGATCCCATGTACTGTGTACTCTCAATGCCTTTTGAGGTGTAGTCCAGTGAGAACAGCCACCGTCTTGTCACGAAAACAAACACCATGAATCTACTTTGTCAATAACGTCTTCTTTATTGCATAATTCAGACAATTGTGACAGAATTAACAATTCAATGCAAAACATCAGCAAATTACCTGGCCACGCAAAAATGGGGCACACAAAAAACATGGTTAATTTACATGCATAATTATTCATTGGAGGGAGCTTTCCCCTTAAGCTCCTCCGTCACCTCCCACACCACTATCCTCCAAGACGTTCAACAGTCGTTCACAATGAAGCGTTTTGGGATCAGACATGAATTAATAACAAGAGCATGATTGTCAGAAAAATTTACTGCGTGCATTTTGCCCACAACCATCTACTCGAGTTGGGTCGCTTCCAACTACACATAATTGGGCCTTAATTTAACATTGTGTAAAACACTTAGAAATGAAACAGGAAAACAGAAAAGTTTGCAAACATAATGCCTACGTACGAAATGTTTCTTGTTCCCTATTGGATTGGTTAAGTGCTGTTAAGAAATTGAACATGGCTGCCCACGCGTCTTATTCTCAATATAGTAGGGGTGGAGGTTCTCGCTCTATATATGCATGGCGGCCAATTTCATATCATAGAGCACTTAAGCAGAAAAAATACTTACAAGAAATATTTGCTTAGCAAATTTCGTTGAATGGTAATTCAAAATGCCATACAAAATGTGTGTACTTTAGCTGGTAGTCTGTTTTATAATGCTTAGCAAAATTCTCTAGTTAGCAGATCTATGAAATTGTCTTCAATTTCATAGAGCTGCTAACCAGAAACTTAGTAGAAACTTATGCTAAAAGCAGACTACCATCCAAAATGCATACATTTTGTATGAAATGTTGGCTGGTAACCAAAGATATCTGCTAAGCAAATACTTCTGCTAAGCAGCTCTGTGAAATTGGCCCCAGGTATGACGTACGTACATCTCCCACTGCACTACAAGTGCTTAAACAAATACAGAATTGTTAAACACCTAACCTCTTTACAAAAAGTGAAACACATAAATATTTTAAAGATATATCCACCATACTGTGCACATAATAACATTGAAAAGATTGAAATGAAATAATGAACAATGTGCCATCTTTATAGCCTGTTGAGTCACACCGATGTGTGCCACTCATAATAAAATCATTAATAATAGCGTATAGGTCTGTATAGGCCCTATACAATGCACATTAGGAAATCACAGACAGGCAGACGTATCTCTCTCTCTCTCTCTCTCTCTCTCTCTCTCTCTCTCTCTCTCTCTCTCTCTCTCTCTCTCTCTCTCTCTCTCTCTCTCTCTCTCTCTCTCTCTCTCTCTCTCTCTCTCTCTCTCTCTCTCTCTCTCTCTCTCTCTCTCTGATTCACAACCTGTTATATCTCTTGTCATCCATCAAAATATTATCTTCATAATTGAGGGCCGTCCATTTTATGGTCATTTAAAAAAATGAATTAGGCTAAACTTAAACATTAAATTCGTCACAATATGACGAAAATGCAATCGTGCAAGTTTCCCCGCCCTTCCTTAGGTATCGTTTCCCCTATTCGTTTTGAAGGATAGAAAATAGATAGACCCCAGCCCCTTTTCCCTTTTAACTTAAATTCAACGATTTGTAATCCCCAAATATAGTAAGTTCAACCATCATAGTTCAACTTGGGCCTCATAACAGGACGTTGTACCTCACTAGACTGCCATCAAAGCACTCTCAAACTCAAAGACTAGCGTGGGCGAACAAATTGAGCATGTTGTGGCAAATGCGTTGTTTATAATGTGCCGTGTTAGATATTATAACTAACCGTTAACTGTACGATAAAAGTGGCACTTGTTTTTGTATAGGCCTATCAAGCCATCAACATGTGACGGATGTAAGCGTTCTGGGGCGCTCAAAGGCTTCAGAATGTACCATAAAGGGACAATACTGTCACGATCAGAGCAGACTTTCAACATGGCATAGAATTGGTATCCTAGTTTAGGGTGAACACATTGACTGAAAATTACTGGCTCATTTATGCAGCAGCAATGGTAATATGACCTTATCATATGGGGTAGTATTTTCATCAGTCACTGAGTTAATCAAAAACTAGCACACCGAGTCCATGCCCTATTAATTGTTACGATATTTTCCCTTTAACAGTGACGGTTTTTTGCACATTATTCGTACGAATTAAAATGTTCAACGTATGGTCTCATGCTGTTCAACATGAGAGCCCGAATTCGATTGTTTCGGAACATTATGTTCATGCATGACTCATTATGGTCCAACAGTATGTAATGCAACCAACCCGTGCACGTTTCGTACATTTTTAGTAAGGATAGCCCGCATGTCTGACAAAATGATGAATATTCATCGACATCAGTTCAACAGTTTCTGCACGGGAAACAAAGGTTTATGCTAAATCCATGATATATACCTACATAGACTGAATATTCATGTCCATGATATAGACCTACATAGACTGAATATTCATGTCCATGATATAGACCTACATAGACTGAATATTCATGTCCATGATATAGACCTACATAGACTGAATATTCATGTCCATGATATAGACCTACAGAGACTGAATATTCATGTCCATGATATAGACCTACAGAGACTGAATATTCATGTCCATGATATAGACCTACATAGACTGAATATTCATGTCCATGATATAGACCTTCATAGACTGAATATTCATGTCCATGATATAGACCTACATAGACTGAATATTCATGTCCATGATATAGACCTACATAGACTGAATATTCATGTCCATGATATAGACCTACATAGACTGAATATTCATGTCCATGATATAGACCTACATAGACTGAATATTCATGTCCATGATATAGACCTACATAGACTGAATATTCATGTCCATGATATAGACCTACATAGACTGAATATTCATGTCCATGATATAGACCTACATAGACTGAATATTCATGTCCATGATATAGACCTACATAGACTGAATATTCATGTCCATGATATAGACCTACATAGACTGAATATTCATGTCCATGAATTTTCTTTATAGGACGTAACTATTTCATGGGATCGTAAACGTTTTAGAAGATAATTAAACTTGATTCATTTAGAATTAAAAGGGACTCTAAATCGTAAATTTCATAATTTCACCTTTACTATACATGTATTGACTAAAAAACCTGACTGTCGAAAAAGAGTTTATAATACTGATCCGTCACTAAACCGTGTTGAAATTCACTCCGTGTTGTTGCCTCTGTATGCCTGATGGTGATGTATAAATTATGTGCAATTATTGAGCATTTTCACTCGTTGTAATTAGTGACACAAAATCCACAACAAGGAATATACAGTACGAGTGTATTGTGATGAGGATAGACGATAGATAAAATTCAGTTTGCACGGGGCAAACTGCTAAGGGCACAAAATGCATACACAACCCAATGTGCAATAATTGAATTACACTAGAGAAAGGCCATTAAGTTCAGATCGCTGGCGGGTACATATTAGTTATTTGCCTCTTGGTTTATGTTATAATTTGCTCATCACGTATATGCTACACTAAGTGATCTATGGGGACCATTTTGATAATAGTATGATGATAGGACATAATGGATCGCATTAATCAAGTGTTATTGAGAAATAATTGTATTTAGGGCCCAAAAAGAAGCGTCGTTTTAAAGAACTGATGAAAATAATTATTTTTTCACCAACTGTTGTCTGACGTGATACGGTGCACTTATTTATTTAAAAAAAAATTTGGTTAACGGCAAGTCGATGTACTTTTGGTTTGACTGTGGCTGGATGCCCGGTTATTAATATGTGTTTTAAACCATCTAGATATCCGCCGAGAGGCGAGAATCATTCAAAGGTCATTCACAGATCCAGCTGTAATGTTGCAATTTGAAGAAAGTGAAATGACCTTCTACACACTTTCCTTGTGTTATTAGAGCCACCCTCGAAACCATAAATGATCACGGTTTAACATAATATTTACTTGGGGTTACGACGATGATGGTACCAAACATCCCCTCGAAACAGTTCTTTCTCGGGTGCTATCGTTTCAGTCAATTAGTGAGGTGTTTTCTAAAATTAATTTCTGTCATCCTAAGAGATAAATTCCACCTTGTGAGGAATACGAATAAGCGTAATATGTATGTGTGTACACTATCATTTCTCATAAAGCTAACTACACAGTGTAATAAGCTGATATTTCATATGGGTTGGTTTTATAAGGATAGCATCTTAGGCAGAAAGAGTTCAAGGAATGTTTGATACCATCATCGGTTTTACACCGTGTAATACTGTGATCATTTTGTGTTTTTGATATTACCAACCGTGTATAATATACATTTTTAGTGGTCTGTTTTCCTTCTGCTATGAAACGATGTCCAGTTGTAGCCACAATTGCTGGATCGATTGGAATTCCGCCGCGCTGTGTTGTGAACGTCATTTTCACATAGAAGTATGAACTTTTGCCTGACATTTGTGGCCTCTCTTAGCCACCATACTTTGTGTATGGGGGGGGGGAGGAATTTGGTCTGGTTCCAATAACCGCGTATACATGTATCATGTATCGCATTAAGGAGTGTGACGTACACCATTGGTAAAATGTCTATAAATGAATCCGTACATCATAAAAAGTCAAGAAACTAACTTGTCAAAATATCAGCTAAGTCATTGCGTTAACTACGAGAAAGTAGTGAAAATTTATTCGTACATTTTTGCATTTATTCTTATGAGGACGTGATCAACTTCAAAATTGTAATACATTTCATTTGTTTTTCAATGATGACACCATGTCAGAACGAACCAAACCTCTGGTAACATTACTATCTTCACATCAACTATAGCAACATTCAGTTATGTTGTCGGTGTCATTTGCCTATGAAATATAAATTGTTTGACTTGGAAACATTATGCACACCTCTCTTTCAGTGTTAGAATCACTTTTCTACCTTTTCATTGCCGAAGCCCCGGGTGTTTTGACCCTTTTTGGTTTATATGGTAATAGCAATTTGCATATTCATGAGCAAATATGTGACGTCACTGCATGATCAGATGCAACATCATAGTTGATTTGTGCATAAAATATGTGACTGAAACTCTCGTCTTTTCAAAAGTCAGCTCTTATAATTGTTTGTATTGTCATGTCAACTGAGTGTTTGGTTACTAATTAGTAAAACGGTTTTAGGTATTTTCTTGGGCGAGGTTTGGGGTTTTGATTTTGCGCACATATTAGTGCTGCTGTAACTCTGAATTCATGTTGTGATGTCACAAACAGCGCCCTCGTGTGTCAGTGATAATCAATGGATATTTTACAGATTTAAACAGCACACTCACTCCTCATTTTAAGTCAGAAATAGACTGCCATTTTGTTTAAACTGTCCACATGAGCACTGATACTCGCTAAGCTATGTATGAACATAACATTGAATTTCATGGGCCCTTTAAATCTTTTCAAACGTCTTTTCAGGAAGTATCGTAATGGCATTTTGAGAATTTACTTTAAGTGAATAGGGCTTTAGAAGTGCAAGTGTATAATGCATGCAACGTTGAAAGGTTTCGTCATACAAAATGCATTATTCACTGCTTCATTGCATGCCCTTGCCCCATTAGAAAGTGATATATCGGTTATTTATTGACCTTTTAAGCACAAGGTCTGGCAAATTCAAAGACCGTCACAACATTCACACTGGCTTGTCAAAATCTCACGCTCTATTAAAAAAGCATGTTGCCACACGCAAATCTAACGCTCGCTCACGCGCACGCATTGAACTCCAAACATTTACGCATTTCACACAATAATATGGCTCATTTCATCCAAGATATCACGATCCATTCAGAAGTTTGTTCCAAACCAATTCAGAGCTTGGACAAAGTGCTTACATTATTGGATGCAATAAATCAGTGATGCTTTGAAATCGAAGGCTGAATTGAATTGTTGATGAATGACAGAATATAGACTTGAGCTCTATTGTGAGAGACCCATGACAAATGAATTTGTCTGTCTGACATGTGCTACGTCGTTGTGCTGAATCAGATGAAATGCATTTTTTTTTAAACACTACTTGACCAAACGGAATCTTTCCACTAAACTTAATCTTTTAATCCGATATTGCAATATAAAGCTTACAAATTTTACTTCATCTTATTTATCTGGAACGTTTTTTGTAAATAATTTCAAATGTAATTTTAAGTCACAACGAGAGTTCAGCTTTAGTTGCTGTTTAGGCGGCGGAGAATAGATATTTACTGGAGCCTACATAACACGCATAATTATACAGGCCTATACCCTAATATAGCTTGAGCTTTTGGACACCAGTCTATTCTTGCCCCAGTTTCATGGAGCTGCTAACCTTATGCTTCTAAGCAAACAAAATGGTGCACGGCGGCTTTCTGTAGCAGATTCTGTGCTAAACATAAACGTACCGGTATTTCACGACAGAGCAGGGATGTTCTGCTTCTAAACATGCATACACTTTGCATTAGGCAAAACAAAAAAGATGTTGAGTTGCCCTCCACCGACCGACCCAAAAGTGCTGAAATCTCGGGTCGGGTTTTTTTTTTTTTGCCCCCGTCATTCATAGGCCTATTTATTAATGAAACTTACCAATTTTCTGTGTATAAAACATAATACGTTTGATTTGTGAAATTTTCCACTTTTTTTACCGGTAAATTTACCGGTACCCAAGACTCAATCTACATGTTTTCGAATCGAATGGCCCCGGCCCTCACATGGTGCACTGCCTTCGCACACACTGTGTGCCAACGATTGCGACTCAAATCTACACGTTTTCCAATCGAATGGCCCCCTCACATGTTTTCCACTGGCTTCGCGCACTGTTTTGTATGTCAACGATTGCGACTCGATCTACACGTTTTCAAATCGAATGCCCACTCACATGTTGCATGTTGAGCATTGCACGCAATATGGATGAATTTGCTGTGTCAATCACAGCGAAAAGTACAACAAAAATGCTTGGGATACTTTTATTCTGAAGCAAAATTCCTTGCTGATAGGTATACAAATGAAAAACATGGTATGTGGTTTCAGTTCCAATGCATTTCAATCTTAAAATGACAGTCAAGGAGAAAAGAAAAAAAAATCCCGACCGACCGACCCCTTCAAATATTTTCACTGGAGGGCAACTCAACAAATTTTGTTTGGCCTTATGGCACAAGATGGTGTCCGTATAAAGCGCAAAATTCCATGTTGGCTCGCTGAGCAATTAAATTTGGCTATTCTAGTATTCTTTCTTTCCTACTGCCAAAAAACGAAATTTTGCACCGAGGCCATCTTGGTCAAGCTCCCCGTGACATATGGTAGAGATAACACTGAAGTGAATCTCCACCTCATCGGCACCAGGCTCTTTTGGAAATTTCAACACGTACCTCTTCCTGGTCTTGAAGGCAAGATGGCGGCCGATGTGTGATATAAGCATCACATGTTATTTACACATAATTCATAGGTTCTATTTATTTTACAGGGCCAGACCGATCAGTCTAATGAGCTTTCACCCCTACCTGCATTCTGAACAAGTCTCTCCCTTTCTACATCTGTTCTCCCACGGTCACAATAAGCATTTTTTTTATTTATCCAAATGGAAAATGTTTTGATTACGAAATATTTGCAAGTACGCTGGATACTGTTCTTTTGTATTTCTTAAAAGCACGTTTTGGATACACAGGAAGCGAAGCAACAACATATAACAACAACAGCATAAATTAAAATGTCAGACATTGTTACCATATTACTGGTTAATTGTTTACCTAGTTAGTTATACTGAGCCATCGCCGGTAGGTATATTCCAAAGAAAACTTAGAGTCTTGCTCCATCTACACGGCGGTAACTCGCTACAGCCTCTGTCACAACTGCACGTTGTGTCCCTCCTGCTGAAAGGCTGATGCTCCGAACACGTGCTGCAGCGCAATCTGGCGGAATTCTTTGCTCACCACGAAACACAAGATTGGATTGATGCAGGCCTGGAAAAAAGTCATCCACGTCGCTATGGAAACGTAGCTGTGAGGGAGCGGGTTAGTGTTCTGGAACACCTGCCAGAAACAATGTATAGTGTACGGTAGCCACAACACGCTGAAAGATATGGTAATGGTTAGAGACAACTTGCTGAATTTCTCCTCTCTCTCGAAGTCTGATTTGGAGAGGGACGTGCTGTTGCCGTTCGCAGGGGGTGCCAACCCGATCAGTGGAGGTGGCGTGGGTCCCTGACGGTATCCAAGGAACCAATTGGCTGCAGCCTGCCCCGTTGAACCTGGCCCGTAAAAGGTCCAGTTGTTGGAGACTGCGGGCACAAACTGCATAGGTCGCATTTTACGGTGGGCGCGCATGAAGAGGAATACCCGAAAGTAGGCGAAGTGTGTGAAAGCTATGACGGCCACGAAGAACAGCAGGAAACACAGGGTCTCGTTGGACTTGTATTCCTGGTGTTTGAACGTACACTGGTTTTCATTCTCAATGAAGGAGTATGTTCGAGTATTAAAAACAGGTGGGAACGCCATAGACACGGCGAGAGCCCACGAGGCTAGCACCAACAGCAGACATGCAGGTCCTTTTAGCTTCTGCCTGTGAAATCTGTGAAACCGTAGTACAACATACCGTTCTATACTAATCATGAACAGTGTGTATAAAACCCCATACGTAAGGTACACGTTGAAGAAGGCGAGAATCTCGCAGAGTGAGTTGCTGTACAGCCAATCTCGCGAGACTACGGCGGAGACGACGAAGGGAAAGCAAAGCACGGACCGAACGAAGTCGGCTAGGGCGCAGTTAAATAGGAAGAAATAGGACGGTCTGCGGAGTCGGGAGTTACCAAATACGACGACGGAAAGGATACCATTCCCTATGACACTCAAAATAATCACAACAATAAGAGAGCCGCACCATAAGACTCTGGGGCCGTGGTCGTCAGCGAGCTCATTCTCCTCACCATGGTAGACCCCTGCAGTTACCGTTTTCTCGGTCATCGATGTCGAATCAACTGCGGTCGAATTAAGGAAGGTGTCATCGGCGAGTCCTGGAGTGAGAGGGGTCGACATACCGAAAGAGACGGTGGTTAATTCGCGGCTCGTCCCAGGTGACAGGCGGGCAAGTGAACGGACTCTGGTCGCAATTACGTGAAACATGGAATCGCGAGCAGCGGCAATACACGTAGGCCGGAGCAAACAGCGAATGGCCACATGCCGTGTTATGCTGTCACCTGACGGAGTGTCATGTGGCGTTGCGACAGTCGCATTCGTACTATATACGTAGCCTTCATCCCACACAATAAAATCGGCTTTCACTGATGTGTTGAAAAAACGGAGTATCCATGTCCGTAAAATGAATCCATAAACTGAAACGAAGAGCAGAAAAAGAACGTGGATAAGAATTAACATGCTCCTTGGGTTAGGATGTAAGAGTGAGATTGTTGTAGGGCATTAATAGTGAGACAGGATGTTTGCTTCAATAGTGAAACATGTAAATTATAACAACGTACGTATATTCGTATTTCATGGAAATTATAGGGAATCGTGTATGCTGAGTGACCATTGGCAGTGCCGGCACAGTATGCAGACCCTAATCACGACTTCAAAGAAAGTGGTGAGAAAACACGCAATATTTCTCCCGACAAAGTTAACAACTAAAGTATAGTGGACTTACAGCATGTCACCGTACCGTACCATATACCGTGTATAATGATATCCAATGCGTACACTCTTAAAACTAAAGTGTTAAACCAACATTTTAAAGAGTTCGGTCAGTGACAACTCTTTATAAAGTCGGAATTAACTTTTAAAAGTGTTGAATTAACATTGATAAAGTTAGACTTAACTTGACTCCGTGTTAATTTAACACTTTCTTTGAGTTGAATTTAACTTTATAAAGTGTTGTCACTCACCGAACTCTTAAAAGGTTGCTTCAACACTTTGGTTTTTAGAGTGTACGTCTTTGCCAAATACTGCGTATTTAAGATGATATAGGCCTATACCTTTGCAGGATAATGACACAGTGACTATTTTATCGAACAAGAAGAACGTCAGACAAAATGGTATTGATGAATATCTTGTACCATTACAACCGTTATACCAAGTATATACCATCAGACATTTCCCCATATTAACAAACAATTATAAACAGATTAATTAACCGTTCCTGGAAAACAAATAGGATGAAATTAGAAACACGGCAATCGGGAAGATTTGAAAGCATTTGTTACAAGTGGTATGCAAGTGTTCACATCATGTGCCTATTAATAAAATATATAATGTCATGTTTATTTGTTCATAATTATGTTGTTTTTATTCGCCAACGTGTCAACGATTGTTGGGGTGTATCGGAAGTGGTCAGTAACAAAATTTTAAAAAGAGCACTACACCTACGTACATAAATAATTTCAACCTGGAATTATTTCTCAAATTTCAGATATCAAATTTGGAAATATTAAACGAACAACCAACACATTTTCATAACCGCATCCTGTCCACTACAGTGTATCCTGCAAACAATGCGATGTTAACGTGAAACCGGTGATATAATCTTAATTCTTCCATTCACTTTCATATCCATGAGTTAGCCATATTATGTCTTATTCCCCCGCATCCTGTCCACTACAGTGTATCCTGCGTGAAACCAGTGATATAAACTTAATTCTTCCATTCACTTTAATATCCATGAGTTAGCCATATTATGTCTTATTCCCTGAATACAAGAGGTTGTGTACCTGTACATTGTTATTGTAGTAACCTGCCTAATTTTGCATGTTTACAGGGGCAACCTCGCTTTCAAATGTCATTGAATCTTAAGTAAATTAATAGAAATACCTACATCCATTTATTTATTCATTGTGTCAGGAATGAACTTTTGAACTGATGAACTAATGAACTTTTGAACTTTTGGATTATATTGGGCCTTCTCGCTGGTGCATGTTGCATGCACATGTAAGCTACAGAGTGTCGTTGTGAGAATTACAGCCTCGCTTTCGTATTTATCATGAATAAGGCAAGAGTTGCGCACAATATAAACACCATTGGTGAAGGCTTTAACACCACATTTATTTTCTTTGTGTATTAAAGGGCCATCGTCACAATCGGAGCGGACTTTCAACAGGGCATGGAATCGGTATCCTGGTTTAACATGAACACAGAGACTGGAAATTACTGGCTCGTTTATGCAGCAGCAGCAACAGTAACATGACCTCATTATGTGGGGTACTACTTTCAGTCACTGAATTAATCTAACTTGCACTCCAACTCCGGGGTGGGAGATGACAACCTTCACGCGGTCCACCCTGTTTCAACTAATGTCATCAAACCGATGTACGCAGCTACTACTGTACTAGCACTCTAAGCTGCTCATCATCATACGAAAGAAGAAGACTCCAACTCCATGCCCTGTTGATCGTGACGACACTGTCTCTTTAAGGCCAACAAAACAAAAGCTGCGCCCCACTAGTTTGGGAGGGTTAGTTTACAGCAGGTGTACCGCAGGGACGTGCACAGGGTTGTAGAGGGGCAGGGGCTCAGAGTCTGAAAAGGGCAGTGTAATTCCATGCGAGCGCGCGTAGCGCGCGAGCTAAAAAAAAATTGGGCGTTTATTTATTAATAAAAACGCATAATATGGTTTTTAACATTACAATCAGATCAGATTATGTTGATGACTGGTTTTCATTTAAAACTCTGGTAAAGTTAGATGGTTGCAACTTGCACAAGAAAACGGAGCTCCGCCTAGTCAAACAATCATAAAGTGCACCAATAACACAAAACCGAAAATGAACATGTATTGGGGCAAATAGCTTACCTACCTAATGAAGTAAGTGTAGTAGTTGCTTTGAAGTAGGCTAACTGTAAGACATAGGTCTCAGTGGGAGCGGGATGTCAATTTCGTGTTTCAGTGACAGCGTGTGCCTGCCTATCAAAGACGTATAGGCGCGCGCGGCTATGCGTGAAATCTAGTTTCGCGGAGGGGCACATGCAGGCCCGTGCACAGGAATAGTAAGGGGCATCTCTGCTGACCTAATATTTATTCTAATTTTATTCTATCCTGACATCTTTCAACTAGGCAGGGCAGTCTATGCGCAACAGGAACTTAATAATTCATTCAAAAAAAAAAAAAAAAAAAAAACCTTGGGCTAAAAAGGGCACTTTTTATACTAGGCAAAAAGGGCAGGGGCTCAAGCACCCTTTGGGACCTATGTATGCACGTGCCTGGTGTACCGTATGTCATTAGTAGTTTTCCTGATCTTCCTGTGTCAGCATGTGCACAGTTCCAATGATCCTACAACTACAAGGCTTTTTTTTTTGCTTTTTGTTTCATAATTGTTGCCGGTATTTGGTTATATGTATCCTGGGTCTAATTTCATAGAGCTGCTAAGCAGAGAATTATGATAAGCAAATATTATTGCTAAGCAGTATAATACAGACTACCAGACAAAATGCATACATTTTGTATGAACGTTTGGCTGGTAACCAAAGAAATCCACTAAGCACACTGTTCTGGTAATCACAGGGTATACCAGTATAATAATAATAATAATAATAATAATAATAATAATAATAATAATAATAATAATAATAATAATAATAATAATAATAATAATAATAATAATAATAATAATAATAATAATAATAATAATAATAATAATAATAATAATAATAATAATAATAATAATAATAATAATAATAATAATAATAATAATAATAATAATAATAATAATAATAATAATAATAATAATAATAATAATAATAATAATAATAATAATAATAATAATAATAATAATAATAATAATAATAATAATAATAATAATAATAATAATAATAATAATAATGATGCATTTATAATGCGCCGTCTATCTAGGCATGCCTATTCCGAGGCGCAACAATTAACACAGTATGAACATTATAGAAAGTACATACATAAATTATACACGCACACATATATATGCCTACACATATGCATACATACATACATACATGCACACACATATACCATATATACATATGATATATATACACATAACTAAAGATATAATTATATGTAAAACAAAAAAATCAAGCAAAACATTACATACATGTATACATATCCAAAAATCAAGCACAATAAGCAGTCTTAAATAAATGAGTCTTTAAATTGTTCTTGAAAACATTGATTGAACTGCAACTGCGAAGTTCTACTGGCAAGTCATTCCAAAGTTTAGGAGCAGCTGCATAAAATGCACGATCACCATATGAAGATGCAGTCCTAGGAACAGTCAGAAGAAATTTATCAGTAGATCGTAAAGTGCGTTTGGGAACATATGGAGAAAGAAGTTCACTTATATACTTTGGTGCCATGTTATGAAGTGATTTCCAAGTGAGCAGTATGAGTTTAAATGGAATCCTTTGAATACCACAATATGGTAACAACCTCAAACCAATATAACCGATTTCATACAACAACCAAAAGCTCTGTATACGACGTTACACATTAAACGAAAAATGAAAAGTGACAGTTCTTTTTCGACAAGAATGACGTTTCCACTGAATAATTTGAGAAATGTTAATCCACAATTTTGACACTTTTCCCAGAATGTTGTTGACGTGCTCTCACACATTAAAAGAAAAATATACAGTGACAGTTCTTTTTCGACAAGAATGATGTTTCTACTGATGGATGTGACAAATGTTAATCAATTGGCACTTTTCCCGGGAAAGTTGTTGATCCATAAATTTCTCGTTAATGACACAACGTTAATGAGCTGAAACTTTCACAGGTTGGTTGTTTGTAAATGTATAACTGTATCTGGAAAATACTGTACAATCCTCCTGCAAAGGCTATCACGTACAGCTGTCTTGATATAAAGAAAGTAAGCATATATCCCCGTATAAGTATAGAGGCAGTGTTGTCAAGTGTTGCTTTCCTTAGAAAAAACTAATTATACAGTCCAATCAACTTACTGGAATTTCAGTTAGCGGAGATGCTTTTGGGAAATGTTTACTCATCCCCAATCCGGCCTCCCTCTCGCCCAATCACACCGCCCCCGTGGTTCAATTACCGTATTGTTATTTTAAAGGTAAGGTATATGATTGGTACATCAAAAACAACCAAATTGTTCAATACTATAGTGTGAAAATTACTTGGTGTAAAGCCGATGGTAGCATTGATCTTCCTAAGAAATAATTGTTTTTGTATCTGAGGTGTGATGTCACGTTTTAGGAGAGAGTGAAATAATTTCCAGTTTGGATTTAGGACATAGATACGTTCAGGCACAGGTTGGTCGTGCAATGTATACCTTGATTCAATGAAAAACATATAATCGTATATATAGCATCAGTTTGTTCAATATTACTAATGTTGTACCTCATGGATGTTATTAACGCACGAGTCCTTTCTATCTATCTCCTGCTGGTGTTATAATATAAATAGTGATGTACAGTTTTCCCTTCAAAATTTTCCTTTTTGAGAGTTGATATCCACGTCATTAAAGGGACTCGTCATGATCAACAGGAATCAGTTTGCTAGTTTCAGATTAACTCAGTGACTGAAAATAATACCCCACATGATAAGGTCATATTACCGTTCCTGCTGCATAAATGAGCCAGTAATTTTCAGTGACTGTGTTCATCTTAAACTATAGGACACTGATTCCATGCCCTGTTAAAAGTCTATCAATTACTGGCTCATTTATGCAGCAGCAATGGTAATATGACCTTATCATGTGGGATATTATTTTCAATCACTGAAGTTAATCTAAAACTAGCACTCCAATTCACCTTTATTCACGAGTCAGCCATTTTAAGTCTTATTCCCTGAATACAAGAGATTGTGTATCTGTACATGCTCATTATAGTAACCTGCCTAATTTTGTATGTTTGCAGGGATAATTCACGAGTCAGCCATTTTAAGTCTTATTCCCTGAATACAAGAGGTTGTGTATCTATACATGCTCATTATAGTAAACTGCCTAATTTTGTATGTTTGCAGGGACAACCTCGCTTTCAAATGTCATTGAATTATAGGTAAATTAATGGAAATAAGTACATACATTTATGTATTCCTCATGAACTTTTCTTTGGAGCTATCAGATTATTGGGCCTTCTCGCTGATGCATGCTGCATGTACATGTAAGCTACAGAGTGTGGTTGTGAGAATTACAGCCTCGCTTTCGTATTGATCGTGAATAAGGCGAATTAGTAATAATCCGAACGATAAATTACCGAATTATTGATTTAGACGCTTTTGGGTGTGTTTATCGAAGCTGGAGACGATGTCTAACAGTGTATCAAATAAGAATTGTATCTCATTGTCGAGCCAATCGAAAAACACTTTCAAATCCCACAAGTTGCCATTCCGGCGACTTCTTGTCGAGTACAGCCCGTTATAAGAATGAATGATGCCGTCTGTTATCAGTCTGAGAAAAAAACTTACTGGTTCGTCCTTTTTCATAAAATAATATGTGGACCACTTAAATTATATTTAACACATTTATTTATATACACATTTTTGGATCATCATTAAGTATGAATACGCCTTTACATTGTAAAGACATTTTATACATAGGTTCTAAGGGGATAATTACGATATAGTTGTTGCACAAGCCGACTGGTGCAGCATACGGGGCACATGCATAATAGAAGATTCAGATTTCATTATATGAGGCACATTCATTTGGGTTTTCGTTCAAATGGTGGGCTCATGAATTTTTGGATGGAGGGGGTTTTATCTGGAAGGGAGCATCAACATTTATTTAATTATATTGCCAATGTTTGGCCAAGACGACCCACAAAATAGAATGCATAAAGCGAACAAATTTTGAAAGATAATGCCGTAGTTAAACGAAAAGAAATTTATGAAATCTGGATATCGGAAGCTGTAAATAAAAGCGATATTTCAAACGCGCTTGATTCTGATTGACAGCCGCGCTGGCCAATCGGAAGACTTCCCACACCCTCGGCCCGTTACATACAATAAATTGTGCGATCACGTGCAACCCGATAATTAAAAACGCGGGGTCCCGCCTTTTATTAATTTGAGTTTTAATTTATTGGTATTAAAGTGCAACACGTAGCCTACATAGACACAATAAATAAGCCTTCGAACAGAGGCTTATCGAATAGACTGTAAACAGCTGCTTCAATGGTCGTACAGTTTGATCTCTTAATTTGAGATTAGAGAGGTTCAGGAAAATCTATTATATCGGGAAGGTACAACATTCAGTAATTACCAGATCAGATCAACAAATAATTCTCTGAAAGCTTACATGGTGTGAGTTTGATAAACTGTAAAAAAAAATAATAATAATAAATAAATAAGTGTTAATTTTTGAACGCCTTTCTGATAACACGTTTTTGCGTTTATTTTTCAACGGCTGAAACGCGTTGTGTTATTTGTTTTTATACTAAAAACAAGTTTGTGCGTTGATGAATATAGACACAAAGACACGTTGTAAGAGGTAAAAAAAGAACATTATTATAGGGGGTCTACACAAAAACACGTTTATTAAACAGACGTGTTTATAACGAACGTTGTTTTTTGACTGATTGTATACAAGTATCTATCATCCAGAGAAATTATTTCGTCTGAAATGCTTTCATGTAACAGAAGAAAAATATGATTATGATGAATTTACATCAGAAAGAATTGTTTGCAAAAAGGAAAAACATTTTTTTTTTAAACGTGTAACCTGAGTTGTCCTTCGTTTTCTCAATAACATGAGAACCTTTTGTGGTGCAATTTTCACAGCAGGTTAGTTTTATGATATATTTGTTTTAAAAACTAGAGGGTTGAAATGTATGTATGTGACTAAATACCAATGTTGTGCCTTCTATTTAAAGCCATTGTTATAAACATTGGTGATGTATGTGACTAAACACCAATGTTGTGCCTTCTATTTAAAGCCATTGTTATAAACATTGGTGATGTACATTGTATGTGACTAAACACCAATGTTGTGCCTTCTATTTAAAGCCATTGTTATAAACATTGGTGATGTATGTGACTAAACACCAATGTTGTGCCTTCTATTTAAAGCCATTGTTATAAACATTGGTGATGTATGTGACTAAACACCAATGTTGTGCCTTCTATTTAAAGCCATTGTTATAAATATTGGTGATGTATGTGACTAAACACCAATGTTGTGCCTTCTATTTAAAGCCATTGTTATAAACATTGGTGATGTATGTGACTAAACACCAATGTTGTGCCTTCTATTTAAAGCCATTGTTATAAACATTGTTATAAACATTGGTGATGTATGTGACTAAATACCAATGTTGTGCCTTCTATTTAAAGCCATTGTTATAAACATTGGTGATGTATGTGACTAAACACCAATGTTGTGCCTTCTATTTAAAGCCATTGTTATAAACATTGGTGATGTATGTGACTAAACACCAATGTTGTGCCTTCTATTTAAAGCCATTGTTATAAACATTGGTGATGTATGTGACTAAACACCAATGTTGTGCCTTCTATTTAAAGCCATTGTTATAAACATTGGTGATGTATGTGACTAAACACCAATGTTGTGCCTTCTATTTAAAGCCATTGTTATAAACATTGGTGATGTATGTGACTAAACACCAATGTTGTGCCTTCTATTTAAAGCCATTGTTATAAACATTGGTGATGTATGTGACTAAACACCAATGTTGTGCCTTCTATTTAAAGCCATTGTTATAAACATTGGTGATGTATGTGACTAAACACCAATGTTGTGCCTTCTATTTAAAGCCATTGTTATAAACATTGGTGATGTATGTGACTAAACACCAATGTTGTGCCTTCTATTTAAAGCCATTGTTATAAACATTGGTGATGTATGTGACTAAACACCAATGTTGTGCCTTCTATTTAAAGCCATTGTTATAAACATTGGTGATGTATGTGACTAAATACCAATGTTGTGCCTTCTATTTAAAGCCATTGTTATAAACATTGGTGATGTATGTGACTAAACACCAATGTTGTGCCTTCTACTTAAAGCCATTGTTATAAACATTGGTGATGTATGTGACTAAATACCAATGTTGTGCCTTCTATTTAAAGCCATTGTTATAAACATTGGTGATGTATGTGACTAAATACCAATGTTGTGCCTTCTACTTAAAGCCATTGTTATAAACATTGGTGATGTATGTGACTAAATACCAATGTTGTGCCTTCTACTTAAAGCCATTGTTATAAACATTGGTGATGTATGTGACTAAATACCAATGTTGTGCCTTCTACTTAAAGCCATTGTTATAAACATTGGTGATGTATGTGACTAAATACCAATGTTGTGCCTTCTATTTAAAGCCATTGTTATAAACATTGGTGATGTTGGCAAAACTGTTTCTTAAAGTGTCCTTATACTTTCTTTGAATCAAAAGAAGATTATACGTTAAACGACCAAATTGTTATTGAGAAAATCATGAAAGTGCATTCAGATTTCTCTGGGGACAAATTCAGTTTTGAAATTGTTTTACTAATTTTTCTAAAATTATACCACCTCAGACCAAAAAAAGTTCAAGGGATGTTTGATACCATCTTCATCTTCATTCCAAGTAGGAATATTCCAAGGCTGACCGTGGTCTTAAAGGGACAATATCGTCACGATCAGAACAGACTTTCAACAGGGCATGGAATCGGTGTCCTAGTTTAAAATGAACACAGTGACTGAAAAATTGCTGGCTTATGCAGCAGCAATGGTAATAGGACATTATCATGTACGGTATTATTTTCAGTCACTGAGTTAATCTAAAACTAGCACTCCGTGCCCTGTTGATATTGTCACTTTAATGAACTTGATTTACACAATCTTGAAAATATGTTTTCTTCCCATGCACATTATAGCCGTTTTAATGTCTAATTTTTACATAATCACAATAATGTGTTCAGAGCTTTGTAGTTTGGCAGATTTATTGAAAACAATATTCGTAGTTTTTTGCTAAGTCTGTCCACCCAAACAAAAATCAAATAGTATACATTATGTTATAGCAGATTTATTGAACATAACGTGTGTATCCAATCCAAATCATAGGTTCTATATAAAGAACGTTTATTGAGACAGAACATTGGACATACTGTGCGCACTGAACTGTACAACGCCAGCTGCTGGGCTGACGGCGCGTGCTCCCCAAGCCCACAAACAGGCAGATCGAATCACGACAAAGAACCGGGAATTGCCCTTTGTTCCCGCAGAGAGGCAAATTCTCCCATTCTAGCATAAAACACACACAACTTTTCAACAAGATATTTCTTCCAGTTCAACGTCGGTCGATCCTTACCGTTAGAATATACACACGGACTGCAAGATACCAGTAGATGTAACGGTGATGTTTATTTTGTACGTCGCATAGTATAACCACGACATCTGACATCGTATTACATATAGAAGATGTGCACATACAAAAAAGCATCTCTAATAAGAGCGTGCGCATAATAATTGGATGTGGACAGCCGGTCGTCGCGCCGTTCCTCACAACATGTATATTTGTGTTGGCTGTATTCTCCGTGCGCTGGGGATGCCTTTGACACGATACCTTACCGGAAATAATAGTCGAGGACACGCACATCCTTCCACTATTCCCCTCTAGATTATCTTTGTCCACGGATATATTTTATGAATTTAGAGTGGGTTTATTAGAAAAAGAAATGTGTAATCGTAGTAGGTGTACGTACCTTAGGGTATACAGGACCAAAAACCTGTCACTGCTCCAGATGTGTGCGTGTTATTAAATATAACTGATAAAGGAGTATTTGGTTGAAGCACAGATGTCGGTTGCGTGGAGACACCGTGTAGTTTAGAGCAGTCAGATCGAAAGAGCTGCTCAGTGTGCTCTCTCTATGCAAGCCGTTACGACGCCAGCGACGGACAGACGAGGATGACAAAAACATATCGTGTTAACGAGACCGCTCGGCGCATGCGCTGACCCCTTTCATCGCCGGCATTATTATTTTATTATCGTGTGCCAGCTGGATTACTGTATTTTAATGGCGTCATGAAATCACTTTGGGACTTTTCCGCTTTGTTCAATGCCAGCAGTATTACCGGGTTCATACGAACCACACGCGGATTCTTATATTAGAATATTTCCCGAAAATAAACTGACATTTCTCGAAGTAATTGTTATTTTTGGATACAGACAATACGATGTCTGTGTATTAATAAAGTCGGCGTGCAGTCGAATTATTTTATTGTTTTGACAAGGAAATATATTTTGTTTGTCCAGCGAAGCAAGTTTAAATGTAAATCTGTATTAGATATACGGTTCGTTCGTATACCCGTATGATTCAGACAGACTATCTATACTGTTTTCTTGCTAAATCATCATCAACAACAACTTACTGATAGTATTACTCCTATTGTGTATGCCTATTTGCTCCATGATAGTGATGTAATTATATCTACCATTAATTTTGGCAACCAAAGCCTTTTTTCCTGTTTTTTTGTGGGGGTTTTTTTTGTCTTGTTTGTTGGGGTGTTGGGTTGTTTGTTTGTTTGTTGGGGTGTTGGGGTGTTTGTTTGTTTGTTTGTTTGTTTGTTTGTTTTATAAATCCTTGATTTCATCTGTTTGCCTAAAAAAGTAAGGTATATGATTGGTAAATTTAAAAAAATCAAAATGGTCGAATTTTAATGTAAACCTTAATGAGTGTAGGGGCCTATAGGGAATTGATGGTGTTAAACTTCCCTACAAATAATTTATTCTGAAGTAATGTAATGTTTAAATGCAGTAACTTCAAGTTCGAATTTGGGAACGAGTACTAGCCTAATTACTGCTAATTGTTTCTAAATTCCAAGTTGAATACAAATACAAAAATACAAAATCTAAATGTGTTTTCACTTCTCGCGAACAACACAATGTAATAAGCTGAAACTTGCCCAATTTTTAATGTGTATCTCTATTCAAAGAAATAAATAAATTATAGCCGTAGATTAGAGCAGTTTTGCCAAAATAACCAATTATGTACATTCCCTTTAAAGGGACAATGTCGTCACGATCAACAGGGCATGGAATCGGAATGCTAGTTTTAGATTAACTCAGTGACTAAAAATAATACCCCACATGATAAGGTCATGATTACCGTTGCTGCTGCATAAATGAGCCAGTAATTTTCAGTCACTGTGTTCATCTTAAACTTGGACACCGATTCCATGCCATGTTGAAAGTCTGCTCTGAGCGTGACGATATTGCCCCATTATGTTATGTTTTCTCCACCCCCCCCCCCCCCCAATTGTGTTATCTCTTTCTAATCTGCGTGCAGACATACAAAGCTTTTGTGTTATACCTAATAGTCGATAGTTGTTTCACCAATGGAGTGAGTTGCTGCACCAATTTTCTTGGTTTGGCCGAATTTTACTTTTTTATTTATTTTAAAAAAACTGAACGGGTTAGTAGTCTGTCATTACGTACGGACGGTTGTCAGAAAAGAGCTGTGTTTCCGTAATACGAGTCGTCGAATTAATTGACGATGTAATACGAACTGTCAGATGGAACTCCAATTCAATAAGGGCCATAATTTCACTCCAGATTATGAATGCTTAATAATAAGCATTTCTCCAAGTCTAATCTGGAAATTTGAATAGGGGTATCCCGGCTGGAATGTCTGCCTCATAATTCTTATAGCGGCTTATTCTAAACACATACATGTATATTGGGACTTTGCCAGAAAACATGGATCCTTTCAAGTCTAAAGAAATGCTTAAGTTCTTTGTATAATATAGTAGCTCTCGATCGGCTCCACCTTATCAATTATTATGTCCCGAAATATTGAAACTGCATCAGGCTTATTACTGCATCTGTTTTTTGTTTGTTTGTTTTTAGTTTTTTTTTTTGGGGGGGGGGGGGTTTCAAATAATTTTGGACTCAAATGGGACTGAGCTTTGTTATTTACATAACTTCTCCATTTTTTGGCTCAAAATTAAACAAGCCGTATTCAAACAGTGAGGCAGGTTCATTTCAGTCTAGTTTTATCATCAGTTCGGCTAAAGATATATATTACAGGAAAGAGATTGTTGTTTACCATCACAGAGCAGAGGTATTCTTAACAAATATTATCATCATTGATTAATAATTGTATGATTAAATAAAAGAAGAACATTCTAAGGAATAAATATTGAAAGTGATTCTTTTAAAATGGTGCTGATACACAAATTAGGTGAAACATTTCTTCGGCTTGGCTTTTTCCTTTCGGCAGAAGTTTTACAATAATTGATTTACGATCCCTATAGATGTGACTATAAAATGGTTGAGATACATTCACTCTCTGCTCATGCAGGGGTGGTATTAACTGGGGGACATGATCAGCAAACTACGTGTGTAATTCCCATCCCACAGGATTTCTCAGTTTCAGTGCTATAGTTGTTGTCCATTCGTTTAGTTGCCATTAATGTACAGACAATATCGTCACAACCAGAGTAGACTTTTGACAGGGCATAATAATCGGTGTCCTACGAAAGCCCATTAGTGCCATCGTCATTTTATTTTCGAGAGCAGTTATTATTTTTATTTTCGAGAGCAGTTATTTATATTTTCGAGAGCAGTTATTTATATTTTCAAGAGCAGTTATTTATATTTTTCGAGAGCTGTTATTTATATTTTCAAGAGCAGTTATTTTTATTTTCAAGCAGCTTTATTTTTTATTTTTTGAAGCAGCTGTTCGATTTCCGGAAGCCATCATCATCCATGGCTGCGGCGGCTTCGGACGCACGGAGTCTGCATTTGATCAGGCGTTACTTTAGTTTAGGACTTAATTATGACGAAATAATTGCTTCACTTGCTTCTAATCATAATATCTTTATCAGCAAGCGTAACCTAAACCGTAAATTGCGAGAACTTTGCCTTTTATCGCCGAAAACACCACACAGACATCGTTGATGTTGCATGTTTTATAGAAGGGCAGTTGAATACCTCAGGGCAACTTTGTGGTTACCGGTGATGCCTTCAGAATGGAATTCTGGTAAGCTGAGAAACAGTGCGCCATCTTCTGGGATTACTAGACCCAGAGGGAGTCGAGCAAAGAAGGCGGCGGCTACAGAGAAGGACATACAACGGAAGAGGCCCAAACTTTGTGTGGCACCTGGACTCTTATGACAAACTAAAGTCTTACGGGGTTTGTATTAACGGATGTATCGACGGGTATTCAAGACAGATCCTCTGGCTTGAAGCCTCTCTGACAAATAGTGACCCTGGCGTTATTGCGGGGTATTTCATGGAAACTGTGAGAGACAAAGTAGGTTGTCCTAGACTACTTCGGGGCGACGCTGGAACGGAAAACAGTTCTGTTCGACAGATGCAACAGTTCTTGAGAAGAAACTCTCAAGATGCATTTGCAGGGGAGAGGAGCTTCCTCGAAGGAAGCAGTCAGAGCAACCAGCGCATTGAGTTCTGGTGGGCTTTTGAGGAATGTATGCAAGCTGCATGCACTAGCTACACTGTATGCACAGGCTAGGCGTCCGCGCGAAACATAAAAATTGAAAATAAAAATAACTGCTCTTGAAAATATAAATAACTGCTCTGGAAAATATAAATAACTGCTCTCGAAAATAAAAATAACTGCTATTGAAAATAAAAATAACTGCTCTCGAAAATAAAAATAACTGCTCTTGAAAATATAAATAACTGCTCTCGAAAATATAAATAACTGCTCTCGAAAATATAAATAACTGCTCTTGAAAATAAAAATAACTGCTCTTGAAAATATAAATAACTTCTCTGGAAAATATAAATAACTACTCTGGAAAATATAAATAACTGCTCTCGAAAATATAAATAACTGCTCTGGAAAATATAAATAACTGCTCTCGAAAATATAAATAACTGCTCTCGAAAATATAAATAACGGTAAAACCAAAAGTTACTAAAAATAGACTGCGCGTCCTGTGGCCTTTGTGAAACGGGGCCATTCCGCTATCAGGCCTGTAATCGTTGTTGTACATAAAATAAGGCAAGGCCCGCGACCAAAAGTTTGTTTCGTAAAGATCCCGAAAGTAAAAATAACTGCTCTTGAACATAAAAATAACTGCTCTCGAAAATAAAAATAACTGCTCTCGAAAATAAAAATAACTGCTCTCGAAAATATAAATAACTGCTCTCGAAAATAAAAAAGCGATGGCACTAATGGGCTTTCGTAGTGTCCTATGTTCAGTACTGAAAATAATACCCCACGTGACCCATGCATAAATAATGCAGCCACTGGTTCTTATTTATGCATATAATATGATCTGTAATATCGCGCCTTTTTATCTAGGCCAGCGTTTTAGCTCAATGTGTATGATTTTCAGTCATTCTGTTTATCTAAAACTAGGACATCAATTATGAACAACACAACGAATTATAAATACAAGTTGCTTGTATTATGTATATCTTGATTCAAAGAGAGTAAACAAACTCTTAGAAGCAGTTTTGCCGAAAATTACCAAAGCTGTACCTTCTCTTTTATACAGCAGTGGTATTTCGTATAATGAACGCGTTTTTGAGAAAACAAAGGGGCTGTTTCATGTTTTTTCTGTTTTTATTTTTACAAACAAATTGCCGACCGGTAAATTTGTGTAAATTCCACACTATATGCCTACTATTTCCTATTATCTCTAAGATGAAAACACTTTCTCACGATGATTGATATACGCGCTCCAACGTTACACCAAGTGAGTTTTCAGATACTAAACCTAATTCGTTTATTTGATAATGTAGTAGAAAAAACCAATTCGCTTCACGTTTTCTGTAACTTTGTTTACCTTTAACAGTTAATATAAAACCTTCTTATACTTCTGTTTTCATCTTAATTTGATGGCAAGTTATGCCTTAAGCATCAGTGATCCCTGATAATTATGCAATGTCGTCCCTTCAGCATCTGAGATGGTCCATCTATTATAGACAGACCTACAATTCTATAATTTTCACCGTAATTTGGCTGGATCACGCTTCTTGTTCTCTTGGGCAAGTGTTTTCTGTGAAAATTGTGAATGTTGTTCCCATTTTTCTCATTTTGACAGGTTAGTTGTTTAATATTGTTTAGAAAGAGTATAAGAGTTACTCACAAAAGCAGTTTTGCCACCATTACTAATGTTGCACTCTCCCTTTAAAGCCAGTGGATATTTTAGGTAAAATGTTTATAAGAATCGAGAGATGTAAAAAATCAGCATGTGAAAGATTCAGTTTATTTCATTGTGTAGTAACGAAACAAAGAGTGAAATATACATTCCGATTGTTTGCAATCATTCCATTGGGAATTTCTGTCTTCGGATCACAAATATTAATTCTGGAAATTATTTTTACTAAAACTATAGAACCTAAGATAGAAAGGGTTGAAGGGATGTTTGATGACATCATCAACTTTAACACTAAGTAAGATTTATGTAAAACTTTGATCATCCATGTTTTTCGAGATTAACAAAAGTATAAAGTGGCTTTAAATGAAAGCAATATGTATGTATACTGAAAGCTCGTAAATCTGTTTACAGCCATAACACATGAACTGTTGGCCGGCATGTCATATAATTTGGTTTGAATGTCAGTCATTTCCTTGTATTGTTCAAGAAAAAGACAGGAAATATTTGTTTCTGTCTATATAAGTATACACCAAAGATAACTCCACCAAAGACAATCATGGACTCCAGTATAATAGCTATCTATCTATAAGATAACTTTCGAGCAATTATGTTTGATTTAGTTTGTTAGTAGTGGCGCATCCAGAAAGGCCTATATATAAGGTTTGTGATCTAATTATTGAATTGCTATAGAAAATGTATTTGTAAGAATTAGTGACTACCAACCCATGAGTACATAAATTCATCTAAACATTTATTTCCGACATTGCAACGTAAAATAAATTAAGGAAAAAACCAATTTGGAAGTTTGAGACAAAAGCAAATAATGCTTAAAGTAATCCCTGAAATGCTAAGGTTTATTCTGCCGTCATTCTGCCATTGTATTTATATTGGGGGGAGTTACCCAATAGGAACAACAATGATGTAACTTCTAACATCATAGCTTTTGTAATTACAACATTAGTAATTACTAGATTTCAAATTAACAAATTAGTAAAACTGACTTGCACGGTGGAAAGTTGGACACGTATATCAATCATCCTGACAAATTATTCTGATGTGATTTCATCTTCGAGAGACAAAATGAGTTGAAAATGTCGAATTTAAAAAAAGAAATGTCCGGCAACTTTTTGTAAAACATTTTTTTTGGTGTTTTTTTTGGTCGTTTTATCAAAAACGTTAGCCCCTATATACCTGTTATAATGAAACTTTTACAGGTTAGCCTAACCTGTGAAAGTTTGATATTATTTCTTGAAAACTAGAAGATTGAAATGAAAGTACATTATTCCAGTGCTGTACCTACCAATTAATGTAAAAACTTACTTGGTGTAAAGTCGATGATGGTATCAATCTTCCCAAGAAATAATTTGTGGTTGAGATGCTATCATAGTGAAAGATAAAGTGAGATTTTATCAGTTTATCGGAAAGAGTAACGGTGTTTCTGCTAAACATGCTAACCATTTTATGGGTCCATCCTTGCAAAATGAATTTGGCTTAAAACACCACTTAGGCTCATAACTCATGATTATACAACATTGATCATCCACGAAGATGAAATGTCCAGTGCTTATCTCGCCAAGTATATAATTAATCATTCTTTGTCTTGAAAACCTACCCTTGTTTATTGCGACTTGGGAAACATCTCCTCCACCGTCTTCCACAGTGCTATTGTATGGGATGAACTTGAAGAGACGGCGCTAAAGAGTGTGAGCTGGTTCGCAGGACATAATTGCATAATGTCGTGCAGAACAACAGAATCAACTAAAGCGCGATCTTATCCTCCCTCATTTTCACACTCTCTCTTCTCTCTCTCTCTCTCTCTGTAATGCCATCGTTCACGCCATATGTTGTCAAAACAATTAGATTATATTCCATGGGAATAGATAATTTCCTTTTCGCCAGCCACTGTCAATTCTGCCCATACAAATATAAAGAGCTGACAGATGCTTGCATTTGATACTGTATTTCCGATCGATATCCTGTTTTGCTTATTCCTGAAGCTAATGGTGGCGTGGAACCGAAGGGCATTCCCCTACCAATCCAACCACTACTAATAACCGGAAGATGCAAATAATAAAATGACCTCTCCTGCATGAAGTAAAAACCCGATGTTCCTTCCTCCACGCTTAAAGGGGGAGGTACGTCATTGTTAATTACCAGGGGCCAATTTCATAGAGTTACCAGAAATATTTACTTAGCGGATTTCTTTGGTTACCAGCATTTTTGGCTGGTAGTCTGTTTTATATTGCTTAGCAAAAATGCTTGCTTAGCAAAATTCTCTGCTTAGTAGTTCTATGAAATTGTCGCCAGATTATCAAATTAATAAATGATGATAAAAACTTATTATACTGGGTGTAAAGTTTTAATCATCCTGAGAAATTATTCTGACTTAGTATTGAGTTCATATTAGAGTAATAATTTACACAAAACTGCCGTTCGGTATTTTTTTTAAAACATAACAAAAAGATACAGTACTATTTTGTTCGTTAAATAAGACTTAAAGGTTTGTATTGTGCAAAGTGATAAATAGAGCAGGTTTGCGGTAGCACTATGTAATAATCTCTTTTAAGTTATGTGGTTCTGATAAGAACTCGTGGCTAACTCCGGTTCTTTCGTTTTTCGTTGTTTTTGTTTTTGTTTTTGTTTTTGTTTTTGTTTTTGTTTTTGTTTTTGTTTTTGTTTTTGTTTTTGTTTTCAACATATACGTTGAAACGTGCAAAAGTGTTATTTATTTATTTATTTCTGATCTTTTACCAAGGTAACTCGTTCACATAAAAATGTGGTCTTCCACAGGGCCCTGAGAATAGCAATAATTAAAAAGAAAAAACTATACATAACGGCAAAAGAAACATCACCCCCTAAATGTTGTTAAGTAATTATATTATTAAACATAATAAATATACAATGTTGTGGGATGGTTGGCTGCCAGGTCAACAAAATTTGCCACGTTGTGTTCGTGTTACACTCCATACTCATAATATTCTTCATTAAACAAATTATATTAATTATAAAATGAAAATAATAAATATTTTTAGGGGTGACGTTTCTTTTGCTGTTATGTATATATTGAGAAATAAATATTATACAATATATAGACTAAAATAACATTAATTAAACAAATACCTATTCAGTTATAAGTAAACCAGTGTGGTAAGAAGTAAAAGTAAAATAAAACATGTGTATGAACGAGCTAAAAATAAAAAAGGGTCATTACTTGATATACACTTGATAAAAGTGAAAGTACATGTACACCATAAAAGATAGAAGATATAAAATAAAATAAATATTTATACATTACATCATTATATCATTACATCTTTGCTTAAAAAACAAAAACTAATTACAACTTAAAATTGCAACTTTTGTTGTTGTAAACTATAGAGGGTTGAAAATAAAGGGAAGATGCAACATTTGTAATGTTGTAAAAACTGCTTCGATATGCAAAAGTGTGTACATTTATGAATTACCTATAACCCTACTGTTTATGTTGTGTTTGGACAACCATGCACCATTTAGGCTACTGTAAAAATGCACAATGCATATAGGCCAACAAGTTCAGATTGAGGCTTCCATTGAAAACACAGTGGCTTGTTACTGTTTGATAGAGGGCGCTATTGAATAAAACAAAAATAATGTGATCACGATTGTGTGTCTGAACAGCGAGTGAATAGTAGTATCATGATAATTCGGTGGTCTTGAGTCAAGAACACGACAAGCTTAAGATCATGAAATCTTTGTTAATAAGATTATGAATAATATTATATTATCTGCGGCTCGGGTGTTTTTATAGGGGGGTCTCGAACAAAAATATTTCATTTAATATCGGTCGCCTTTATATGCATTAAAATCCAAGGGCGTATATCCCGAGCTGGATTCTCTCTTGAGCAGAAAAGGTTCCATTTGAAAAGTTCTCTCCCAATATATATATATATATATATATATATATATATATATATATATATATATATATATATATATATATATATATATATATATATATATATATATATATATATATATATATATATATATATATATATATATATATATATATATATATATATACACAATAATTTCTTATTTTTTCCCAAGTATTTTCTAACAATAAATAATAATAATGTATAAGATCTTAATAATTCAAACTTGTCGAATCAAGTTTTTTTCGTTTTTCACGCACACGTATATGTTTATGGTGTAAACCGGGGACCTCATTGTCCCGACAACCGATGACCATATTGTTCTCCACTGTGAAAGTAATCGAGGACCTACCCAGCCCATACACCCACACACCTTTGATTCCAATGTAGCATCCATATCCGTAATTGAAATAACCAGAAATTAATTAACCGACCTTGTGCCAGATCGAATGCCTTTCAATATAACCCATAAGCAGTCGAAACAAGTATAATTGAAAGCCCTTGAAAACCGTCCTCGGATAATAAGGCGCTGGGTATATGAGAGAGCAGCCCAAAGGAATCTATGAATTATTACTGCAGAAACCCCTCGGCAATAACCTTATATTATTACTCAATTACAGTCCAATTTAAAATCAAGATGTCTGTATAGTCTGCAATTAATTATTCATCCCGACAACAAGACGGCGAGTAAAGATAAGCAAATTTCCCCCCGATCTGTGCCTGCAAAGGAAGGTAGTATGAACTATAGGTTATAGACTATAGTGGAAGGAACCTCGCCGCCTCACGATTAATCTTTCTTTAAAAAAATATATGTAGGGCTGAATACTTCAGGTGGCCATGGCCAGGCGTACAAAAGGGAACATGAATTTGTCTCAGAATTTGAAAAGGGCGGCCGGGGGTCAACAGTGTAGTATGTTTGCACATAGATTCATCCTTTCAGTTTCAGAGTCAACCAAATAATAATTCCCTAATCAAAATGTTTTACTATGACATGCGAGATAACTCCTCCCTCTCTACCGTACCCAATACCGACTAGGTCGTCGCCACATTCCCTTTATGTGGACCAGTCACTTTGCCTACAGTATTCAGGTCAAATGCAGTCTGGTTTCACCCCTACATCTTGAGGGGGGGTAACCCTCCTCTTGTCCCCTTCCCTTCCCACAATACATCATGTCAAAGTACGATGATGTTGCGATGTATGACATAAAACACAATAAAGGGGGCCACTTTCCTACCGTCACGTTAGCAGTTTTGCTAATGGTTGTAATTTTTTTTTTAATATCTGAAACCACCCAAAAAGAATTTCAACATTTGAATAGACATGCATGCTTATCCTAAAGATAATTTGATTTGATTATTACTATTATTTTTTTAATTACCCTAAAATTTCCATCAACAAATGGACGGAAAAGTGAGGTAACTTTTTCCGTCCAATTTTTATGGAAATTTGAGGGTGAAAAAAAAATAAATAAAAATAAAAAATAAAATAAATCAACTCAAATTAGTTCTAGTATAAGCCTGCATGTCCATTCACATGTTGAAACACTTTTTGGTCGGTTTCAGGTACTTAAAAATAAATAACAACCATTGGAAAAACTGCTAACGTGACGGATGCAAAGTGGCCCCCTTTATTGTGTTTTATGTCATATGTACTGTCTGACTGCAGACGGTACAATATCAGCGTATGAAGGCGCTGTTTTGAAAATCCTCCGGCATCCCAGGGGCTAATTTCATAGAGCTGCTAAGCAGACAAAATTGCTTAGCATATTTCTTTAGTTACCAGCCAAACTTCATATAAAATGTATTCATTTTGGCTGGTAGTCTGTTTTATATTGCTTATCAAAATTATTTGCTTAGCAGCTGAAATTGAGGAACTGAGAAACCAAGCTCGCAATCAAACGGACTTAAGTCATATAATTTCAAAGATACTTCATTTGGACAGTTAATGAGATTTATTCTTAGTATATTCCTGATACACCCAAGCAGAATGGACCCAACTGATGAGGGACGCGACTGAAAAACCCTTATGTCAGAATCGCTGTTGATTTTCCGTTTCATCATAATAAAATTTGTGCCTTTCAGAGAATTAAGAGAAACCAAGTGTTAGACTCTGTCAAGTCTATTTGTCTGTTCGTCCAGCAGTCCATATCTAATTTGCACATCCTTTATATTTATAGCCGTGGTTATAAATGAAATTAGCTTTTGGATTTAACATTGGATCATTTATTTAAAATGTCCTGTTTTAAATATATTGTTGGAATTTACATAATATAAATTAATCAACCAATACATGTTATTTTGACTATTCATAAAAACATAAGATTTATACACATACATGACTTTATTGCAGATTGGTTCTTCACTAATAATCATTTACTGTCATTTTTTTTTTTAACATATAATAATAGTCTACGCACGTTGGAATTAAAGGGGCAGTATCGTCACGATCAAAGCAGACTTTCAACAGGGCATGGAATCGATGTCCTAGTTTAAGATGAACACACTGACTGCAAATTACTGGCTTATTTATGCAGCAGCAACAGTAATGACATCATGTGGGAAATTATTTTCAGTCACTGAGTTAATCTAAAATAAGCACTCCGATTCCATGTCCTGTTGATCGTGACGATCTGCCCCTTTAACATCATAGTACATAAATCTAACGAAAAAAAATCCTTACGTTTCCAGAAATTACTGTGTTACTCTCAGTGAACCCAATGTTCATGAACTTGTGTCATAGTTAACATATTTGTTTTCAAATGATCACAAAACATCAATTAGTACAAAATTTGCAAACACATAAAAAAAGTAATTCTCCATAGCACCCTCCCAAATTTTTGGAAAAAAAGAAGAAATTCCATTCCTGTATCTATAAGCCCTGCAACATGTAAGGGACATTATTTTTTAACCCTCCTACTGTTTGACCATTTGAAACCATTCAAATTTTCCACTTACCAAAATGCCCATTGGTTTTGTACACACATGGTGATACCATTTGAACAGTGTTGGTAGCAAGCTTTACTACCATTCAAATCCATTCAAATGCATAGAGGGTCCATTAATTTACCACTTAGAAGTATCCAAACAAGGTTTTGTATTAGCTAACCTACCATTCAAAACCATTTGGGGGAATCAATACTGCACACAGTTATTTCACCATTCAAAACCACAAAAGCGAATGGTTTCAAATGGTGGATCAACTTGTATGAAAAAGGTACCAGAAGTAGGAGGGTTAAAGTGTTAATAAATTTCCTAAAATGAGGACAAGCTTGGTAGTTATAATTTTAGAGTCCATGTTACTTTCAATTGTCTTAGATCATGTTCCCATAATACACCATTTTATTCAAAGTTTTGCATAGCAACATTTTGCTTAGGTAGAAATATATTAGTTTGTGAAATGTGAATTTTGCGTGGCAAATTCGTTGACTGGTGCCCTCTACCACAAGTCTATTAGTTAAGTTGCCATCTCTAAATAATTAGGGGGACACAGTAAAATAAACTTAAGTTTTAAATTTTGTTAAATTTTTTATTTATTTTATTTTTATTTGTCTGGAATGTAAACAATTGCATCATGGAATGGAGTACCTACTTGTCTGCAAAAATACCACTCTTTAAGTTCAATCGGAATGGAAGCAATTATTATGATTTTTTTTCTTGATTTATATGGTGTCAAATTTGTCATTATGGCTAATGACTTGTATAAGGAGTTATTATTAAAGGATCATTTCTTTGTTTCAATCATCATCAGCAAGATTAAATGATATGATCCATGTATATTAGGTTCCCATCATTATATAGGAACAAGATGATTGTATACTGTACAATATACATAACCACTGAAAAAGATCCATTAACCCTCCTACCATAGTAGCTATAGAGGTCAAAATCAGTCAACTGCCTGTTTTGACTGTTGACTCAAATGTGCACATTTTTGACTGGTGTTTACTGTCATTTTGACCACCCTGAACAATACAAGGTTTGACAGTGTTTGACTTTTAAGTGCACTAGATATACATCAAAATTTTGACTGATCTTGACCCTTGTACTTTTAGTAGGAGGGTTAAAACAAGTATGTAATCGTTATGACTATACAACCACTCCTGAAAATGTTGATGGATTCTGAATACTGTGACATGCCTTTTCTAGAGTCAAAATTTAATTGCAAAAAAAAAAAGTAGTTAGTTGCCTCACATTTACATCACATTTTTCAAGTTGTAGCGGTGTCGGCATATTTTGTGTCAAGAACCAGAGCTACGAATAACTAGACTTGAATTAATAAAAACCAGGCACTTCCGCATAAGAAACGTCAATAAACCATCTAGCAATTAGACATCAGAAAAACGTGCGTGTTCAAAGAGAGACTGGTGTCTTTTGAGGTAGTTGACACATGATATAAAAGACACTTTGGGAGCTACAACAATGGTGACTACTACACTAGCCAGTGTTTTACCCTGCCCATTAAAATTCCAGGTGGCCCCACCAGCCAGCCTAGCTGTTTTTTTGTTTTTTTGCCACCTGTAAGAATTGCTATACACAAGATATATTTTTAAATTGTGCATTTTGTGTTATATTGTGCATTTTCCTACTTTCTCAATTGCGGTAGATGATGGGTGTTTTATTTCAGCAAATATCTTATCTTACGGCCGCTAACCAAAAATTTAATACCACACTGACACAAACGACTAGTACTGTCTAACTTAATTAACAAAAGCTATGATTTTTCTGCACAGGTTTCATCAAATTTATACAGTGGAGACAAAAAGATATTACACCGATTCATATTTTTGAAAACAATGGCTAGCATTACATGAAGTGACCAGGGATGATATTGTGAGAAAACGAAAAGGTAGGAAAAATGTTTGCCATTATCATTAGGCATATATACTAACCTATAGCGGTTTACCTCTATAGCCATATCTTGGTATTTACTATAAAATGATACTCAAGGAAAGTTTCCATGGTCTGAAGTTAGTCGGAAGCCGGTTTCATGGTAGGATTTTCAAAATCAAAATGTAGGATTTCCTACAAAAGTAGGAAGAATATCATGCCTGATTGACTGAATAGCATGTTGCTATAGTGTCACCCAGAACCTCTACTCATGCTATTGGAATTAATGTAGAATACAACCGCCACTTTTTCTATCCAAATATCACAGATATCCTTTGAGAGTACACACTTAACCCTCCTATAGGTTTAACACTCAACGACACTCAAAATTTGTATGTCTCTCTTAACCCATTGACTTTGTGCAGTGCACTCAAATACATGCAAGCACATGTGGCTGTGATAGGAGGTCAAACCCAAAGACACTCAAAATTTGTATGTAACTCCCAACCCATTGACTTTGTGCAGTGCACTCAAATAAATGCAAGGACATGTGGCTAGGATAGGTCAAAC
The DNA here is from genome assembly GCA_029582265.1 of Zoroaster sp. YZ-2022. NCBI lineage: Eukaryota > Metazoa > Echinodermata > Asteroidea > Forcipulatida > Zoroasteridae > Zoroaster > Zoroaster sp. YZ-2022. Next base: position 21,569,224 of record CM055820.1, read on the forward strand.
CAAAACCACTCGACAGTACATACACAGCTCTGTGTGACTCTGTGGTTTGACCTACCAATTGGCAATGCAACCAAAAATACTCAAGTGACTGTCTGTGGGTGCCGTGCTGACTGGGCCAAATTTCAGCATGGGCATAGGAGGGTTAAGGAGAGGAAAAGTGTAGTCGAGTGAGGATTGGAATCGATATTTTGAGAGATTTTGAGCAATGAACGTATTCACATCCAGTGAGATGTTTGCCATTTTGTTGTCTGCTAAAAACATACTAAGATGTTGTGCACAAGTGACGGTTGGGTTGCACATCATTCTTTCCATGCTATTCAGTCAGTATAATAGACCGCCACTGTTTAAGGGTTTTGGGGAATTTTTTGGCAACCACTAACCAGTTAAAAAATGATTCTATCGATTTTTGGGGTTACAGAAAGCGAAAACTATCTTTAACCCTCCTATAGGTTTAACACTCAAAGACACTCAAAATTTGTATGTCTCTCTTAACCCATTGACTTTGTGCAGTGCACATGTGGCTGTGATAAGGAGGTCAAACCAAAACCAATCAAAGACACTCAAAATTTGTATGTACATGTAACTCCCAACCCATTGACTTTGTGCAGTGCACTCAAATAAATCAGTACATACACAGCTCTGTGTGACTCTGTGGTTTGACCTACCAATTGGCAATGCAACCAAAAATAGTCAAGTAACTGTGAGTGCCGTGCTGACTGGGCCAAATTTCAGCATGGGCATAGGAGGGTTAAAATCCACTTTTATGATGGTTTTTGGACTTTATTTCCCTTCTAAAAAATCCTCCCCTTCAGAAAATAGAAGGATCCTATTATATTTATAGTTGTCACTGCACATGTACAATGACCATGTTAGTCAATAATGAGGGAGTTGACAAGATCAGACTGACAAGACTGAAGAAGTCATCGGCTCATCGTATACCAAAAATGCCTGATTTTTCATGAAATAAATATCCTGAAATTATTTGAAGTATATGTCCATCATCCATCATCCATATGTTAAGATTACATTATTGGTTATATTGAATGAGAAAAAGTGGCAGTCGGATACGACATTCTACCCGACCATTGACTGCATTCAATACAGACACAAAATGCCAGTGAACAATTTCGCTTGTATCACAGCAAAATATAGCACAAAATTTGCTAATAAAAAATTCCACGTTTGCAATTCAAAATGGAAAGAATGTAGAATACAACCGCCACTTTTTCTATCCAAATATGACAAATTTTCCTTTAAAAGATGACAGAGGACACACTTAAGGAGAGGAAAGTGTAGTCAAGTGAGGATTGGAAACTATATTTTGGGAGATTTTAAGCGATGAATGTATGCACATGCAATGAGCTGTTGGCCATTCTGTCGTCTGCTAAAAACACATGCAATAGACATTGTGCACAAGTGGCTGTTGGGTTCGACATTCTTTCCTTCAAAATTAGTATTACATACAGAAACAAATATTTCCGCCTTAAAATGCAATCGTTCCCTGGAGTAATGCTAGCCATTAACGTTTTGAACGAGTATCATCAGCCGGTTTCCGGAATAGTTATAACCATCAGAGGTACTGGGTTGCACTTCATCGTCAACGGGTTATCAGGGAAAAGCAGATCAGAGAAAGATACGTTGCGGTCGGCCAGTGCCAAGATGGGAACCTCGTTATCCATCCTGGGTGGATGGAGCTTTCACAAATCACGCAGCTTGAATCACTCTCCAAATACGTTTCGGTTCTTGATGTTATTTGAAATTCACTCAGATGTGTGTATCGTCAATCTTTTGAGTCATTATCCACATCTCTTGTGAACATAACTGCATGGGAATGTTGATGTATTTAGTCTTGACCACGATTCACCCGATGTTAATCACGGCAAGTCGTCCCTTCAACAGTTCAGAGTGAAATAAGTATAATTGTATGAGCATTTATTCTCTGTACTGTAAGATCAAAATGAAATCCAGAACATTCTGTCCATTAAACATTCTAGTTAAACCCCCAGATCACCAGATGTTTATTATGTATAGGTTAATTTAGTTTGAGCTCGCAAAGACATGAAAGAAGAATTGGTGTGAAGAAAACATCAAAAATGCTGAGCCGCATTTCCACGATTGAGACGTGAAGCAGTCTTTGGTCGCTGAAGTTCACAAAGTAGTCATCTCCACATCTCTTTGCAAGTTCATGTGGTCCTTGCATGCTGTATGATCAAATAAAGGTCCATTCTTGCATTTTGATCAATAGACAATAAGTCCATCTCGCAACACACATTATATGTATACGGCCACCAGGTAGTTGGTACGCCTCCTCCCACCATTGCTCAACACACTACAGATTACCACCGGATCTTTTTCTGGCATAGCACCCTAAACAAGCACAAATCCCAAGAATACCGAAAATAAGCCCAAAGATAAGGGCTATCGCATCACCTGCATCAAACGCAGCGACGACGGGAAGGCATATAACCATCATTATAAATGCGATTTGCCAGACTTCTGCCATTTTCGAAGATTTCTATTTCCTCTTCTTCACAGTCAACAAATGGCAAATCTGTACATGAAATCTCACGTTGCAGAAATAGTCTGGTACGCTTGTGTTCACTGTACGTTGTTTTGAGGCGTGGAACAGACGAAACTCGTGATTTTGAGGCAAAACAGATTGGCTGGTACTTTATCAATTTGTTAATGATAACTTATCTAAGTTGCCGGTAACCAGCAATTAGGTACGGAAGCTCAGTAGTGACAAGCCACCACCACCACACATCCCTGACATAGTATCTCACGCACTTTCTGCACCGATGGTTACTAGCTTTATTAGGCCCGAGGCACCCCATTGGCGGACCCAGAGGATGGCAAAGGTGGAACGTGCTCTCCCTTTTTTATCGCTGTGCATGTAAATTTACCATACGTTAATATAAATTCGTCTGTTCTCCTTTTTGTCAGTGTGCGGCCCGCTTTTTCAGGCGACTTGGTCACATATTCATCAAATTTATAAATAATTGTTCTCAATTTAAATTTAATGCAAAACCTGTTGTATAAATTTTACTCTTGTTGTTTAAGTTTTTGTTTAACATTTCAATTTGTTTTTGTTCTGAATATTATTTAGATATTTTGTTGGGACAATAACAAAATAATAGCGACATGAATGATGAATGAATGGACGACTATGCGGGGGGCCCGGGGAAGGGTCTTACGTAATCCGAGGCTTGACAAGCATTGTAGGCCATACCATTAATGTGACAGGGTAGAACAAAATTGCGAAACGGTTTAATATTTAAATTTTCATACTTTTATCATAATTTAATTAGCCATTAATAATCACAATGAAGAACCCAGCTCTCATATTTCTCAAAATATTTTGTTAAACTGAAAATTTTAATGTACTTTTTTTACCGAACCTCATAATGAAATGACACCCCTGAATTGCAACAAAAACAGTCAACGAACAGAAGATTCTGTAAAATTTTACCGTTGACCCTCTGACTTTTTCCCCTTAATCTGAATAAATAATGTTAATCTGAATAAATAATGTTGATTTACATTACGGAAACTGAACTGAAACTCACAAGCAGTCGCATAACATGGATGTTGTGGGGCACACCCCCTCTGCCCCTCCCATCCCCTCCACCCCTCCCTCCCCTCCCCTTCGCCCCTCCCCTCCCCTCCGCCCCATCCCCTCCCCTCCGCCCCTCCCCTACGCCTCATCTCACCAGACCATTTACAAATGTATGCCTATCTAAATGGAATGATAAGAAAGTTTTACCTAGGCGTGAATATGCCATACGTTTTTGAGTTCCCTTTTTTGGGAGGTGTGTTCCCCCTTTTCCGAGACACTGGACACGCCCCTGCCTAATTTACACCCTGAATCGATCGAGAATGAAAGAAAAATCGTCACAGTTTGTTATTCTCGATCCTTTCAATCAATCAATATTATCAACGCATCCATTGTTGTATACGTCATCGGCGTGTTTACATTTTCTGTTTTGATCACGTGAGTCGCGTTGAAGCCCGGCCAATTTTATGACACCGACACCGTGCTGAAGATGGCGGCATCGGAGGTCGGTCAGTTGAGAGATTCAGAGCTCGGTATGTTCTCTGATAGTACAGAAGATGTCCAGTTTGATTCTATACCACCGACAGCGGAACTGGAGACCACAGGAGTCCCCCTGAACACTCCGTGGACGTTTTGGCTTGATAGGTCCGGTAGAAATTTAACATTTTTTTAATGGGGAAGGGAACCGGGAAGTTAGTTGTTATTGACGTGTTGTGTTGTTCAGATCATTATTTCATAATTCATAGCACTGACATTGTAAATTCATGTAACGTTAACGTTATTAATATTTGTAGCTTTGCGTGGTGAAAAGGATAAGTTAAAGATTGTTTGCGGTGACACCATGTGAAATTCTCAAATGAGTAGTAATTAGTTCTGAAAAGAACCGGTGGTTACAACTCGACGTCTCGATCATCAGTAAGACAGTATGCTCTGATGGAGAAAGTTAACGTTAAGGCCAAGAGAATGAAAGTCATACTCATATTTTAAAGTCATAGATTTGCGTCCGGGAAATTTCGAAAACACATGAGGCTTTTTTCATTATTCATTATTCATTATTCATTATTTCCATTGATCATTAACCCTAACTCCCTAGACAACAAAAGCAGTTGGAGGATTTTGAAGGATTTTTATTGTTCAGTAACAATGCTTAGCTTAGGCCATGAGAATGAAAGTCATAGTTTGCGTCCACCGCCCGCACGTCCCGAAAGCTACCGCCTAAATTTTTCATTATTTGCCAAAAAAATCATTATTTGCACAAAAAAGGTATTTCCACCAAACAAATTTAGTTCCAAATCATCCACATCAGTAAAACGAAGTTTTTACCAAATTTCCACCAGTATGTGCGCTATAATCATTAGGCCTAGCACATGTTCTCTTACAGTCTTAGTCCCGCATACGTCGTTCACAAAAAAGGTCGCATCGCGCTAAAACTGTATGGTAAACTCCGTCCGATCCGCACCTGCAACTGTACCGCCTTCACATGCACAACACGTTCGCTGTTGAGCCTTTGTATCTTATGCCTGTGTGTGCGGCCCGCACGTATGATGATGCATGTACGTACACAGATTAGAAGAAACATCTTGTGATTGCGCTGTTATTAATGATCAATGGAAATAATGAATAATGAATAATGAAAAAAAGCCTCATGTGTTTTCGAAATTTCCCGGACGCAAATCTATGACTTTCATTCTCTTGGCCTTAGGGAGTTAGGGTTAATAACAGCGCAATCACAAGATGTTTCTTTTAATTTGACGTATTCTTAATCACTTTATGTACATGTACATGCTTTCTACCTGCGAGAGAGAGAGGGAAGGGTGAAGAGTAAAAGAGGAGTAACAAGGAGAATTTTGGTCATTAATAAGACGTGCATCATTATACATGCGGGCCACACACACAGGCATAAGATACAAAGGCTCAACAGCGAACGTGTTGTGCATGTGAAGGCAGTACAGTTGCAGGCGTGGATCGGACGGAGTTTACCATACAGTTTTAGCGCGATGCGACCTTTTTTGTGAACAACGTACGCGGGACTAAGACTGTATCAGTCCGGGAAAACTCCAAATACGGCAACGTTGCTATATACGGCAACCTTGAGTTGCTGAATACGGCAACGTTTCATTATACGGCAACTCTTTCATTCAAACGCAAAAAGGTTCCTTACCCAAATTCCTATCTGCGCACATCAAAAAGTTATCTGTGCATTTTCTTGCAAATGACCGTTTAAAACCAACACTCTAGCCCATCCAACGATTAACGTGTGACTCCATTTTTGACGTGCAAGAATACATCTTCAATCAAGATTATTATTTTACGCATGGTTCATGAAACAAAACTTTAAACATGGTTGTTGTTCTCTAAAATATAATAATTAAAATTAACAAATAACATTATTTATGTTAATATGAGTAAACACTTTTTTTTTTAAATTGTATTTTAAATATATACTACATTGGAAATTATCAACGTCTCTCTTCGCGGGAAAAGCTCTGGAAGCGCGGGAAACTAAAATCGACGACAACATTTATACAAACAAAACTCAATTATTGGATAAAAATAGAAGTAAAAGAAGACATATTTTGCATTTATACATTGTGATTAAAGCCAGCACCTTTTGACAATGACAAATAGCCTTGAAGCTGACGTTGAAAGTGAGAAAGGACGGCGAAAACACAAGACATGTACCAAGAAATATATTGAGAAACCTAACCATCGCCGTTCTTGTTACCACAAACGAAGCCGCAGCATTGTTCTGGCCGTTAAAAACTTGTACCGTAGGGACTAAATAGGGTATAAATCCCTAGGCATATGTCCGATAATGTAATTTCATGTGTGTTTGGGCTTTTTGACGATTTTTTATGTGATGGGGGGCTGTCGGGTAAAGCCAATTAAAAAAAGGTATACTATATATAGTGATAATTAAAGTTTTAAACCTTTGAAATACGAAAGCAAAGGAGCTTGAAATTCAGACGAGATGTAAAGTGACACTAAGTATTGAACCTACATGGAAGTGGTGAGAAAGGCTTTGGCCGAACTTACCTGGTGAATCACAATTACTCCTCACTTGGCCCGTCCTAGTGACCCGATCATTATATTAGGCTGAAGAAGTTGTGGCAGCACCACTTTCAAAATTCAATAAAGGGAAGGTACAAAAACACCAGTAACTTTACAAAGAATCTAATTGAACATTACGAAAGTCATCCACCAAAATATTATTTCCGAGTTGAATTCTGCAAATTCCATTGTCAGTTCACTTCAAGCGAGACTGACAAGTACAATAGTACACTTCTCCATTTATCCATATCAGCAGACGATGATGGCAGTGCAAATTTAAAAACAATATTTCATTTTTATCAAAGTTGTACCTTCCTTTTATCAAAGATTGTGTTCCAACCCTGTATACATTTTAAAGTTGGTTTCAGTTTTAACAGTTATAAGTTATAACTTTCATTAACAAAATACACAGTAATTAAACAACATTAACAAATGATATTTTTCTTAATTTGATTTATTTAAATCTTTCTTTGTAATGACAACAAATTTATAATTTACTAAATATTTAGTAGTACTTGATTGCAATCACAGCTTGGTAAATAATGAGTCAAATTCAAGAGCAATATTTATTTTTATAAATATTTATATTTATTTAAATTTCTAATTTACTAAATATTTATTTTACTAAGTACGTGATTGCAATCACAATTTAGTAAATGAATCAAATTCAAAAGCAATATTTATTAAAATGAAGAAATTATTTTAATTTTTACAGCAGATCTTTGTGATTATACAAAAATTACTAGTCCTTGTTTTTACATCCGCCTAAATAAAACTACAAAACATTCGCTCTGTCAATACCTTACTTATAAAAATTGCTTTGTATAATTAGCATGTGAACAAATTACTGGAATAATTGAACAATTTTCTGAAATTCAATATTTGACAATCTTGCCTGCAGAGTGTTGTATGTGTTGATTTTTATTCTAACTTGATTTGAACCAATGGACAAAAACAAATATAAAATAAATGGTCTCGTATTTTTTTATTATAAGAGGTCCATATTTTCATTAACCCTAACCCCCTAGGCTCATTTTCTAGAAACCTTCCAAAATCCTCCAAAATCAACCGGTGTTCTATTTTGTGTGGTGCCCACTGCCTAAATCCTCCAAAATCAACCGGTGTTCTATTTTGTGTGGTGCCCACTGCCTAAATCCTCCAAAATCAACCGGTGTTCTATTTTGTGTGGTGCCCACTGCCTAAATCCTCCAAAATCAACCGGTGTTCTATTTTGTGTGGTGCCCACTGCCTAAATCCTCCAAAATCAACCGGTGTTCTACATGTATTTTGTGTGGTGCCCACTGCCTAAATCCTCCAAAATCAACCGGTGTTCTACATGTATTTTGTGTGGTGCCCACTGCCAAACTCCTCCAAAATCAACCAACGTTACATTGGGCCATCCTGCCAAACTCCTCCAAAATCAACCAAGAAAAATTTCCTAACCTGCCAAAATCCTCCAAAATCAACCCAAAACAATTTTCTGACCTGCCAAACTCCTCCAAAATCAACCAAGACAAATTTTCTGACCTGCCAAACTCCTCCAAAATCAACCAAGAAAAATTTCCTAACCTGTCAAAATCCTCCAAAATCAACCAAAAAAATTTTCTGACCTGCCAAACTCCTCCAAAATCAACCAACGTTACATTGGGCCATCCTGCCAAACTCCTCCAAAATCAACCAAGAAAAATTTCCTAACCTGCCAAAATCCTCCAAAATCAACCAAAAAAAATTTTCTAACCTGCCAGAATCAACCAAATTCTCCGGTTGATTTTGGTTGAATTTGGAAGGTTAGGGTTAATACAGTTGTTCAATTTATAAGACCATGCTCTTCTGCCAAGTAGATTGCTTACACTGCTGGTAACCAAGCAATGAAGGCACCAGCCCCTCTCCCCAATCCACACATTTCTACTGCCACACCCTACTGGTCACACCCCGCCCCATCCCCAATCCCCAATCCCCACCCATCCCCAATCCCCACCCCACTATACCACACATTCCAAATGACCCTATCCACATTGATTTGAACAATGATTAAGATGTTTAATTAAAGACACAAAACAATAAAAACATCGGTTATTCAGTAATTTTCTATAAATTTAAGCCCCCTTAGCTGTATTTCGCGTTTACACACCGGAAGTTGCATTATTCGGCAACTGGTTGCCGTATACAGCAACGTTGCCGTATTTGGAGTTTTCCCGGACTGGTATTAAGAGAACATACTAATGATTATTTATAGCGCACATACTGGTGGAAATTTGGTAAAAACTTCGTTTTACTGATGTGGATGATTTGGAACTAAATTTGTTTGGTGGAAATACCTTTTTTGTGCAAATAATGATTTTTTTGGGCAAATAATGAAAAATTTAGGCAGTAGCTTTCGGGACATGCGGGCGGTGGACGCAAATCTATGACTTTCATTCTCATGGCCTAACAGTCCTGCTTTTTTAGTTTTACTTTCACTAGTTATTATTGCTATTTGTAAAGGAAATGCCTAAAGGCACTTTGGGCATGTTGTCAAAACTGCTTCAATCAGTTTTCTTTCATTAAATTGAATCAAAATTTATAGTAAAAGTAATATTTTATTGTGTTCTTGAGAAATTGGTAAAAATGCATGCATGCACAATTTTGTTGTTGTTGTTGTTGATAATTCTAACAAAGTAAAGGCCAGTTCATACTTCACGCAAAAGCGAAGGTGAAGCGAAATTCGTGATGTCGACAATGATTCACAGCAAGTATTCGTGGCGAAGGTTCGCAAAAGTTTAACACATTTCAACTTGCGCGAATCATTCGCCCTGAATTTGATGACGTAAAATTCGCTTCGCATTCGCTTTCGCAAGTATGAACCAGCCTTTACATGGATTTTTTTCTGATGAATTTCAATGTTGTTTAAAAGAAAGAGATTATTGCTTGAAAGCTGAGACAGGCGATCATAAGTTTTTTTGGTTTTTTTTTCAAATTAAGGAAATATTTTTAATTCGAATTAAGTAAAGGGCACTCTTTCAAATAATGAATACAAATAATCTGGATGCATTTTCACTGCTTTCTCATTTGTGATGACACAACGTAATGAACTGAAACTTTCACTGGTTGTTTTTTTATTATCGTGATTCATACCACATAGTAAGCCAAGGCCTACTCATAAAACTAGAATTGACAACATTATTAACCCTCCTGTGACTGCAAGGGTTAAAATCAGTCAAAATGTTGATACACTTGCCAAGGTATATCTAGTGCACTGAAAAGTCGAACACTATCAAACCTTATGTGTAGCAAGTACATTTACAGGTCAAAATGAGTCAACCTTTTTTGACTGGTAGAAGAATTGTCAGGTATTATCTGGGTGGTCAAAATGACAGTAAAAACCAGTCAAAAATGCTCCTGTGTGCACATTTGGGTCAACAGTCAAAACGGTAGTTGACTGATTTTGACCTCTCTAGCTACTTGCCACTAAAGTGCAGCTATAGTAGGAGAGCTAATCTAAGGTTAAAAGTTTGACATTAGGCCTATGTGTATTAGCCAGTATAAGGATAGGAAAGAATGTCAAACCCAACCACCACTTGTGCATAGTGTATCAGTATGTGTTTTTAACAGACAACCAAGTGGCCAACATATCCGACTGGATGTGCATACATTCATTGCTCAAAATCTCCCAATATATCGTTTCCAATCCTCACTTGGCTACACTTTCCTCTCCTTAAGTGTGTCCTCTATCATCTTTTAAAGGAAAATAATAATAATAATAATACAGAAGATTTATAATGCGCACATATCCACCAAGAAGTGCTCAAGGCGCTTTACAGTAAACAAGAAATCATACAATAGCATAACAATACAATAGCAAATGCAATATAATACTAAACAAAAGATTTTTTTTTTAAATGCATAAATGAATGTTAGTAGTCCTTATAGGCAATACACATAAGATGAGTTTTTAAGTTTTTCTTGAAGGAGTAAACAGTTTGAGATTCACGAATGTGGGGTGTCGTGGCCGAGCGGTCTAGCTTACCGGACTCAAGTTCTGGTGTTAGCAGCAGAATGTGGGTTCGAATCCCAGCCGTGACACTTGTGTCCTTGAGCAAGACACTTAACCATAATTGCTTCTCTCCACCCAGGGGTTAAATGGGTACCTGTGAGAGCAGAGTTGGTTGATTAGCCCTATATGTGCTGTAATGGCAGCAATTGAGCTGTATACTCCCCAGGGAGCTGAGATGGTTTCAGGAATGATTTATGAGCCTTATGAGCAGGGGTAATAATATAATGTGCCTTGAGCACCACTCAGTTGGTGGATACGTGCGCTATATAAGTCCACACATTATTATTATTATTATTATTATTCCAAAGGCGTGGAGCCACAACTTCAAAAGATCTGTCATAATCAGATAGAAAAGTGGTGGTTGTATTCTACATTATTTCCTAAGGATATATGTAGAGTATCCCAATGATAACCTTGCATTGGGAGACTTGTTAGATGGCAGCAAACTCCCATTGTTCTCAATATCGTGTCTCATGCTCAGAAATCAGAATTACGTGAACAATGGGAAAAGAACCAGTAAGTTTGATGCCATCAACATCCCAAAAGTCTGCAGAATACACTGCACTGTGTTGCTGGCTTATACTATTGGCCTATATTTACTTTTTTTTTCCTTCCTTTTTCTTACCCAGGTCTATACCAGGTTCAACCGCTGCTCAGGTTGAGGCAAATCTTCAAAACATTTACACAGTTTCCACAGTTGAGGTGAGTAATTTCAGAAGTGTATTACCGTCATGAAGTGTGTCACTCATGTACTAACCAAGTCCACGGCATAGTACCAGAAGTCTATTACCTACATAAAGTGTGATACTCGTGTACTAACCTAGTCCATGGCATAGTACTCCAAGAACAATGGATATGGGCCATTTGTGACATTTTGTTCCACAAACTGACGCGCAAAGTCTCAAAAAGAAGCAGTGCAGTCTGGGAGATTTACCCGGCGTGTGAGAGAACTGTATCTTGTGCGCGCATGGAATCGGTGTCCTAGTTTAACCAGTTCGCATCGGAGGCCGTGTATACATGCATTTTTTTTTTTGCACCACGGATCGGAGAGCGTCTAAACACGCCATAGGAAACTCCGATATATTTGTATGCATGCTCGGTTGAGCCACGCGTGTACGGTGACATGCTCGGAAGACGTGGCCACACGCAGTGGAAGCTTCCATTAACGTGTGTGTGGGAAAAAGAAACCCGCACAGGGGCCCAGAAAAACTTTTTTATGCCCTCAGGTGACAGGTTTAGAAAAATAATAATTTTCTATCTGAAAAACCGTAGGAAATTTGAATATAACTTCTGTGAATAAAGTGACTAGTGATATGTTATCTTTTCAAAAATATGTTTGATGACGTCATCAAAGTTCAGAGCGTCCCCTAGCGGCAGTTTTAAAAAATGGATTCTTTTCCAATCACAGAAATTGAACCAAAGCAGGTACTAGCGTTATTTTTTCATGATAATGAGGAGTTCATATATATGACCTTCAAATCACCTGATCTGACCTTTATTTCCGGTCCAAACAGGAAGTTCCAATTCAACACATTCTAATGCAAAATTGATATGTCTTTTGAAAATGAAATTGATATTGTTATTATAAAAGATGATACACCTTTGCAAAATATGATATTGACATCATCGATGATAATTTGATTGAATCGGAAGTTCACACGAACACCGTGTGTTTGTTCCAACAAACACTCGAGCTCTAGATTATAATTAAAAAATATTGTTCCTTGCAGAGCTTTTGGGCAGTATACAACAATATACCAGATGTTGACAAGCTTGCATATCGATTCAGCTACCATCTAATGAGAAATAAAGTTAAGCCAATGTGGTAAGTGCCCTCCAGTTCTTGATATTGTATATTTCTGAAAAATGAAATCAAGGACTCCTCAAAAGTGCCAGCGGAAAGAATATTGAATACAACCACCACTTTTTTATCAAAATTATGATAAATATCGCACATTTTCCTTTAAGCAATGATATAGAGGACACACTTACGGAGAGGAAAGTGTAGTCAAGTGAGGACTGGAAATGATATTTTGGAAGATTTTGAACAATGAAAGTATGCACATCCAGTGAGACATTGGCCATTTTGTCGTCTGCTATAACCACATGATTAGACATGGTGCACAAGTGGCGATTGTATTCTACATTCTTTCCGTGCCAACAACACTGAATAAACCCGGAGAAAACACGGAAGAAATATCAGTTAAAGTGTTAGAAGGAAATCCCAGATAATTATTCCCTAAGGGGGAAACCCCACATATTCAGGTAGGGACTGAAAACCCAAAACACATTACAGCCAGGGACCGAGTGGGGTTTGAACCTTCAGCGGTGAGCAAAACTGTTGTCATGCCTTGACACATAAAGAAATTGCCCTTTAAAATTAACACCAAAGGTTAAATTAAAACGAAAACATTGTTGTCATTTCAGGGAGGATCCGTCTAATGCCAGTGGAGGAGACTGGAAATTCAAAGTTCCAAAAGAACAGACGGTGAGTTTTTTTCTTCTTCTTTGTTTCCTAATTTCAGAGGAAATGAAGAAATCTAGGGTGCGAAATGAAGAAAATTAACTAGCTGCCTCTAGCAACCAACTGAATATCAGCCAATTCAGTTGAATGCAAAACTATTTTTTTCTTCTTCTGAGACAGCAAACTTTGCTACCTCAAACTGGTTAAATTCAGGAATGATATGGTCTAAGTTAAAGAGATAATAGCTTTACAAGCCTATAGTAATACTTCAGGTTGAAACCACACTGGAAACTGTCAGTGTTAGAGTATAAGTCAGGATTTGATATAGGGTGTCAACAAAAATTGTATTCTCTGAAAAACATTTTTCATATGTAATACCAATGTCCATTTAGCAAACATGGCATCCAAAATGACACCCAAAGGTATTCCTGGCTAACACTGTCCCTCAGATTGTAGTTTCAAGAGATTTTTATGACACCGAAAGTAAGTCTACCCCCGAATGTTTCATTTTGTACTTGTGGAGACTGTGTGGAGTGTCATGGCCGAGCGCTCTAGTGCATCGGATTCAAGTTTTGGTAGCATCAGAATGTGAGTTTGAATCCCGGCCTGGCCGGTTGCGGCGCTTGTGTCCTTCAGCAAGACACTTAACCATAATTGCTTCGTCCTTCAGATGGGACGGTAAGCTGTAGGTCCCGTGTACTATAAAAAACATCAGTGCACGTTAACCCTAACTCCCTCGGCCCATTTGCTTACACATAACCTGAATCCTCCAAAATCCTTCAGTATATAGTAAAGCAAGCACATGACATGTATGCACACATGTGTTTCTAATCTGTGATACATGCACATGGCCAGGGACCCTCCCTGCATGCATGGAGCAATAAATAGTGTCCACTGACCCAAGCACTGACCCTGCAATCACTACAACAAACATGGATGTACATGTACCATGGAAAGGCAAGTATGCCTAATAACCTCAATCCTCCAAACTCCTTCACTTTAGCAAAGAGGATTTTGGAGGATTTGGGAAGGTTAGGGTTAAAGAACCCATAATGACACTTATCGTACAAGAGTAGGGGTTTACCCCAGTGTCTCTGGTATGTATTGATCCCTGGGCCTCATGGAAGAACAGAGGATTACTTGTATTATCCACTGAATGAGTTACCCAGGTTAAAATAAGAAATAAACAAACAAACAAACAAACAATACTTAAGACAAAAATATGACGGTATATTTTTAGATTAGCAGTGTGTGTTTTCTGTCAACAGGGAAGAGCTTGGAAGGAACTACTGCTAGCTACGATAGGGGAACGTTTCTCAGATTGTATCTCACCAGGTAATATGAGCAATAGTAGTCATGTGACTTTCTCTCATCACAGTTTAATTTAAAATAAAAATAACTTGGATAACGGAGCCACCGCAAAGTCACATGCATTGTACTGTACACGTACTGAATACATACTGTTGTATTCTTGGTGTAAAGTTTCTTGCTGTTATTTAAGTCACGTAAGTCAAATAATTTCTAACAATAAATTTTGACTTTAGGACATGTAAATTCAAATGCAATAGGCTGAACATTTCACAGGTTGGTTTCTGTACATATCTCTTGAATGGGTTTACCTAAGGCCAAAAAATAAAGTCTCCGGTTTCTGGTCATCGGTCGGCTTCAAAATCGGAGCAATGACATGCTTTTTTTGTGCTTTTTTTGGTAATCCAACAGGGAAATACGTGGAGACTAAATTTCCCATATACAAATTAGGCAAACGTTCATACCCCTATGTGAAAAAGTCGTTTAACCCTCCTATAGGTTTAACAATCAAAGACACTCAAAATTTGTATGTCTCTCTTAACCCATTGACTTTGTGCAGTGCATTCAAATACATGCAAGAACATGTGGCTATGGTAGGAGGTCAAACCAAAACCAATCAAAGACACTCAAAATTTGTATGTAACTCCCAACCCATTGACTTTGTGCAGTGCACTCAAATAAATGCAAGGACATGTGGCTAGGATAGGTCAAACCAAAACCACTCGACAGTACATACACAGCTCTGTGTGACTCTGTGGTTTGACCTACCAATTGGCAATGCAACCAAAAATACTCAAGTGACTGTCTGTGGGTGCGGTGCTTACTGGGCCAAATTTCAGCCTGGGCATAGGAGGGTTAATTCACAGCACTGCAGAATTCCAATCGATCTAGCAATTTTGTTCCACGCCTTAAGCGCCCAGCAGGGTGGATATGTGCACACTACAAATCTTTATTGTTGTTGTTGCTGCTGCTGCTGCTGTTGCTGCTGTTGCTGCTGTTGTTGCTGTTGTTGTTGTTGTTGCTGCTGCTGCTGTTGTTGTTGTTGATGTTGTTGTTGCTGTTGTTGTTGTTGTTGTTGTTGTTGTTGTTGCTGCTGCTGCTGCTGCTGCTGCTGCTGTTGTTGATGTTGTTGTTGCTGTTGCTGCTGCTGCTGCTGCTGCAGCACATCGTTTCATAGCAAAAAAAAGAAATAAAAATGCTGACGCACAGGTCTGAGGTGACACGCACGGAGACCAGACCAGAAACCAGCAGAGATTTTTCTTTTTGGCATAAAGTGTATATTGGCTTTGAAGGAGAATGGTTAGGGTATTTGACTTTTGAAAGACTGAAAGGTTGTAAATTGTTAAGTAACCTTTACCTTAAAAAAAAATATGCATTCATTTCACAGAAGATGAGATTTGCGGAGTGAGCGTCAGTATACGAAATCAGGATGTCGACATCCTGCAAGTTTGGAACAAAAAAGCAGCACTAGACGAAAGGGAAATCGCCAGAGTGGTGGAAATGGTTAAAGAAATCCTACAGGGAATTGAAGTCAAAACTCACTTCTACAAATGTTAGTATGAAATGTTGGATTGATTTCCATTTACTTATGTGTACTCCTAATTAAGGATAGTATTACCAGGACCAAATTTCATAGCGCTGCTTACCGTTAAGCAAATTTTCATGCTAACTATAGCAGGAAAAATGCTTAAGCATAAGCATATTTCACGGGTTAGCAAGAAAATTCAGAGCGGCGCGTGCGTGTTCATCGTGAATTTGTATTGTTGTGTCACTCATTTACTAGTAATAACGGCCGGCAAGTTAGCGTCCCTTTCACTATGCTTAATGGTTAGCAGCACTAGTGAAAGACGCACAGTAAGGATAAAATCAGCTGCTAAGTGGCTCTATGAAATTGGGTCCTGGAGTCTATTACCTACATGAAGTGTGCTAGTCATGTAATAACCTAGTCCACGACGTAGTACTCCAAGAACAATACATTCATACCAAAGACTGATGCGCTGAGGCTCAAAAAAAAGCACATCATGGCGAGTTTAGTTACCAAATTACCAAGTTTTAATTTAGTTACCAAATACCAAATTACCAAGTTTTAATTTAGTTACCAAATACCAAATTACCAAGTTTTAATTTAGTTACCAAATACCAAATTACCAAGTTTTAATTTAGTTACCAAATACCAAATTACCAAGTTTTAGTTTTGTTACCAAATACCAAATTACCAAGTTTTAGTTTCGCTACCAAATACCAAATTACCAAGTTTCAGTTTCGTTACCAAATACCAAATTACCAAGTTTTAGTTTCGTTACCAAATACCAAATTACCAAGTTTGTTTCGCTACCAAATACCAAATTACCAAGTTTAAGTTTAGTTATCAAATACCGAATTACCAAGTTTTAGTTTCGTTACCAAATACCAAATTACCAAGTTTTAGTTTCGTTACCAAATACCAAATTACCAAGTTTTAGTTTCGTTACCAAATACCAAATTACCAAGTTTTAGTTTCGTTACCAAATACCAAATTACCAAGTTTTAGTTTCGTTACCAAATACCAAATTTTAGTTTAGTTACCAAATACCAAGTTTTAGTTTAGTTACCAAGTTTTAATTTAGTTACCAAATACCAAATTACCAAGTTTTAATTTAGTTACCAAATACCAAATTACCAAGTTTTAATTTAGTTACCAAATACCAAATTACCAAATACCAAATTACCAAGTTTTAATTTAGTTACCAAATACCAAATTACCAAGTTTTAATTTAGTTACCAAATACCAAATTACCAAGTTTTAATTTTGTTACCAAATACCAAATTACCAAGTTTTAGTTTTGTTACCAAATACCAAATTACCAAGTTTTAGTTTCGCTACCAAATACCAAATTACCAAGTTTCAGTTTCGTTACCAAATACCAAAGTTTTAATTTTGTTACCAAATACCAAATTACCAAGTTTTAGTTTTGTTACCAAATACCAAATTACCAAGTTTTAGTTTTGTTACCAAATACCAAATTACCAAGTTTTAGTTTCGCTACCAAATTACCAAGTTTTAGTTTTAAATTACCAAGTTTTAGTTTCATACAAATTAAATTACCAAGTTTTAGTTTCGCTACCAAATACCAAATTACCAAGTTTAAGTTTAGTTATCAAATACCAAATTACCAAGTTTTAGTTTCGTTACCAAATACCAAATTACCAAGTTTTAGTTTCGTTACCAAATACCAAATTACCAAGTTTTAGTTTCGTTACCAAATACCAAATTACCAAGTTTTAGTTTCGTTACCAAATTACCAAGTTTTAGTTTCGTTACCAAATACCAAATTTTAGTTTAGTTACCAAATACCAAGTTTTAGTTTAGTTACCAAATTTCATGGAATCTCTGAAACAATAGGCATAGAGCAAGTGTTTTGTTTAGGATTTCCCAAATTTAAGTCCTATTCAACTGTACAGCGTGTGTTCATTTGTACATAATTTTAGTCATGTGTTAACCATTTTCTGGTGTTATTTTGAACACCGTGGGTAGGAACATGGGTAAGAAGGAACGGTTACCAAAGTGGGCTATTTGTATACAAGAGTGTCCATCAAAGAAAAGGAATGAATACACCACCCCCTATTTTCCTCCCTTTAAATCCACCAATAATTTAAAAAAAATTTAATAGTACTGTTAATGATAAATAAGTATTCCCTAATGTTTTCTCTCCATCCTTCCGATCACTTCACAGCACATCAACAGCATCATGCTTTTGAGAAGAAGAAATAAACGTGAGTTCGGCAAAGTGACTTCTTTAGATACATAAAAAGACAGTGGAAGCATTCAGCATTGTGTGCTATGTTTAAACGTACTGGGATATGAGACTTCCAGAAATAGTTTGCCACCTTCTTGGTGACTTGTTTGGCACGGTTCCGGAGCACACAGCGGCGACTGGAAGTGAAAGATGTTCCGTCCTTGAATGAAGGGAGAAAAAAAAAACCAAGCAAGTGTTGTTTTTTTTGTATCTCCAGCGCTTCACAGAAAGGTTTGATCTTTGTTACGTAATCGCAGTTGCATGCTCACCGCTCTCATTGGGCAGATTTGTCACAAGGACAGCTTTGCATCAGGCTGTAGACCAATCTGAAGTATTTTCAGCACCCCCCCCCCTTCCCAAAATATATTTGTTTGTAAGTAATAAATGTAATAAATAAATTCCATAATTTTCCAGGAAATAGCAGTATGTTTAATCATCGGGTACGCTGTCACCAGTATCAAACTCAATCCAACTCTGAGATAATATTTTTTTTTTAAATCATTAATCCACTCATAAAAAGAGAGGTTTTCCGTGTGAAACAAGCTACAAATCTTGGACATAACTGTTGGGACGCTTGAACAATAACTGACCCCCCCCCCCCCCAATGTTGATGTTGTTGTTTGCAAATAAACATTCCTGATCACCAGCTTTCAACAAAAGTCTTCTTTTTGAGTACACCGACCTAACATTGACAGCCTGGGCAAGAGGGGGGGTCCCAACCAAAGAGATTTGTCCAAGATTGTAGGTCATTGTGGCTCTTCACAGAGTTAACCCGAAATGGAAACTGCCCCAAGATGATTTAATATTAATTCTGGATGTACCCTTGTGCTTTCAAAGACTTGTGTTCCAGACAAAAGTTGACAAGAACAAATTGATTTAAAAAAAAGTACTTAAGAAGTATGTTTCCGGTTGATGGACCAAGGGTATGCTTGCTTCTACATGTAGGTGTTTAATAAAGTTGTATTATTAGGTATGGTAAAACTGGATTTAAAAAAATCTGTTCAAATTACGAATTGCTTTCCTAGAGACACCAAAGTTATGAGTTTTAACATATGCATAATAGAATTCATCAGTACAAACCGATTAATCAAAATTATATGAATTTATGACACTATCAAAGCTTTACACATGTATGTGCATGCATATAAACATGTTTGTGGGGATAAACACATTCATGCACGGTTTACAAATTTACTAAAACTTCAATTTTTTTTTTTTTTGAATATGTATTCTTTCAAAGACAATCATCCATTTAGAATCTCATGTTTTCTCGGCGGAACATGCAGCTGAAGCATGATGAATAATAGTGAGGGCTGTGTTAATATGCAGCTATGTTATGCAATAAAATTGTTGTCCCAACCCCCTACCCCACCCTCGCTTTGCCCTGGGGGCTTGACACATTATAGAGTGTCCATATACCCACTTATGGGGTACTCCTTACAGCTTTGGCAGTTGGGTTGGGGTCGTGGGGGGAGGGGAGGAACAACCATTTATATTCACAATTTATTTAATCAAATTATTTTAAGCACAATTCTTCTAGTTACTTTTGTATTTGTCTGCAGAATTAAACTAATAATAACTAAGGCCCAAAGTAAAAGTCACTGGTTTCTGGTCATAGGTCGGCTTCAAAATCAGTGCGGTGTCGCTTTTTTTTTTTTTTTTTTTTTTTTTTTTTTTCCCCCCAACCTGTGAAATATGTGATACATGTATACGTGGTTATCGGAACCAGACCAAAATTTCCCATACACAAAGTATGGTGGCAAAGCGTGGCAGAATTCCAATCGATCCAGCAATTTGGGTTGCAATTGGACATTGTTACATAGCAAAAAAAAAGAAAGAAAGCTAAAAATGCTGACGCGTGGGTCTGAGGGGACGCGTGGGTCTGAGGGGACGCGTGGGTCTGAGGGGACGCGTGGGTCTGAGGGGACGCGCGCGGAGAACAGAAACCGGAGACTTTTTTCTTGCCTAAGATCTTTGTGTGTGACTAAAAACGAATGTATAAATGCATACGCAACAGAACAATCACTGTTTATTGGATGGAACCTCAAAAACCTTTCTTGATTAAGGCATACCGTTTGAGTCAGAGTCGGAGTATTTCGAGACAGGATTGTTTATAATGCTTTCCCTTAAACGCATTTTTATTGATTTTTGTTGGCACTTTTTTCAATTGTATTTTCATTATTTTGCAATGAATAACGTTACTGCATTAACCCTAACCTTCCCAAATCCTCCAAAATCCTCTTTACTAAAGTGAAGGATTTTGGAGGATGAGGTTATTAGGCATACTTGCCTTTCCATGGTACATGTACATCCATGTTTGTTGTAGTGAGTGCAAGATCAGTGCTTGGGTTCGTGGACACTTGTTTATTGCTCCATGCATGCAGGGTCCCTGGCCATGTACATGTACATGTATCACAGATTAGAAACACATGTGTGCATACATGTACATGTCATGTGCTTGCTTTACTACTGAAGGATTTTGGAGGATTCAGGTTATGTGTAAGCAAATGGGCTTAGGGAGTTAGGGTTAAGACATGTTTTATAAATTCAAAAATAACCCTTTTATGTGTGATTTTTAAGACATTTGTTTTTACCTTTTCGCAGTATTACATTTCTTCAGAAGTCTATTACCTACATGAAGTGTGCCAGCCTGCTGTAATCCATACCACAGCATTGTACTCTAAATGTGCACATGCACAACAAGCTTGGTTACAGGTTTTGCTCCCCTTGCCCGGCCTGCCGTGGGGCATCATGGGATAGGCATTTCCATGCAAAGCTAGTTCCTAGAGAACTAGACACAATCTTAAACTAGATGCGGGTGAACCATCAGCTGTGGGGAGAATTCACTAAATGCTAAGGTGCACGCACAAGATACAGTTCTCTCACATGCCGGGTAAGTCTCCCAGACTGCCCTGCTTTTTTTGAGACCTTGCGCGTCAGTTTGTGGATCAAAACGTCACAATTAATGGGCCAATTCCATTGTTCTTGGAGTACTTTGCTGTGGACTAGGTTAGTACGCGAGTGGAACACTTCATGTACATGTAGATAATAGACTTCTGGTTTCTTTTACACATGTAGCTATCTTTATGATGTAAATAATGTATAAAAAAATATCCAAATGTTAATAGCAACTAATATAATGCACTTATACAACCAAGGGTAGAAAAGATTGTTGAATGGTGCGCTTTACCACGCTGCACCCTCTGTCCACACACCACTCTGGTATTAGACTGTTTTGTTTTTTGGGGGTTTTTTTTCAGCGGAGCCAAACGGTCTTTGTAGGGAATGCAAGGTTTTCAGAGAACAAAAAAACCAAAATTCACTGTTAGTGTAACATTATGACTTACTCAGTTGCACAGGGCACCTGGAGCAACGTAGGAAACTCTTGATAGTTTCCTATTGGGCAATTGTTTTTGTTTATTTTATTTTTATTTTATTATTTTATTACATTTTACACTGGCAATCAGATTACATCAATTAAATATAAAACCAAACCCTAATAAACTACAAATACACAAAAATTCATTTAAAACAAAGCCAGTGAGTGGTAAGATAGAACAGGTGACCAGCACCTCTACAAGGCCATCCTACCACAAGAAACCCACTAAACATTATATACCTCTTTACACCCCCACCCCCCTCCCCACCCTCCCCACCCAGTTACACCACTGGAGGGCCGCTGAAGCAAGTTAGGACGGAAAAGAACGGAAAAGACAACATTAAGCAACAAATTAAATACGCCGACAGAGAGAGCAATGGCAAAAAGATTTTTTGGTCAAAATCAAGAAGCTAAATAGATGTGATTTTGAAGATTTAAAACAAAATCTAAATCAGGATGAACCATTTCATTCATGGATCGGTCATTTTAAGGTAGACCCTTTTGCTTTTTCTTGGAAACGTTTTTTCAGCAACCAAAATTGACTAGAGGCAACCTGAGGTTCAGTTGCGTTTCTCATTTGTTCATCCTGTACTGGGGAAAAAAAAAACACGTAAAGCCTCTTTGGAATACACTATGCATTTGTACAGGAGATGACTTCTGCAATCAGTGGCACACAAAGTCACATATCATTCGCAGCCTTTGGAAGGGAGTTACCTAAGTGGTTTGGCAAAATCGCTGACCGAAACATCGAGTTAACCCACAGGTTCTTCTCAGGACTGCACAACACAAAAGAGATTATTACACAGTGTTACCGCAAACCTACTCTTACGACCAAACACCTTCTTCATTCATCTTAATCATTCAAAGATTCCATTCTCCCCCCCCCCCCACTGGCAAATGTATTTTGGCCATCATTCAATTCTCTTGTTTAACCCTCCTACACATGGAGGCCACTCCGATCCACTAAATTTTCAATATGTTTTTCACCAACATTTAGTACACACAAGCCTGCTGTCCTTTCCAAGTAATCTTACAAAATCAACTGTGTGCCACCCAAGGCCACTGTAAATGTTTGAACATATTAGTATGGCCTGCAATGTATCATGGGAGACCACTTTACCCTGTAATCTCAGTGGTGTGACAGTGCACCGAAGGGTAACCATAGGAGGCCACTGGCAACAGCTAATGGCTTGGAGTGGCCTGAATGGGTTGTTTCAAAAATTGCACTGATTGTAGGAGGGTTTAATCTAGATCTTTATGAAACTAATAACAGAAGGTGCATGTCCTGGTACAGTTATACAGTCCAGTGGCAATTATGGGAACATAAATCATCAGAAATGAGTTATTTATCGAAAATTCAAGAGAGTGATGCATGTCATTCCTGAAAGTATAAAAGCTTCACAAATAAGCATTATTATTTAGAAATGTTTAAATTGGTTAATTTTGGGGGAGGTTTTAAGAAAAGAAAAAAACCAACCCCCAGCACATATGCACACTGAAAGGCCATACACTCATCCCCCCTCTGGATTGCCATGGCTGAGCGGTTTAGTGCACCAGATTTGTGTTCTGATGGCCGAGTCGTCAGAATGTGGGTTCGAATCCCGACCGCAATCATGGTGCTTATGTCCTTGAGCAAGACACTTTACCATAATTGCTTCTCTCCACCCAGGAGTAAATGGGAACCTGTGAGGGCAGAGTTGGGTGTTGTGTTTGATTAGCCTTATCTGTGCTGAAATGGCAGGGATAATAATGTAATGCGCCTTGAGCACCAGTCTGGTGGAAACGTGCACTGTATAAGTCTAAATTATTATTATTACTAATAATAATTTGTGAGAAAAATATCAGTTCCTGTGACCCCTCCCCCACTCAAGTCCCTCCCCCACTCAAGTCCCTCCCATTGGGTCTATCACTGGAGTGGGTGGAAGTTAAGACAGACAATGTGGCAGGACAGTGTCACACAGTGGAATAAATGTCACCTGACTGTATGTACCAAATGTACATGACCCTCAATGCATGTCTAGCATCGCCTGTGTATATTCTTGCCTCTGTGCGATTTGGCTTATTAATACTAGTAGTGTATATTTTTTGAACAAAATGTCAGCCAGTCAACAGAGGGCGCCACTGCTTAACACCTGTAAATTCTGTACAAATTACGGACAGTGTATACATAATGTAACATTATTATTAGTCAAGGTGAATGCATTGGCCCACAAAAGGCTAGTAGGTTCTACATGAAGGTTTAAAGTATGTAGAAGACTTTCTAACATGATGAAATTTGTGCACTTTTGAAAGGTGTTTCTAATTTTTTATTATTTTTTTCTTTATTTTTTTTTTCTTTTGAGGGGGGTGGTTTCAAAAGTACAAAGTACCAGTATGGGGCAAAAGGAAAGTCATGGCTCATGATTTTGGAGAGTAGAGGATAAACTATCCAGTGGTTACCAATCGGGAACACACTTTAGAGATTGTTTGGCATAATTATGGTAATTCCCCATAGACTTGCAGTACACGTATATTGTATCAATAAATGCTGGGCTTCCTAAAATTAATCCATTTCCTATTCATACACAAGACAATAATAAATAGTAATAAGAATAAAAAGCATTTATAATGTGCTATATATCCAAATAAATGTTCAAAGACGCAGAGCAAACAGAAAACTTCAAAAGCGCATTAACCCTAACCTTTTCAAATCCTGCAAAATCCTCTTTACTAAAGTGAAAGATTTTGAAGGATTGAAGTTACATGCTACATGCTTTTTGCTAAAGTGAAGGATTTTGGACGATATTTGGAGGTTATTAGGCATACTTGCCTTTCCATGGTACATGTACATCCATGTTTGTTGTAGTGTTTGCAAGGTCAGTGCTTGGGTCAGTGGACACTGTTTATTGCTCCATGCATGCAGGGATGGTCTCTGGCCATGTACATGTATCACAGATTAGAAACACATGTGTGCATACATGTCATGTGCTTGCTTTACTACTGAAGGATTTTGGAGGATTCAGGTTATGTGTAAGCAAATGGGCCTACGGAGTTAGGGTTAAGTGCATTCTCCATGTCTTAAGTGTGTATTGACATTGGAACTTTCTGTTTCAGTATATTTTAAAATTAGAATCCTAGTATACTAGTATAAGGTCATTAACCCTAACTCCCTAAGCATTGTTACTGAACAATAAAAATCCTTCAAAATCCTCCAACTGCCTTTGTTGTCTAGGGAGTTAGGGTTAAGTTTATATTTGCCAATCTCCTTCAACATTCTTCAAGTTAGAAGGTTCTAATCCCACAAGAGTTTCTCACAGAGATCTGTAATTCACTATAAACCTGTGTACACAATGTTTACATTTGACAAATGTCATTAAAATGGTTCTAGAAAGAAATTGTAATGTGAGGGGCCCCAGATATCAGCTTAAGCTTTGAAAATAAATCAACAGATTAATAATAAGGAATTAGCTGAAAAACAATTAGTTAAATATTAATTTTGAGATTGTTATTAATAATTTTAAAACCACAAAAATAATTTTAACAATTATTTTAAATCTTTATGTGTATTTTTAGTAATTTGCTAGACCCTTGATGTGATCCAAAATTTTGAATTTGGTTTGTTTTGATTAAAATAAATGTAATTTGTGAATCAATTTTAAGTTGTTAAAGGTTTACTAACCCAAATTTTAGTTTTCAGAAAAACGTGGGGTTTTCTCTAGAGAACACACCTTCACATTCCTGTAGGAACTATTTATGTGATTTTATTAGAAACCAATTCTACTTTATGGTTCAAGCTCACCTGCACGTTTGTATAACTACATGAACATACAAACATGTACATGCACAGGCGTAAATCCCAGGGGGGTGGGGAATATATAACACCCCGCCACACACACTTTTTGGCCTGTGGGGGGATGGTCCATGGTCCATCCCTCATGCAGTAAAAAAATAATACTAAAAAGAGAATAATTCGTGAAACATAAGCAAAAATAGGTGGAAAATTTTGTTTGTTTAATATCATCCACCCACTTTTTCACGCGGATTTACGCTACATGCACCTAAAGGGATTGCTCATCATTGGTAAAAAATGCATCCATACTTATATAAGAATGAAGAGATATGTATAGAAACCAACCAATGTCTGTAAATGCATCCATACTTATATAAGAATGAAGAGATATGTATAGAAACCAACCAATGTCTGTAAATGCATCCATACTTATATAAGAATGAAGAGATATGTATAGAAACCAACCTGTGAAAGTTTCAGCTTATTTTGTCGCATCGTTGACGAGAATAAGACGATGCATTCAACATTTGTTTGCGTGGATTCAAATGTGTAAAAATGAATCATGGTTTGTATATCCATTTCAAAATAGGTCCAAACTTTCACAATATCTCAATAAAGTCAGTCATACAGATAGAATTATTATTTCTCAGGTTTGGTACCATCATCAGCTTCACATCCAGAAAATCGTTTAGATTATAATTCAGTAAGTTTGTAATCAGTTAATCACCAAAGGTGTATATTGTCCTTTTGAATTCACCATTGTGTTGCAGGAAATACATATTTGTCATATATTTAGGTAGTGTTTTGTTACAAACCTTTGTGTAGCAGTAATTTGTTACTTTTTTGTATGACACACTAATTAGACAGTCGTTTGTGATGTTTTCTTGAGGAAATAGTTTGAGTTTCTTGGATTGGAGTTGTTTTATTGTATATAATTGCTACATTGGATTGTCCCCAACGCTGTTAAGGATGTAATCCATTGTTACTGATCCCCATAAGGCTAAATTTAACTTAAATGTTTAACATTGAATTAAACCAGTGGGGTAAAACAATGTCAACCGTTTGTGGGGTTTTTTTTTCCCTTGGTGTTTTTAAAAGGATATATGCTTTTCTCATAATTTTCTACCTGACTGATCTGACTCATGACTCAATCTTTGCAAGATTATGAATTGTTATGAATGGTTATGAATGTAGTCCAAAGATAGTTCCTATATTTTTACGGATCTTGTTTCCTTCCTCTGTTTGTATACACTTTTTCATTTATTGTTTTCATTTTAGTTCGTTGCATCTTAATTGTGGGGGCGCTGTTTAGATATCCCTGTTGTACACACGCGATCCTATTTATCCCGGCCGGATCCGACCGACCGACTGTACAAAATCCACATGTATATAACGTGCGTACACGTACACACATATACACACACGGTGTATATCCGGGGTCGTCAGTAAGTGAACAAAGTAAGTGCCCTGTGGCATATTTTGTAGTCCCACATTGGAACCCAATCAGCCCACACAGACCCTCTGCTGTTTGTCAACACAAGTGTTATTCATGTATCTTTAGTTTTGTCAACCTCGAGGGCATCTTTCATAACATTCGAAATTCCTTTCCGATCTACTGTTACACCTTGGTGATCTGACGCTGCAGTAGGACTCAGTCGTACTGACGTTTACTAACTAGTACTGTACTACATACTACTAGTACTAGGACTAGCTAGCTGCGAAGGTACGGGGTGTGATGAGCGACACACACTGCAATTCATTCTTCGCCTGAGCCGTGAGGTTGAAAATAGGCCCCTATGTGAGTATATAGACCTCGGGTTGGATTATCGTATCTCAACATTATTACATAATTCAATGTGGTTGAAACCGACAATGAAAATGGAAAGAATGTCGTATCCGACCGCCACTTTTTAAGGGTTTTTTTGGAATTTTTTTGCAACCAATAACCAGTTAAAAATGATTCTATCGATTGTTGGTGGTACAGAAAGCGAAAACTATCTTTAAAATCCATTTTTATGATGGTTTTCGGACTTTATTTCCCTTCTAAAAAAATCCTCCCTTCAGAAAATAGAAGGATCCTATTATAGTTGCCACTGCACATGTACAATGACTGTGTTGGTCACTAATTGGGGAGTTTACAAGATCAGACTGACATGACTGAGGAAGTCATCGTATACCAAAAATGCCTGATTTTTCATGAAATAAATATCCAGGAATAATTTGAAGTATATGTCTATCATCAACCATATGTTCTCCACCTACTAGGTAGGTAAGATTACTTTATTGGTTATATTGAATGAGAAAAAGTGGCGGTCGGATACGACATTCTACCCATGAAAATGTCGAAAAGATTATGAAATATTACGAAAGAATGTCGAACTCAACCTCCACTTGTGCACAATGGTCTAAGCATGTGTTTTCAGCGGACGACAAAATGGCCAACATCTCACTGGATGTGCATACATTCATTGCTTAAAATCTCTCAAAATATCATTTCCAATCCTCACTTGACTCTCCTTAAGTGTGTCCTCTATCATATTTTAAAGGAAAGTGTGTGATATATTTGTCATAATTTGGATAGAAAAGTGGTGGTTGTAGTCAACAATCTTTCCAAAAATTACATATATTCGCCACACTCGTGAAATGACGCACTTGTCTTGTGTGGTTGTGCCTAGCATTTCTCAGAAAACTATGGTGTTATTACTTAGTATTGTACTTTGTAGTTTGCATTTAACTTGTCGGAAAGAATGTCGAACCCAACCGCCACATGTACCCAATGTCTAAGCATGTGTTTTTGCAGACGACAAAATGGCCAACATCTCACTGGAGTGTGCATACATTCATTGCTCAAAATCTCCCAAAATATTGTTTCTAATCCTCACTTGTCATCTTTTAAAGGAAAATCTGTGATATTTGTCATATTGGAAGTTCAAGTTTAAAAGCTATTTATAAATTGATGCAAATCTGGGTTTATATGTTAAGTGGGTTCTGCTCTTTTCAAAAATATATTTGGTGACGTCATCGCTCTTAACAGCGCCCTCTAGCGGCAGGTTTAAAAAGTCACTTTTTGGCACAATTGACACCCATATTAATATGAGGAAATATTTTATGAAGTATGAATGACGTCACATGATTGAACCGGAACTTACGGTTGGAAGAATTAAAAATTATATGGGATGACTGAACCGGAAGTTAATGTATTTAGTATAGCACATTTATATGTTATTTTAATTATATATTATGAAAACTCATATCTCCTGAAGTAACTCTTGTCTTTTAACAACTTTAGGTGATGACGTCATCACATATGATGCACACTCGAACACCCTGAGTTTGTTTTCTACAAACTCAATACCTCTAATTTATTTCTGATCTTTTATCAGGGTAACCCTTGGTTTGTGTGAAGGTCAGAACACTGTTTTTGTCCCAGGGGCATTTTGGAGTATCCATGTACCATTCTTGTGTACAGTATGCAATATTTTAAGGCATGCATCCAAAAAGCATCAATTGTGTACTTAGCAGTTTTTGTTTTTGTGGCATTTTGGAGACTGCATGATGCTTTATACTAGTCAGCAGGATTACTACATGTAGGAGAGCGGTTTTGATTAGTACACTGTTGGCATTTAGCCAGCAGACAGTTGGCAGATTTGAACCCATGCATTATTTTTGGTGAAATGCCACTGGTGTACTCGGGGTCATGCCTATGTTCCCTCAGCCCTATGTTCCCTCAGCCCTATGTTCCCTCAGCCCTATGTTCCCTCAGCCCTATGTTCCCTCAGCCCTATGTTCCCTCAATGCCTAACTATGGAAGGGCCATATGTGCTGAGGGAACATAGGGCTGAGGGAACATAGGGTCTATTTTGGGATGGGAGAACATAGGGCTGAGGGAACATAGGGCTGAGGGAACATAGGGCTGAGGGAACATAGGGTCTATTTTGGGATGAGGGAACAAAAGGCTGAGGGAACTTGAGTACGGTCCCGTGTACTCCATATAATAAGAATTGCATTGATGTGGTATCTTTGTTGTATTGTACTGGCAGAAAACCCGTTGTTGACAGCTTAGTCTAGACAACCTCTGCAGATCAAAATGTGTAGTGTTAACAGCCAGGAGGCATTTATACCACTGAACTGCCTTCACCTCTGTGAAATTCAAGACTAATTTTTTTGTCATGATCATTTCTTGTTATTGAAACTTTGAAAGTCACTCAATCATGGATGCTTCAAGTACACATGCACTGTACATGTATTGCTCATCTGTGTAATGTAAACCAATGACACAAATGACCTACACGTACATGTGTAGTTTGTGTGTGGGTATAAATAGTAGGCCTACATTGTGTACTTCGTTCAGTGATGACGTCAAACACTGGGAGCTGAGAAAGATTACAGGAATGGTAATGGCCCATTGACCAGGGGTAATACAGTACATGTATGTTGTATAGAATGTTTAATGTGAATTAAATTATTGCATTATATACAAATTAAATTATTATAACCTGTGGAAGGCATCCGTATATGTACAGTATTGAGCCTGTATGTTGCTGGGATGTTACATGTAACTGACTACAATTGCACTAACCGTTTAGAATTGTACTGGTTAACCGAAACCAATATTTTTTTTTAAATTAAAAATTTAAGAATTTTCCACCCATTTTGTTATTCTCGACTTTATTTTTTGTCGCATTGGTTATTAAACAATCATTGCAGGAAGTTTATTGTTCCATTTGTTGACCATATCTAGTTTGTGTGGCCGTCGTTTGCCAACTTTCGGTTAACCGACCGTGAAAATTTTGGTTAAACAGTTAACAAACTAATCAGTAAATCCCTGCACTAGTACTGTATATACTTCAGTTTAATTATCCTGTTGGATATTAATTAGACTATGATCAGAAATTAAAGGGACAATATCACGATCAACAAGGAGTGCTAGGTTTAGATTTAACTGGAGTGCCATGGTCGAGCGGTTTAGTGCATCGGATTTGTGTTCTGATGGCTGAGTCGTCAGAATGTGGGTTCGAATCCCAACCGCGACCGTGGTACTTGTGTCCTTGAGCAAGACACTTTACCATAAATGCTTCTCTCCACCCAGGAGTAAATGGGTACCTGTGAGGGCAGAGTTGGTTGTTGTGTTTGATTAGCCCATATGCGCCAAAATGGCAGCAATTGAGCTGTATACTCCCCAGGGAGCTGAGATGGTTTCTGGAATGATTTATGCGCCTGATGAGCAGGGGTAATAATGTACAGCGCTTTGATACCTTGTTTAAAAGCGCTTTAAAAATGCCCGACATTATTATTATTATTAAAATGCCCGACATTATTATAACTCAGCGACTGAAAATAATACCCCACATGATAAGGTCATACCGTTGCTACTGCATAAATGAGCCAGTAGTTTTTAGTCACTGTGTTCATCTTAAGCTAGGACACCGATTTGTATACCTTTTTTATGTCCAATTGCAGCCAAAATTGCTGGATGGATTAGATTTCTGCCTTGCTGTGTTGTAAATGACTTTTTCACATACATGTAGGGGTATGAACATTTGCCTCTCATAGTCACCATACTTTGTATATATGGAAAATATGGTCTCTGTGTATACAAATGTACATGTATCACGTATTTCCCTGTTGGCCAAAAAAAAAAAAGATTACCAAAAAAAAAAAAGCACATCACCGCACCACTTTTGAAGCCAACCAATGACCAGAAACTGGAGACTTTTTTTTTTTTTTTTTTTTTTTTTTTTGTTGTTGCTTTAAAGCAACTTCTAAAAAATTTGTTACTGTCTCAGTGATGGATACAATAACTTTACTAATTGATTTTACATAGATTTAATTAGATTTTTTTTTGTTACAGGAAGGTACCAGTGTTTTGTGTTGCAAACATTTTTTAGGTCTCAAATAAAACTTTTTTTTGAATTTGAATCCCCCAGATCTTACTCTACACTTCTTTGTACAATTGTTGTATGTATTTTTCAATTGAATGTTTGAGGGCCATTTTCTCGTGAATTTGGCAAAATGATAAATTTAAAAGACCGCATAGATGACATGTAATGGTATACAATGGGCCGGATAAATAAAAGTTAACAATTGCTTATCTAGTAAAAGCTCAAGCAATAGCAATTGCTTAACAAGTAAAAGCTCAAGGTTAAGCAATTGCTTAAAAATGTATAAATAACCTTCTTCTTTGACTAGCACCTGTTGCTTGGGTGGGTTAGCAATTGCTTATGGGTATAACAATGATTGGAGGTCAGTTCCGATTAGCCAAGTGGTTGTATATGAGGCATGTGTTAGCAACATGGATGCTGCCGAAGAATTGGGGAGTGGTACAAATAGTGAGCAATCTTTGAACGAACTGTTCGTTAGTATAATCAAAGAGTACCCTGTTCTAATCGAGAAAAGTCAGTTGCCGGGGGTAAAAGACATGAAGGCAAATGCACTTAAAAAAGCACAAATGTCAATTGCTACCAACACAGGTAAAGCCATGGATGAGAAGCAAATTTTGAAAAAGATAGCAAACATGAAAAGTCAAGTGAAGAAGAAAACAGATGGAATGCAAACAGGAAATAGGAAGATTGTTTTGGTTCCATGGGAACAAGATCTGTACAACATCTTCAAAGGGGATGAAAACCCGACTATTACGAAGATGCCATGCGCCATTTCTGCTGGTTTCAAACCAAGTACTTCGACTGCTGCTAGCCACTCCAAATTTTCAAAATTGAACCGAAATAATTTCCGGTATCTGGTAGGATTGACTTCATCACGATTTATTCTTTCATTGTACACCTTTTCATGTTCCCTTACATGCATAAACTCGGCCATGATGGCAGGAGTAATGCAACATGCAAGTGTTAGCAAATGCGTAAGCTCCTCATTTAGTATCTTGTAAAAATATTAGCAAGTGCTACAAGTCATTAGTAAAAGGTCTGGTTTATTTATATGCTTCCAAGCAAGTGCTAATCTCTCTAGTAATTGCTTAAAAATCATAGCAATTGCTTTTGCTAACTACTGGAAGCAATTACTTGCAAGTAATTGCTCACTTTTATTAATGAAGATTTAAGAAAATGACTAGTAAAAGCAATTGCTACTTTTTATTTATCCGGCCCAATGTAATTCATGACTGTAGTACTGAGAATGAAGAATCACGTAATGTACATTAACCCTAACCACCCCATATCCTCCAAGGGGCACTTTTTTGGAAAATGTCTGCACTGTCGGAAACTGGTACATGTACTTTCACCTCTTCAAATGGGGTAAAATTGGAAACATGCCCTTATCAAAATGCACCATATATTTTCGTTGAACTTTCATTTTCAGCAATTATGGCCTTTACTGCTTGCCAGGTAGTAATTTTGCCCCATTTGAAGAAGTGAAAGTGCCAATTTCCAACAGTGTTGAATTTTTCCCCAAAAGTTCCCCTTGGAGGATTTTTCAGGATTTGGGGTGGTTAATTAATAAGCATAATATGTAATAAGATACATGTAAGGTATGAAATTAGTCATTCATGAAGAACCAAATCATCAAAAACAAATAATGGTAAACCACCAAAGTTACATGTGGGCAATTCTCCGGTAACGGAATGACGTCCATTCATGACCCAGCCAACATTTGCCCATCACCTAGAAAATATGTTTTATACAAGACACCTACATGTACATGTACATGTAATCTGTGTATGAAATGGGAGCCAAGGTTTCAGGAATGATTTATGAGCCTTATGAGCAGGGGTAATAATATAATGCGCCTTGAGCACCACTCAGTTGGTGGATACGTGTGCTATATAAGTCCACACATTATTATTATCATTATTATTATGATATGCAATAATCTCACAAGTACATATCCTGAACATACATAATCCAATTAAATCATGCCAACTTAACAATTTCCAACCAAATTAATGAGCGTTTACTACAAGTACTGCCCATAACCACAGTACAAAACATGTACAATAGCATACTTATGTATTCAAACTAAACATTGTCATATTTTTAGGAAACGGTGTTTTTTAAAGTTGTTTTATTGAAAAATATTTATTAATTAACATTAAATAAAAGTTTGTCACAGAAGATGTCAAAAGTCACATTAAAAGTCATTGTAACAGTAATAAAAACTTGAATATAAGTGCAGTGCAAATCCATAACCATGGTTACCGTAATTCCGTTACCATATATTAAAGTACTAAGCAAATGTCCGAATGTGAAAAAAATATATATAAAACTTGTAGGGAGGTATATTTAGAAAAAAACAATGTTGGGATTTTTAGGTGTTCGAGCTATAGTTATTGTTCGGTTTTTTTTGGTACTTTTTCTTCTCCTTCTTAGTGAGATATCCAGAGACAAAAACATAGTTGCAGAGCTCACAGAACCTTAAAACTTAACACATAGTTAGACCTTAACATGTAATTGTATCCTAAGTTATGACGTCATGGTGGGGTCATCAGATATCGAATTACACTAAATCAAAGTTTAATATTTTCAAAAAATTATATCTCATGAACCATAAAAGATATTTTCACAATCTTTGCATCATCTGAAAGATTTTGAATTATGTGATTTTTCGTACACAGACGTGACCCCAATCTGACATCTTCTTCCGGTTGAAACCCGGAAGTTGAATATTTAAAAAAAATCATATCTCATGAACCACAGAAGATATTTTCACAATCTTTTCATCATCTTAAAGACCTTGAACTATGTCACATTTCGAACACCGACATGACCCTAATCTGACCTCTCCTTCTGGTCGAAACCGGAAGTTTAAGTGAACAACTATTCAGAATCACTATTCTGTAAATGTATTTGTACAGCCAAAACATAGTTGCGGAGTTCAAAGAACCTTAAAACTTAACACATACATGTAGTTAGACCTTAACATATAGTTCCAGGTAACGTTGTGACGTCATGGTGAGGTCATCTAATGAATTATTACGTAATTAATTATAATTAAAACAATATATTTTATATTTCGTGAACCACAATACATGTAGATAATTTCTTGATTCCTTCATAATCATACAGAACATGAAGGACTCGACATTTGATACACAGATATGACCCTATTGACCCTTACTTCCGGTCCAAACTGGAAGTTCAAGTTTAAAAACCTCTTTATAAATTGACGCAAATCTGAAAGGGTATTCGAAAAAAAAAACTTCTGTGTTTATATGTTAAGTGGGATCTGCTCTTTTCAATAATATATTTGGTGACGTCATTGCTCTTAACAACACCCTCTCGCGGCAGGTTTAAAAGTCACTTTTTGCTATCTCGAGAAAACAGACAGAATTTTACCAAATTTGGCACAATTGACACCCATATTATGAGGGAAAAAAAATTGTGAAGTATGAATGACGTCACATGATTGAACCGGAACTTACGGTTGGAAGAATTTAAAATTATATGGGATGACTGAACCGGAAGTTAATGTATTCAGTATAGCACATTATATGTTATGTTAATTATATATCATGAAAACTGAAATAACTCTTGTCTTTTAACAACTTTAGGTGATGACGTCATCACATATGATGCACACTCGAACACCCTGAGTTTGTTTTCTACAAACTCAATACCTCTATTTATTTTTATTTTCTTTGCCCAAAAAATTTCTTTTGTGCATTATTTTGGTAACGGAATTATGTGTGATTTTCTCATGTTTTATTTTAAAATTTTTGGAGAACACAAAAAATAATTTTTTTTTTTTTTACATGTACATACAAAAGTAATCTTTGGTACAATGGCTGGCTATCTAGACACACAAACTAATCACAATGTCCAAGAGAATTAAATTTGAATTTTTAATGAAAATTCCACATTTTCAGACTTACTACCCAAAAATCCATTCGAGTTTTTCGAATTTTAACCACTTGGATTGTAATTCTGGTCTAGGATCAATATGAAATATTCCTCTATTGCTAATGTAAAAATTTTCTCTCTCCCATGGAGAATTGCCCATGTATACTTACGTACATTCAAAGAACATAGCTGAACTTTATTGGCAAGTACAAGTATAGCTATTGTATTCAAAATCAGTCAACTGACTGTTTTGACTGTTGACCCAAATGTGCATACATAGACAGTTTTTTTTTGACTGGTTTTTACTCTCATTTTGAACACCCAGAACAATACCAGACACTGCTTTTACCAGTCAAAAACGGTCGACTCATTTTGCCCTGTAAGTTGGGTAATTACAGGAAGTGAAGTTCATGACCTCTTCAAATTCCAGTAAGTGAAGTGAATGGTCCAAGACATTCCAATTTCTTTGACAATTTTAAATTTTCCTGTTTATGTTTTGATAATGTACACTGTATTTCCCATTTATTTACCCTGAAAAATATTTTCCTTGACATTGTAAAATTGGTCATCAACCTGATTTTTGGGTTTAATTTTCCTGGCTTTATACATGTACAATAGATAAATAATGGCTTTGTGCCACAGCCCTACTCATACGTGTATTTTCTTGCATATTATTTTTTGCAGAAACAGTTTTATTAATGTTTTAGAATATTTGTTATGGAAATTACAGTAAGGGAAGTGAATGACTTCTTCAAATTAAACATGGTCCAAAATATCCCAATATCTTTGACAAATTGTAAATTATCCTGTTGACATGTATGACAATGTTTTGACAATGTATTTCCCATTTATTTTCCTGGAAACTATTTTTTTGGTTTAATTTTCCTATTTACAATAATTACAGTAAGTGAGGTGAAATGACCTTCAAATTAGCCAGAATGGTCCAAAACATTCCAATATCTTTGACAATTGTAAATTATCCTGTTTATGATGATGTATTTTCCATTCATTTTCCCTGAAAAATATTGTCCTTAACTTTGACAACTCGGTCATGAAACTCTTATTTTTATTTTAATATTTTCCTGGCTTTATAAAATAGATAATTATTAGCTTTGTGCCACAGCCCTACTCATACATATACATGTACATGTAGTGTGCATTTTCATTTTGTTTTAGAATATTTGTTGTAGAACTTGTAGTTTTGCA
Source organism: Zoroaster sp. YZ-2022 (assembly GCA_029582265.1). NCBI lineage: Eukaryota > Metazoa > Echinodermata > Asteroidea > Forcipulatida > Zoroasteridae > Zoroaster > Zoroaster sp. YZ-2022. The sequence continues at coordinate 21,605,551 of CM055820.1, forward strand.
TGGTGAGGAGGATAAGTAAGAGTAATTGCAGTGACAGCATACTGATCGAAACGTCAAGTTGTACCTCCAGTTCTTTTCAGAACTAATTACTACTCAATTGAGCATTTCACATGGTGTCACCGCAATTACTCTTACTTAAAACCCTCCTATAGGTTTAACACTCAAAGACACTCAAAATTTGTATGTCTCTCTTAACCCATTGACTTTGTGCAGTGCACTCAAATACATGCAAGCACATGTGGCTGTGATAGGAGGTCAAACCCAAAGACATTCAAAATTTGTATGTAACTCCCAACCCATTGACTTTGTGCAGTGCACTCAAATAAATGCAAGGACATGTGGCTATGGTAGTACGTAGGTCAAACCAAAACCACTCGACTGTATATGAGTCTGCTGCTAACTTATGCAGTACATACACAGCTCTGTGTGACTCTGTGGTTTGACCTACCAATTGGCAATGCAACCAAAAATACTAAAGTGACTGTCTGTGAGTGCCGTGCTGACTGGGCCAAATTTCAGCCTGGGCATAGGAGGGTTAATATTTGTTGTATACATGAACAAGTTGTTTATACATTTTGTTTTTCAAGTTTGTTTTTATAGATGTCATTTTCTGCTGGACTTTAAGCAGACTCGGACGGCAATACAACACATGCGAAGGGATAAGCAGTTATAATATTGCCTGTGTTTTTTGCTATTTTAACAGCAACTTTCACTTTTTTGATTGGACACTTTATTTTTCATCGGAACATTTCAATTTTACTGGTCAATTCCATGTTTACTCATAATGTTACATTGTTGAGGTTTTGGGCCCACTCTTAATCCCTTGCGTACGGTATTATTTTTACCAAGAGTGAAGGTGGTTGCGGCCAACCACGGAACGTCTGTGGGGCGGTGGAGCGCCGCGTCAAACCCGGCCGTGGACATGTGCACAACTCCGCTGTTCAGCCGAGCATATAGACCGAACAATAAGCGGGCAAGCTAAACCGGGCATACCATATTCATCGTACGTGAAGTCCCCACAAAAAGCTCATAAATAGGCTGTATTCAGAATGCTCTCGAAAGCCCAATCTATTATATAACACTCCATTTCAAGAACAATATGGTCCACCAAACTATCAGCCTTCTTGAAGATTTCAATTCAAGGCGAATTCTCAGCAAATACAGCTGGAAAATCAATTAAGCCGTCAACCATAGCAAGAGGTTAATGCTATAATATATATTTCACTCATCAGTTGTTTTCACACATTATACCCAGACCTTACAGTACTCAGCAAAAAATTATTTCAAAGCTTTGTTATATGTAAGAGAAAATGCAACATTTTTTTTGCATGTCTGAGAAATGTAACGTGTTCTTTTATGTAGCGTATATAACAATTTCTGAAATGTTTTTTGTGCCGAGTAAGGTCTGGGTATAATGCAACTACTGTGAACCAAAAATTATGAGTGAAATATATAATTGATTTTAATTTTTGCCCTACACCGACGTGTGTATAGCACTGTATACTCGGTGCTTTCCGAGTGTCTGTGGAAAAACTACACAGGCGACTCAGGCGGGATTCGAACCCACGATCTCTTGCTAACTAGTGCAGACGTCTTAACCTCTCGACCACCGAGATTGCCCGATGACGATTGGCCGGCTAGAATCCTATATAGCAGCGATATTTATAGTTTGATGAAATTCTTGCGTCGGGTGATAAACAATTAATTTTAATTTTGCCCTACACCGATGTTTGTATAGCACTGTATGCATTAAGAGTGAGCCCAAATGGTGTAAAACTACACATTATTCAAAATAATCATAAGAAACATGGTTTGACAGTAAATACAACGTATATGTACTGAAATGAATTGAAGGTGGGTCCAGTCATCAATTAATTTTGGCACTTTTTCACTGTTAAACCAAACCTCTCTGACAACTATTTTGTGAAATATCTCATTTCAAAGTATTTGTTTTCCTTTCTAAAATGAAATTATCAATTTTCCAGTGAAAACAAAAAAAATTGCTGGTAAAACACGGGTGGTGCATCTTTAAGCACAGTGCATTTAACCCTGCTACTTCTGGTACCTTTTTCATACAAGTTGATCCACCATTTGAAACCATTCGCTTTTGTGGTTATGAATGGTGAAATAACTGCAGTATTGATTCCCCTAAATGGTTTTGAATGGTAGGTCAGCTAATACAAAACCTTGTTTGGATCTTTCCAAATGGTAGTACAGCTAATACAAAACCTTGTTTGGATACTTCTAAGTGGTGAATCAATGGACCCTCTGGCCTCTATGCATTTGAATGGATTTGAATGGTAGTAAAGCTTGCTACCGACACTGTTCAAATGGTATCACCATGTGTGTACAAAACTAATGGGCATTTTGGTAAGTGGAAATTTAGAATGGTTTCAAATGGTCAAACAGTAGGAGTGTTAAGCAACGGTTGTTTGGTTCAACCACCAGCTCATTGTTTGTGCGTCGCGCATTTATGCATGCAGAGATTGTGTCCTTTGTCAACTCCTCAGAGATTTGGCTGATTGGACTGGCATGGCATGATGAAGTATACAACCGATAAACCTTTGCATTTTCATCCTGTATAATTTATATTCAATTGGCAGCTCCTCAACTGACACAGATTGATGTTAAGGATTAGGGCAGTGTTGGCTATCAAATAATAGCATGGATGTTAAAAAGGCTGTGTACACTTTTGTACTATCGGCTATGGCCTCAAAACAAACATTCTGAATATATACTGAGCATCAAAAGAAACTTAACAAATCTTTGGAAAGGACACTCACTAAAATCCTCCACGGAAAAATGAAAAATATTTGAACACGGGTAAACTTCAGTAATCTTTACGAAGCACATGTCACTAAACAAGATTACCGAAGTTTACCTGTGTTCAAATGTATTTTTTCATTTTTCCGTGGAGGATTTTAATGAGTGTCCTTTCCAAAGATTTGATAAGTTTCTTTTGATGCTCAGTTTAGATTGTTCGGTTTTAACATTGTACATAATGGTATCAAACAACTTATTCTGTCAGAAATGCTGTCGAGAAAACGTGAAAAAACTTTCACACTTTAGATTATAGATGCATATAGACATTTCACTAAATGTGTACACTCCCTTTAAAGGGTCGATATCATCACAATCAACAGGGCATGGAATTGGTGTGCTAGAATTAGATTAAAGCCCGGTTCATACTTGACGCGAAAGCGAATGCGAAGCGAATTTTACGGCATCAAATTCGCGGCGAATTGAAATGTGTTCAACTTTTGTGAACCTTCACCATGGACCAATGTCAACGTCACGAATTTCACTTCACATTCGCTTTCATGTGAGGTATGAACCGGCCTTAACTCAGTGACTGAAAATAATACCCCACATGATACGTTCAGATTATCGTTGCTGCTGCATAAATGAGACAGTCATTTTCAGTCACTGTGTTCATCTTAATGGTCCTATGAATTAGAAATTTTTTCCATTGTAAACTATAAAATATGCACACATTAACCTATTAACCTATAAATGCAAATTTTTGTTAAATGTATTGGAGATTTACATCGCAAATTTTTTTTTTTTTTTTAATTTGGGATGAACCCGCGCCCCTAAAAGGGGACAAATTTGTGACGTAGACCTAGGAACATGCTGTTTGTTGGCGCACATTGATCGATACATATGAATGATACAACGTGCAAACTTATGTAACTGTTTTTGTTGTTATGCCGCCAAGGTGTATTGTTGCTGATTACAGCAACACTTCTAAAGAATGGTGTCAGTCTGCACAGATTCCCATCAGATCCAAAATATCAACGAATTTGTTTGGACGGCTGCAGTGAAGCTTACCAGAGCATAATGGTCAGGAATGTGCATTGTCAATGTCCTTTGTCATTCGGTGCCTAGGTCTACGTCACGAAATGCGATATCAAAAGGGATAACACAAATTTTGGGGACAAATTAAATTGTTATTTATAACTCATGACAAACTTATAAAAATAGTAAGTATTATGTTTTATTAATACAAAACCATATATTAAGCCCCAAAAATGTAGTGTGAAAAATTACCATTTCATAGGACCTTTAAACTAGGGCCCTGTTGAAAGTCTGCTCTGATCGTGATGATATTGTTCCTTTTAACATGTTCTTTGACATAGTGGGTAAGCTGAAGGGGATTTCCCTCTGATTGTTTGGCGAGCCCTTTTGGGTTCCCTTATTATGGTGTGTGATATGCAGCTGTGCACACACACACACACACACAGCCTGACCCTGACCCACGACCCTGACCCTTGTTAATTAATGTGCATTCAATGTACATACAGTACAAATGTCCATGTACCTTGTTCATGTACATGTATACCTATTGTTACCTTTGCATGGGTACATGTACTGATCATGAGTACTGTATCCTCCATTTACCCTAAATGATGCACCTACATATGTAAGCTTATATAATCAACTGGTCGGTAACTTAAAAATGAAATTAGAAGTTTGTTGTTTCAGTAAAAGATTCTCTTGTCAAACGCTGAATCTCGGTGCATGATCATACACGTGGACATCTTGAGGGCCGTTTTTTTTAGTTTTTTTTTTTAGTTTTTTTTTTTTTTTTTTGAGATGCACAGAATTGTGGTCATCAAAAAATTGATATTGGTATAATGTTTCACCCCCAAACTGGAAAAGTTTATGGGGGCATAGAAAATGTACATGTACGCAAGAAAAATGTAATCATACTTCATCTTATTCCAGATGATTGTAAAATTGTTTTTAATCTTGAAAATACAAATATTTATTTACATTTTTTAAATAAAATGGTGTAATTTGGGGTTGTTGAGTTTTAGTTGGCAAATGGTGCTGCAGTTGGAAAAATCAAGCCCCAGTCGGCAATTAAACCATCAAATTAAACCATCAAATTAAACCATCAAAACAGCCTTGTAGTTATTGTGCCTGATGGCAAAATTCTAACACTTAACCCCCTCAAACAATTTTCTCACGCCTATCTCTCCTCAAAATTTGTCATGACTACCCCTCCCCCGCCCCCTCATCCAGCAATTTTGAAAGTTCAACTTTTTACTGCCACGGAAGACAGTCGGCAAATTGGCTTCAATCTCCCAAACACAACCCCCCCCACACACAACCCCCCACACACAACCCCCCACACACAACCCCCCCACACACAACCCCCCCACACACAACCCCCCCACACACAACCCCCTCCACACACAACCCCCTCACACAACCCCCTCACACACAACCCCCCCACACACAACCCCCCACACACAACCCCCCACACACAACCCCCCACACAAATTGCATGTGATCTAAAGTGCTCTTATTAAAAACAAAAACAAAAATACACATTTTTTTTAAAAGTATTTTGTTTTTAAATTGTGAAGGCTTTTTCACACTTTCCTCATGGCTTGCATCTCTATAATAAGTTGAAACTTAGGTTGTTTGTTTAACCCTCCTATTCTCAAAACCATTCATTTTTCAATTAATGTCTTAAAAGAAAAGCAGTTTTTTCAACATAACCAATGTTTTATACATGCATACACATACATGTGTAACTTCCCTTAAATCCTTCATGACTGCTGAAAATTGGGTTCCCAATAAAGGTCCCACCCCCCCCCCCCAAAAAAAAAGTTTCCCGTTTTGGACCCCACTTGTATTGCCTCAGACCAGCGCATCAGCATTTATGGTTTTCTTTATTGTTGTTATGAAACGATGTCCAATTGCAGCCCAAATTGTTGGATCGATTGGAACTCTGCCGTGCAAACGGTATGAACGTTTGACCGTTTTGTGCAGCCTATCTTAGCCACCATACTTTATGTATGGGAAATTTGGTCTGCTTCCAATAAACACATGTATGTGTACATGTACATGTATCACTTAAAAAAACAAATTACAAAAAAATAAATAAATAAACACTGATTTTGAAGCCAACCTAGGACCAGAAACCAAATGTATATGTGTACATGCCTGTATACTTCTGGTAGAAAACATCATGTGATCAGGTATTAAAGAAATAATCCGCATGTGATGTCAGGAAACTAAAGGTGAATAATATTCAGGCCATTCTTTGTTATCCCCTAACTATTTTAGGCTAATAATCTTCCTGAATCCACCAAAATCCAACACCATGCAAGTAACACTAACCGCCCAACTGTTGTACTTGGATTGAGTTGGGATACCCTGGACCTGTGTAAAGACTTTGTCAATAAATTGATGTTTGGATCATTTTGTTGAGGTCACTCATATTTTTTATTATTAATTTTTTTTTGGCAGCGTTGCACATTTGAGTATTTATAAGCAATGGATTTATAATCAGCTGGTCAGTCAGATGACCAAATAGATATTTTTATGGGCAATTCCATGGTTACTCACGTCACATTGTTGAGGTTTTTGGCCCACTCTTGATGCCATATGTTTCACTCATCAGTTTTTTTTTCACAGTAGTTGCATTATACCCAGAGTTTACTTGGCACAAAATAATGAGGGCAGTCATACCATATTTTATCCTGTTTGGCATCTTGCCAAAGGCTTTAGGAAGTCACGATGGACAGTAAATTATGTTACCCTTGAATCTGATCAGAGAAAATGTCCATTTAAATATAGTTACTGAAGTACTAGCATAAGAACATGTACACTGCCCCTCCCCCCCCCCCCCCAAAAAAAACACCCAAAAAAACGGCAATTGGCTCTGATGTAAGTATATTTCTAAACTTGTATAATTTCTTATTTAATTTGGGTAGCTTGAGCATTAATTATCACTGTTCTCCCTCAGGGCAAAGCCTTGAATTGACAGAAGCCATTAAGGCTGTGTGTTTTCAGTTATTTCAGCAAAATGGAACTGAGTAATGACAGTATGATTAAAGACCGTTTGCAGTGATACCATGGAACAAAAGCCACATCAACATACATTTTTACATGTGTATGTGGCTGAGATTCAAACCATGGTAATAACCAGAGGTGAAAGCCATTATGATCGACCATGTTTTCCTGTCGTGCAAAAGCAGTCAAATTGTTTTTTGTTTCCTTTTGTTCATGTGCTTGGGTATTTGGATGATTAAGTGAGACAAAATAAAGCTAGCAAAATTATGTATCTGGGCACAATGTGTATGTTAATCCTCCAACTACATGTACTTGTCTACAAGGGTTAAAATCAGTCAAAATCTTGATACTTGCCAAGGTATATCTAGTGCACTGAAAAGTCAAACACTGTCAAATCATACGTGTAGTAAGTACATTTACAGGTCAAAATGAGTCGACCACTTTTGATTGCTAAAAGCATTGTCTTGTATGACAGTCAAAACCAGTCAAAAATGCCCCTGTGAGCACATTTGGGTCAACGGTCAAAACATGCAGCTATAGTAGGAAGGCTAAACTCTCAAAACAATGTTTTCTAAAGTAATTTACACAACATACATGTATGTTGGCTAGAGTGACTGAATAAGTAACATTTTTATTTATTTTAAAATCATGCAATAGAAATATAAATACTGTACATTAAAATATGGTACATAAAAAAATATTGTGTGTAAGGTCAGTTCCATGATAAAAGTGGACATGACCTTAAAAAAATTTAATCTGAATTTAAAGCCAATCACTCATCTTATTTTGTTGTTTATACCTCAAAGTTTATCGAACGAATGAAAATTCTTCATTTCTATTTGTATCTTTTGAGAAATGATCATTTGAAGTGGAATGATGTACAGACTCAAATATTTTTCAAAAAAATGTGTCTATTTGTTATTTGTCCTTTTACTTAATTGATAGTTGGTAGCCCATTGAAATTTTGATTTCCTAAATGTATATACATGTATGGCACCAATACTCATACATGTACGTGTAAATGAAAAAAACTTTTTGCATATCTAGTCACGTAGTTTTCAGAAAGCAGGATATCAGACACTTGAGGGTAATGTAACGTGAGTAACTAAAAAAACATGATTGTTTTTTTAATTTAAACTTTTCCTGTGATTCACAATCTGACAACTGGAATTTTCTTCCTACTCATGATCTCTAATATGAAAACAGTTTAACAAGTTTTCTTTATACAAACACTTTAAGAATATGAGGAAATGAAAATGGTAACGTGAGTAACTATGTAACGTGAGTAACCGGTTTTGTAACGTGAGTAACCATGATAATCGTGTCAATAAAGTGGTAAATATAAGTTTTACATGTATATGAATGAATAAAAGTGTGGTAATGACTGGGTGAATATCATATTACAACATAAAGGCCAGTTTTAAGGAATTTACCCATCATGCATTGCACTTTATTCTTAAACACATGGTAATATCTACATGCATACATGTACATATGCAATACATTTTTGTAAAGTCTGTATTGATTTTAGCTAGTCCATCCTTACCAGTAAATCATTTAGGTATATTTGAATATTATTTTTTATGCATTCTTTGTTTTTTCTTTAAGACAGTAATTAAACTTAATTTTTTTTTAAAGAAAAGTGATGCAAAGATACATGTATAATGAGGTTAAAATGAGAAGAGGCTTTGTTTTTCACTATCTGCATGTACCATACAATATATGCATACATGTACATACATCAGTACAACCTTTTTTCATCATCAAGTCAAAAAGTGTTTTGGTTGTTCTTTTGTTCTTTAATTAACCCTCCTATTATCAGTGTAGTTCTTTACAAAGTGGACCCATACTTCAAAATGTCTCAACTGGGACATATTGTGGTACACACCTTCTTATCTAATGATTAATGGCATAGCCCAAGGCTCTTCAGAGAGATGAGGTAAACTGAAGCAGCCACCTGCTTTGTTTCATTGCAAGGCTAACCTGAAATAAACCAGTGCAGTAACTTGCGGTATACACCGACTGTGTGACGATCAGAACAGTTTGGTTTTTGTCCCATACCCAGGGGCATTTTGGGGTATCCATGTACCATTCTTCTGTACAGTATGCAATATTTTGAGGCATGCATACAAAAAGCATTGTGTACTTAGAATTTTTTTGTTTGCAGCATTTTGGAGACTGCATGTATACAAAGGGTTAATGAAACTACATAAATAAGAGGAAAGTCTCTTAGCTGGTATCTGATGCAAACGTCCATAACATAACGTACATAACATAACGTACACATACACATGTCTATTAACACAGATCTACAGTGTATGCACCTGCAGTTGCTTACAACCCAGAGCTGCCAACTCTTCCGGATTCTGCGGAAGACTTCGCGTATTTGACGGTAATTTACTTAAAATATATGCAAGGAGGCCACTCCTTTTGGTGCCAAAAGGAGAGGCCTCCTTGCATATATTTTAAGTAAGTAAATTACCGTCAAATACGCTAAGTCTTCCGCAGAATCCGGAAGAGTTGGCAGCTCTGACAACCGTAGCCACTTCAAATGTTCCATGAATCTTGAGGAAATGGACATGAAGCATCTGAGAAAAACATTTTATTCTTGGACTGTGTTATCCAACTCTAATTTCCAAGTACAATTTACAAGAAGTTGTACTGTTGCAGTAACCAATATGGATGCAGTTTTTAACAAAATCATAGAGATTGACTTTAACATGTTACCAACAATTTATGGATTTGAACTGACTAAAAAGTAAATAAGTTTACTTTGTTAATTGTTTCCAGTAGACAAAGGAGAAAAAATTGTTTGTTTGAGAAGTTGAAAGGAAATAATCTTCAGTTGACTACATTGCAACATTTTGCATTGTTAGTGTTATCATGGAGGAAGAAAATCTTCCTCCATGGTGTTATGTAATTAATCTAAAACTGAAAAAACTAATTAATTTACTAACATAAATTTTGGGGTCATAATTGACATAAAAAGTAAGCATTATAAGCTAGAATTGTATGATAAACACTTTTAAGCTAAAATATAGTGAGCACCATTGTGGATTTATGGTCATAGGGGCAAACTGTAACCATTGTTCACACCTAATATGTGTACCACTAGGTAAGGTGTATCATGGAGGAAGTTCCTTCCTCCATGGGTGTATCAACCATATAACACTTATTTCCAAGAATACTTGGTATGAGGACACTTTTTGAATAAAGCCAGTTGACATTTTATTTTTTATTTAATTATTTATTTATTGGATGAGCCACCAATTACAGGAAATGATAAATAAAAATATGAATTAGAAATTACATAACAATAGAATGCAACAATTTTAAGACACTCAAATACATATCAGTTACTGGTACTGGCTAAGGCACTGAAAACCTGAGTACGGAAAGAATTAATGCATGTGAGTAACCAGCGCTTTTTCTCATATGTAGGGTACCTACAACAATTTTTTTTAAATTATTTTTTTGTGCCGAGTAAGGTCTGGGCATAATACAACTACTATGAAAAAAATTGATGAGTGAAATATATAAGTAAGGAAATTATGGCATTAAGAGTGGGACCAATACCTACAAAATGTAACGTGAGTAACTGTGGATTTGCCCATAACAACAAAAATATCTTTTTTTTTTGGTTGCATCATAATTAAAAACTACAATATTATCCACAATTATTTTTACCTCTTTACACATACTACACATAATGTACACTGTATGATTTTCAAACTTTTGTGAAATTTCCGTATAATTTGATTAAAGTTTCACAGATCATAGTTAAGAATTGAGCAACAAATCTTTTGAAAAATTATTTTATAAATATAATAATTAAGTTTTTAGGTTTTTTTTGGTATTATTTCATTTAATTATTTATTATTTTTTTGTGGGGGAGGGGGGGTGGTATATTTTTGGTAAATTGATGTTTCTTTTGCACAATAAGGTTGTGCCGGGTGTCCGGATACCAGACACTGAAACTGTCATTACCTCATTCCATTTTTTGCTTCCAAATTACCCGTAAACGACTTCTGAAAATTTCGACTGAACATTTAAGCCACACAAATGGAAGTCGCTGATTTATTTGTTAACAAAATGTGTGTGAGGAATGAGGATGATACGAGTCGTTTTTAATATAGAGGCGGGAAAGTATTACAGGAAGTCTACATTTATTATGACTCTAAATAAAACAAGAGAAACTTGTGTTCATATTGGTTATTTTATACATGTACATTCGGGAGTATTTGTGTTTTTACAATATTGTTTACGGGTACCCGGGTATCCGAAGATTTCCAATTTCAAGTATCCGGTTCCAGAAATAACCGAAAACACAGTCTTAATTAATGCACAAACCTCTTAACCAAATTTTACCAAATGTGTAAACAGAAGAAAAAGAATGTTTACACTAATTTAGACTGAAGGCTTACATGTTTGACTTCCTTGGTCTAGATTTTCCCCGACTTTTTTACCGTCAGTAAATGTATTGTATATACATACCTGCTGGAGAGCAACCCCATCAGGTTATTAATGTACTGCAATATAATTAATTTGTGATCCAGGATTTGATTAACCGGATGTTTCATTGTACATGTACATTGTACTTTGCCTTCAGTGTACATTTTTTATGTACAAGTACATAATGCTATTTACATGTCATTTATCATGCTTTACTTCCTTTGACTTAAGATTTACAATGTACATCAGGGCAATTCCGTGGTTATTCACGTTACATTTTTTAGGTTTTGGGCACTTAATGCCATAATATATATTTCATTCATCAAGTTTTTTTTTCACAGTACATACATACATATGTAGTGTGTTATACCCAGACCTTACTCAGTACAACAAAATATTTTCAGAAATTTCTTATACACATGTACAGACCTCCATCTTAATCACGGCCACCGCAATGGCCGTGGTGCCCCTCCGAGTTGGCCACAGTGCCCCTTATTAAGTTGTCCCTGAAATTCTGAGGCAGCCAAGGTCTAAGTGACCATGCCCTCTCAATCCTTAAGGTCAAGGGCCGCATGTATGTACATTATATGTAAGACAAAAAACAATGTTTTATGCATGTTTTATTTCTCTTATATAACAAATTTCTTAAATCATTTTTTTTGTGATGAGTAATGTCTGGGCATAATGCAACTTCTGTGAAAAAAAACTGATGAGTGAAATACACAAGTAATGAAATTATGACACCCCCCCCCCCCCCCACCCACTCACTTGACTTACTCAGCTGACTTCCATTAAAATATCTGAATATCTATGGGGAACATTTTTTATGGGACACCAAGGCTATCACCATAGCAACTGAGGCCATGGCCCCCACAAATTCCAGGCCTGGAACTCTGAACTGGTAAATGTAGCATAGACAGTTCTGGTACTTCCCACGGTATTTTCCCAACATGTTCAGGATAATGGAAACTCTTATTTACACCATAATCAAGTCTCGATGTGTGTTTCAGTTTCTTGGTGAGTGTCTCTGTGAATCTTACCCGTTGCTGTCTTAAAGATGTAATGTACAACCTGGGGGATTAAAGGGGCAGTATCATCACGATCAGAGCAGACTTTCAACAGGGCATGGAATCGATGTCTTCGTCTAAGATGAACACAATGACTGAAAATTACTGGCTCATTTTTGCAGCAGCAATGGTAATCATGACCTTATCATGTGGGGTATTATATTCTATCACTGAGTTAATCTACATGTTAAACTAGTACTCTGATTCCATGCCCTGTTCATGGTGATGATGTCCCTTTAAGCTTTGAGAGCGCTATATATGAACAACAGACTGCTTTTATTGTAATTTTGTAATTAACCCTCCTACTTCTGGTACCTTTTTCATACAAGTTGATGCACCATTTGAAACCATTCGCTTTTGTGGTTTTGAATGGTGAAATAACTGTACAGTAATGATTCCCCCAAATGGTTTTGAATGGTAGGTCAGCTAATACAAAACCTTGTTTGGATCTTTCCAAATGGTAGTACAGCTAATACAAAACCTTGTTTGGATATTTCTAAGTGGTGAATCAATGGACCCTCTATGCATTTGAATGGATTTGAATGGTAGTAAAACTTGCTACCAACACTGTTCAAATGGTATCACCATGTGTGTACAAAACCAATGGGCATTTTGGTACTGTAAGTGGAAATTTTGAATGGTTTCAAATGGTCAAACAGTAGGAGGGTTAAAGATGTGTAATATCGCCAGTGTTTTTTTGCTATTTTAACAGTAAAATTTTATTTTTCATCAGAACATTGCTATTTTTCTAGATAAACAAAAATGCTGTAAAATTTCTTAAAATCATTGTGAGAAACATAGTTTTACAGTAATGTACATGTATGTACCTAAATTAATTTATGGTGGGTCCCCGTCATAAATTCATTATGACACTGTTTTACTGTAAACCAACCTTCTGACAACTATGTTTGACATATCTCATTTCAAAGTACATGTATTCCTTTTAAAATGGAAATTTTCAATGTTCCAATGAAAACAAATATTTCCGGAGTATTTTTGACTGTTGAACCAACTGTGCACACAGGGGCATTTTTGACCTGTCAAAAAACGGTCAACTCTTTTTGACTTGTTGCTACACGTAAGGTTAGACAGTATTTGACTTTTAAGCACACTAGATATACCTTGGCATATCAACATTTTGACTGATTTTGAACCTTCATAGAAGGGTTTTAATGTGTGCTACATGTAATTGAATTAAAATGTTTAATTTACAATTTTTATAATTTAAAAGGATTGGTAAATTTAAAACTAACAACATTTTAAAATTTTTATGTAAAACTTCCGTGTTAAGTTGATGATGTATTCATAATAATAATAATAATAATAATGTGTGGACTTATATAGCGCACGTATCCACCAACTGAGTGGTGCTCAAGGCGCATATTATTACCCCTGCTCATAAGGCTCATAAATCATTCCTGAAACCATCTCAGCTCTCTGGGGAGTATACAGCTCAATTGCTGCCATTACAGCGCATATAGGACTAATCAACCAACTCTGCCCTTACAGGTACACATTTAACCCCTGGGTGGAGAGAAGCAATTATGGTTAAGTGTCTTACTCAAGGACACAAGTGTCACGGCCGGGATTCGAACCCACATTCTGCTGCTAACACCAGAACTTGAGTCCGGTAAGCTAGACCGCTCGGCCACTCGGCCACGACACTCCATAGTGCAATCTTCCCTATAAATGTTAAGGGTTGTTCTCTTCTTTTTTTTAAATTAAATAATGTTTATTTAGGAAAGAGTACTTTACTTAATTAGAATAATACAACAAATGTAAATGAATGTTCATTATTTTCTTGTGGACAACACAATGCAATGAGATGAAACAGGTGGTTTGTTTCAAACCTGAATAGATTTTGGCACAATGTATGAATAGACTGTTTGCGGTGACACCATGTGAAAATTCTCTTTTTGAGTAGTAATTACTTCTGAAATGTACTCAACGTTTCAATCAGTATGCTCTGAACCATCAGTTCTTTTCAGAACTAATTACTACGCAAAAGAGAACGCTCACATGGTGTCACCGCAAACAGTCTTTACTTACCCTTTTCACCATGCAGAGCTACAACTATTACACATGTATGAAATCCCCCAAAAACAACTTTACCAAGAGGTTCACCTCCTTAACCCTCCCCCGATACCCATGCTGTGAATAAACTACATGTAAATCACATTTTAAATAAAATATCCACAAAAGTGGAGAGTGCATACCATCTTGATGCGTAATTTCTAGGAACATGTGACTGTGGGCTATGGACTGTGAGGTATATTCAATGATAACGTACTGCACACTCACCGGCCAATTATTTATTTATTTATTTTATTTGGATCATTTTACAGGCAGTATACAAAAATATAAGATTTATAAATAATTTAAATTTAAAGATACACATAGATACTCAATTCAAAAAAATGTATACATACATGTACATGTACATCAAAATTGCCTTTTAACTTAATAAAAACAAAACAAAAACAAAATACTACAAAAAGAGACAAAGAAACTGACAAACAAACAACCAAAGAGAAACAGACAGACAAAAGAATGACGAGACAAAACAAACAAAACATACACGCACAATATAACGAGTGAACAAAATGACAGAAAAGCACAACATTACTCATATATATGTCGGGGTCAAAGAAACAATTACAGGAACAGACAAAACAAATATTGCACAAAACACCGGCCTGCAGGATTGCCTAATAAGCTTAGAGCTTGTCGAGAGGCTTTCCAAACTGCGTCCCTACAATAAAATAAAACAAGAACAAGAACAAGAACGGACTGAAAAGCAAGCAAAAACAAACAAACAGGCACTACACACAATACACTTCCTCAGAATTTAACAAGCCAACATCAGTCAAAATGTTGATATACTTGCCAAGGTATATCTAGTGCACTTAAGTCGAACACTGTCAAACCTTACGTGTAGTAAGTACATGTACATGTACAATTACAGGTCAAAATGAGTCGACCGTTTTTGACTGGTAAAAACATTGTCTGGTATTGTTGAGGGTGGTCAAAATGACAGTAAAAACCGGTCAAAAATGCCCCTGTGTGCACATTTGGGTCAACAGTCAAAACAGGCAGTTGACTGATTTTGACCTCTATAGCTACTTGCCAGTAAAGTGCAGCTAAAGTAGAATGGCTAATATACCGTATGTAGAATTTGAAGTTTGCATTGTACATTGTTAGGAGTTGTAATAATTGTTGGATCTGAGAAGAACAAAAATATCCCCGATCCCTGGAATAATAACTCACCTAACCAGAATGGGACAATTATTGCTAACTGTGCATAACATGGATATATGTGAACAGCTTGACATGACCAGTCATGTGACAAAAGACAGTAATAAATGTACCCACAGTGAGCCATGACCATGGTATTAGCCATTTAAACATTTGGACACCCAGTTTTTCAAAGAGTAAAAAATTTGGACGCCCATATCCAAATCTTGGCTTATACACTGGTCATGACCCATAGTAACCACAGTAACTTGGTCTTGTGACTTTTGTTATGATGATTTATTTATTTTATTTATTTTATTTATTTATTTTCTTTTTGTGTCTTTGATGAAGGGGTCACAGAGAAGGGTCATCAGCAACCATAGGATGTGTCAGTGACGCAGGAAGTCAGTCTCAGCACAGCAGCAAGCCACAGTGCCTGGTTAATGTTCACCACACATGCTCTCTGAGTGTAAACGTGCCAATTATTATTTACGTTGACTCAACACGGAAGGTATCTAAGGGTGGTTAGCCATTTTTTTTCTTCTTTTTTCGCCTGACAGAACTTGATATTCTGAACCATATGGTCACGACTTATTTATGTTCAGTGGCTGTTAGAGAGTCAGTCCACAGAGAGGTATAATCATCACATGAAACTGTTTTGGGGACTGCACAGACTGTGTTCTTTACAGCTGGTTGGTTCATGTTTTCAGTCTCAAAACACAAACGGCCAAAGTAAACCTGTACAATTTGATTTGAACATACTCTGAAATGCCTTGCAAGTGAAACAGTAGTCATTGACCCAAGCTGATCTCCACTACACAATCGGGCATGGGACAGCCAGAGGAACCCGAAGCCAGCGCCGGGGAGATGTTTCATCAAAGCATCATGTCGCAGAGCAGCGATGATTCCCTCCTGCTGTCCAGCTCCAGCAGCACCCAGAAAAGCCAGGAATCCTCAGAGAACGCCACCACGTGCAGCAGCAGGTCTAATCAGTCTACGCAGGGGACGCCGCTGTGCCATCGCAGCAGCAACAGCAATCCATACGTGGTGTCATCCCACTGCAAGCTTTGCACCAACGGTTACGAACTCGGTGAAGAGGATTTGCAGAAACTGGCAGTGCACAGCCCCGACTACATCAGATGGAAAAAGACCACCAGGAAAGTGAAGATACAACGCAATGCAAAGGGGTCCCTTGGTTTCCGATACAGGGATGTAAAAGTAAGTTTATTGTGCAGAGGTAATGCCTGCTGCCAGTCTTCCTATCAACTTCTCGATTGTCCTACAATACAGGGATGCCCTACAATACAGGGATGCCCTACAATACAGGGATGCCCAGGGTGGGGTGATTCATGAGCTCTGCTTTAACCGTCCCCAGTACTTACCCATTCACAAGGAATTGTACTCGGTTTATGCCCCCAAAGATACATACCTTGCATAAGGCTAAGTCAAACCCACCTACATGTAGATTTGAACTTGGGTCTACTGATGGTGAGTAAAGTGCTGTACTACACTGACTTATCTAATTTGGGCTTAATTTGAAATAACAAGTACTTCTACATCGGGGGAGGCCAAGCATTTTCAACTGAGCCCCAAATTTTTAAAAGTGATGGAAAATTTTTAAAAGTGATTGCAGACCAGAAGAAATATGTTCATTCATTAGCCAAGGCCACAAAAAAAAAAAAAAAAGGTCTGTGGTTCCTGGTCTCTGTGCACATGGCCTCAGACCTGTGCATCTGCATTTTTAGTTTGCTTTTTTTGTTGTTATGAAATGATGTCCAAATGCAGCCAAAATTCCACAACTTTTTCACAGAGGGGTATGAACATTTGCCTGATTTGTGTGGCCTCTCTTAGCCACCATATATTTGTATGTGTGTATGCATGTATCACGTATTTCACTGGTTGGCAAAAAACGGATTTCTAAAAAATAAATAAATAAAAAATATAAAAAATTAAAAAACACATCACTGCACTGATTTTGAAGCCAACTTTTGACCAGAAACCAGAGACTTTTTTTTTTTTGCCCAAGGCTTAAATTTTGTGTGAATTTTATTTTTATTTCTGAAGAAGTTCTTCAGACCACATTTAAACCAAAATTGGGACACATGCCGCCCACAGGATGGCCAATCCTGCCCTACATGTACATTTGGTTGGCAGGGAGTTCTTTGAATTCAAACACCAGTGGCCAATTTCACAGAGCTGCTAAGCAGACAATTTTGCAAATCAAATATTTTCGCTAAGCATTTTAACCCTCCTACTACTACAAGGGTAAAAATCAGTCAAAATGTTGAAATATTTCCCAAGATATATCTAGTGCACTTAAAAGTCAAACACTGTCAAACCTTACGTGTAGTAAACTACATTTACAGGTCAAAATGAGTCGACCGTTTTTGACTGGTAAAAGCATTGTCTGGTGTTGTTCAGGGTGGTCAAAATGACAGCAAAAACCAGTCAAAAATGCCCCTGTGTGCACATTTGGGTCAACAGTCAAAACAGGCAGTTGACTGGTTTTGACCTCTATAGCTACTTGCCACTAAAGTGCATCAATAGTAGGAGGGTTCAAACAGACTACCAGCCAAAAATGCATAGATTTTGTTTGGAAGTTTGTTTGGTACATGTAAGCATTAAACACAAAACTCTAAAGCTAGATGATATTTACTTGGTCCAACTTTGTGCCTTTATGCATCATTTCGAAAATAATGAATTACCAGTTTTATTTCATAGATATGTTTATTACTAATAAACAAATTCACTCGCATCATACGAGACGTTCCTGTGATTTTCATGTTTCTTTTACTCAAGATATCAAGATATACTTTATCAAGATATTTAATAACCTTACTGCTTGGGTAGACCTTTGGGATGTATCTTAACCCTAACTCCCAAGGCCCATTTGCTTACACATAACCTGAATCCTTCCCAACTCCCTAGGCCCATTTGCTTACACATAACCTGAATCCTTCCTAACTCCCTAGGCCCATTTGCTTACACATAACCTGAATCCTTCCTAATTCCCTAGGCCCATTTGCTTACACATAACCTGAATCCTTCCTAACTCCCTAGGCCCATTTGCTTACACATAACCTGAGTCCTCCCTAACTCCCTAGGCCCATTTGCTTACACATAACCTGAATCCTCCAAAATCCTTCATTAGTAAAGCAAGCACATGACATGTATGCACACGTGTGTTTCTAATCTGTGATACATGTACATGGCCAGGGACCCTCCCTGCATGCATGGAGCAATAAACAGTGTCCATTTACCCAAGCACTGACCTTGCAATCACTACAACAAACATGGATGTACATGTACCATGGAAAGGCAAGTATGCCTAATAACCTCAATCCTCCAAAATCTTTCACTTTAGCAAAGAGAATGTAACCTAAATCCTTCAAAATCCTTCACTTTGGCAAAGAGAATTTTGGAGGATTTGGGAAGGTTAGGGTTAATATCTTTCTTTACTTCTTGCTGGTTACTCTAACATTTTGTATTTATATCAGGTCTATAACTGCTTTGACTTTTAATGTAGTTACTGCTGTTGTACTGTCAATGTTTGTGAACTGTCTTTTTGTATTAAGCAATTTTTCTATACTTGCTAAGCAAAATTCTCTGTTTAACTCCATGAAATTGGACCCATTTGTTTAAGTGCAAAGTTACTGAAGATGTGGGTGATTATTTAAATCAGGAAGGTCAAAGTATGACCTAATTGTATAATTACCCTGCAGTTTACAGTGCGAGGAATGGTTGATTTTTCTTGCGTTTTTCATTTCATAAGAAATTAAAAACAGGGTTCATTGTGCCAAATTTTGATCAAGTGTGAAACCAATGACTTACTTTACATGAACTTGGGTTATTATATCCATGTTTTTCATTGAATGTCTTTTCAGTGATCGACTACAAATAAATTGCTGGTTTCTACATGTAGTTGTAGTGGTGGCTCAAATGTCTTGTTATACATGAAACCAAATACATGTAGCTGTTTTGGGGTCCATGTATGTCTGCTGACGTTCTATGAAAATTACTGAAATTTATCTATGTACAGTATGTGACCTTTGTATTCAGTCATTTGCCTATGGATGGCTTAATTTTTCCAAATATGGAGTTTAGTGTCTCTTTACACATGAAACCAGTTACACAATATCTATGTACTTTTATGTACATGTACAATGTACTATAATGTTGTATACATGTACACGAATATCGCCTGTGTTTTACTGGCAATTAAAAAAAACAATCTTTGGAACATTAATCATTTCCTTTTTGAGAGGAAAACAAATACTTTGAAATGAGATATTTCACAAAACAGTTGTCAGAAACTTGGTTTAACAGTAAAAAAAATAAAAAAGTGCCAAAATGTACAATGTATTTATGACAGGACTCGCCATCAATTACTTTCAGTATACATGTACCAACAGTATTATACAGTAAAACCATGCTTTTCACGAATATTTTGAGAAATGTGTCATTTTCCTTTCCTCAACAGATTCCAAATTTATTGAATTTCGGTACCAATTTCGAAAATGATAATGAAATGAATTCAAACGATTTCATTGGAACCATGCAGGTGCTTGAGAAGGTCACTGATTTCACATACTGGAACAGCATACAGGTGTCTCTGTTCCACGCAAAACTTTATCTTTCATCGTGTATGAAGACGATAAGTTTGATTTAAATAATTCATGCGCAAAGTAACAATTACCAACCATTACCGCCAATTGAAACTGCAAGGGTGCAAACAAAAAGTCATGCTCATGAGTACATGTACATGTAGATACACACATTGGCCCCATATTTAAACTCATGTTATCACCTATAGTTGTATTCATGAGTGTAAATCCAGTACAAGAAGAAATATGCGACCTCACAGAATGAGAGTAAAGTCGGCTATTTTCAAATTTGAAATTTTTGAATAATTTCCAAATTCTGTAGAAAAAGAGCATTCCAATCTGCGAAAGATTAACAAATCTATACGCTCTCATCATTTTGTTTCATTTGTAACATTGTGTGAGTTATTGTGAGAACAGGTCACATAATAAGTAAGCGACCTTGAAAGGTTTCTGCTGTGTTTTCCGCTTGTCTGCTGGCTTTTTCCTGAAATTTTTATAACCTGATAATTTCCGTTTAGAAAGGAAAACAATGCATACACACTCTGAAATGAGATTTTTCACACAATGATAGGCAGAGTTCTCAGAATCTTATTTTAAGAGTAAATGACAGTCCTAGAATTTCATGGAGGCTGTGGCCTCCGGCCGTTGCTCTGGCAGTTGCCCTGGTCTTGGCCTTAGTGTAGGGGTGGACGATATCACGATAATATCGTAACGATACGATATTTAAAAAAATATCGGCTAAAGCGGTTATGGTTTTTAAAGATATCGAAATATCGCCATATTGATGATATTCCAAAGATATCAAATTTATATCGCTCTTTTTAGTTGAACTATCGCCGGAGTGATAAATTGTCTCCACATTTCATGTCGTACGGTAATATCATCGAAGTTTGAAATCACAACGCAGTGTCACTTATATTCCCACTACTTGCGTGCATGGTCTTTTTTCGTGCGTTGTGCTGGTGTACATTATAAGGTTGTTCACAGTCAGCAGATGTCAGATACCAGGATAAAAGCGTGGATGATCACCGCTGAACTGTCCTTTATGGACGTCACAGTGAGTTCTATTATTTGTCGCACGGAGCGGCAAAAATCTAAGAACTTGGCTTGTTTTGGAGCCACTGTTTGGAGTAACTGTTTATTACCTACACAACTTCCCTGTAGAACTTGCATGTAAAAGTAGTTATTTCGGTGTCCAATGTCGTTAATATACGATAGATACATTTTTTCATGTATTTAAAAAATCCACATATTGAGACGATAATATTGCATATCGCCGATATCATTGCCGTCGATAATCGCGTAGCAAAAAATTCAATATTGTCACCCCTACCTTAGTGCCCCTTAAAAGTGTTCCCATAGACAGGCGTACAACTTTTCAGCTGATCAGCTGATTTCCTCTTTTTTGGTTACTCAGCTGTGCCATTGAAAACTGAAAAACATACTACAAAGTCTGGCTGTAGCTGGCACTTTCCTCTCTTTTGGACAAACTGCAGTTGCATGCCTGTACTCAGGAAAAGTGGCCTTACCCCAAAAAGAATGAAATTCTAGGCTTAAGGCCAACAAAAAAAAGTCTCCGGTTTCTGGTCTCCGCGCACATTGCCTCAGATGCGTGTCGGCATTTTGAATTTTCTTCTTCTTTTTTTTTGCTATGAAACCATGTCCAATTGCAGCCAAAATTGCTGGATCAATTGGATTTTTGCCATGCTGTTTTACATGGGAAATTTGGTGCCCGCGTATACATATATCACATATTTCCCTGTTGGCAAAAAAAAGAAAAAAAGATTACCAAAAAAAAGAACTGATGACCAGAAACAGGAGACTTTTTGGGGGGGCCCAAATGAAGTGACTATTGAATTTATGATGGGACCCACCATTACCATACATGTATGTACTGTACATGTACATGAAGTGTGCCATTCATATACAGTACTAAACTAGTCCACAGCATAGTACTCCAAGAACAATGGATTTAAGCCGTTCCACAGACTGACGCTCAAGGTCGCAAAAGGAAACGGTGCAGTCTGGGAGACTTAGCCGGCGTATGAGAGAACTGTATCTCGAGTACGCACCATGCGTTTATCGAATGCGCCCATTGTTTACCTCACAGATGGTTCGCCTGCATCTAGTTTAAAATTGCATCTAGTTTTCTATGAGCTAGCTTCAAGCGCCTATCCCATGATGCCCCACAGCAGGCCATGCTAGGGGAGCATAGCTCATTTGGAGTACAATGCCATGGTATGGATTACAGGAGGTTGGCACACTTTATATAGGTACTAGACTTCTGTATTTATTGTACATCTTTTTACTTTTTTTTATTTTTTAAATTTATTTTATACTTTTTTATAAATAAAATAAAGAGAAAAGAACCATTCCAAAATTTGTGATGATGTTTATATTCCCTTTATATTTGTTACATATATACAGGGTGAGCTGACTGGTGATATGTTCACAATGATCATTGGAGTGTTTCAAGATGGACCTGCTTTCAGACAATTAAACGTGGGAGACTGCATTCTGTCAGCCAATGGTCAACCAATGCATAATACACCGGTATGTAGATAATATTTCTTTAATAACCCTAACCTCCTACATGTAGGTATTTTGGCTAGGAACCTTCCTGAATCCTCCAAAATCCATCAGTGCACTATTGGAAACATGCCCTTATCTTCAAAATGCACCATGTATTTTCTTTGATCTTTCATATTCAGCACTTATGGCCTATACTTCTTGCCAGGTAGTAATTTTGCCCCATTTGAAGAGGTGAAAGTACCAGTTTCCAACAGTGCTGAATTTTTCCAAAAAAGTGCCCCTTGGAGGATTTTGGAGGATATGGGGTGGTTAGGTTAAGATACCCTCATTTTCTTGTCACTACTCAGGGGCAGATCCAGGGTCTTGAAATAAACGGGCACACCAACAACAAAAATGCCTCTCCCTTTGCCACGCCCCCTGGATCCGCCTGCCAGATGATTTTAACACTGGAATACCATTCTTGTGAGGTTTACATTCATATACATGTACATATGTACATGTACATGTTCATATGTAACTGTGTTAAAACCCTAACCCCCCTTACAGGCATTTCACAGATATCCTGCTGAATGCAACAAAATGCAACAACAGAAAAGTGTACAGGTTGCTCAATGCAACAAGATCCGCCCAGCTAGAACAATGGTTCTTTTGTTCTCTGCTGAGGGGCAACAAGATGCAACAACTTTTTTTTTTTTTTTTTTACTTTTGTTCCATCTTGTGGCATTGACCTTGGTTCTAGGGTTGATTAAACACCCCGACTGGTGTTGACCCGTCACATCTTTTAAAAGCATTCGCATCTTACAAGTGTTAAATAGTGATCGTGTCTCTGTATGAAATCAAAGTAAAAATTGATTTGGATACATGTGTATACAATGTATTCTTTACATGTTTGAGAGTTGAGTCTGAGTTTAGCATGAATAAATGCACATGTTTGTATTATGCAGGTGTAGTTATTATATAAGTACTGTGTATTTAGATTGTTACATATTTAGACTTATAAATGAATCTTTCAATCGATGCAGTTTCATGTCCTAATAATCATTTTAAACTAAGCATGTATTGCAATGTGCTTATTTATATCCACAGGTTAAAATTTAAAAATACATGAACACGGGGATCTAACTTTGGGGGAATTTGCTTTTATTTTTTCGCTTCAAAATCCTGGTGTTTTTCTTTGAAGCTTGCTTTCTTTCTCTTCCATCCTTCATTCCTCACTCCCTTCAATATTACCCTCCCCTGTCCCTGTTATCTAATATCCTCTGTCCCCACCCACCATGGATATCTTTTCTTTCAACATGTCTCATCCTTCTAATATCCAATTCAACATCCCCTCCCCTCTCCCGACAACCCTGTCTCTAATGTACTTCTTACACGCATCCTTCTACCAGCATCCCCTCCCCTCTCCCTACAACCCTGTCTCTATTGTATGATTTCTCTCTCCTGTCCCTATAATGTTACATCCTCAGTCCCCACCCACCATGAACCTGATTTCTGTCATCCACCCTGCACACTTCGACCAGCATCCCCTCCCCACTCCCGACAACCCTGTCTCTATTGTACTCCTTACATGGTTTCCCTCTCCTGTCCCTATAAAGTCCACTGTCCCCATCCACCATGAAGCTCATTCATCCATTCCTCCATTCCTCATCCGTCTCCTATTTGCGCCAACATCCCCTCAGTTCTCCCTACATCTCTGTTTCTATTGTTGCGGATGCTATTGTTGCGGATCACTCTGTCGGCCCAACTAGTCATGTTGCCACAGGCTTGAGGCGGGCTGATTGTGGATTCTAAACTGTATTGTTGTGGATTCTAAAATGTGTTGTTGTGGATTCTAAACTGTATTGTTGTGGATTCTAAACTGTATTGTTGCAGATGCTTTGTTCATTCAGATCTACATGTACATGTACAGTACATACATGTACATGTATCAACAGTTGTTTTGTCCAGAGAAAGATTCCAGTTGTACATGTAATTTACAGTATTTTAACTGGATGATGACCAGTGTTAGATTAAAGGTACATGTATAACCCCTCCTACTACTACAGGGATCAAAATCAGTCCAAATGTTGATATACATGTACACTGTACTTGCCAAGGTATATATCTAGTGCACTTAAAAGTCGAACACTGTCAAACGTTACATGTACATGTACATTTACAGGTCAAAATGGGTCCCACCGTTTTTGACTGGTAAAAGCATTGTCTTGTATTGTTGAGGGTGGTCAAAATGAAAGTAAAAACCAGTCAAAAATGCCCCCGTGTGCACATTTTGACTGGTTTTAACATGTAGCTACTTGCCACTAAAGTTCACATAGGAGGGTTAATGACAGGAATGTACAGTATACAATCTGCAACAAATATTATTGTATCTGTCATAAATGCTTCTTTTGGGATTTTTTAATCTTATTTTTTTGGTCAAAAAAAATAAATTGCAAAATATGTGATTTCATTCCAATAACTGGTGCATTGATTCTATGTTAGAAATTATAAATATAGTATTAAGTATTTTCTTGTCAATATGTGTGTTTGTTGAGCTTTGGCCAAAAAACAATGTCTCCGGTTTCTGGTCATCGGTCGTCTTCAAAATCGGTGCAGTGACACTTGGCTGCAATTGTTTCATAGCAAAATAAAATTAAAATTAAAAATGCCGTCATGCGGGTCTGAGGCGATGTACGCAGAGACCAGAAAACCGGAAACTTTTTTTTTGGCCTTGATCATTAAAGATCAGTTAGAGAATTGTGTATACGTTACATGTAGCGTACACTTTATTACTCGGTAATAGTGACATTTAACCGTTTGTGACAGCCCGATAGATGTACGTCATATCACACATCATTTACACCTAACTCTGGGGGGAAAAAAATCACTGATTGCAATTTTTCACACATGACTTCCTTGAACCTATTTAATCATTGCGGTTTTTCCATGCCTTACTTCCTTCGCTAGCCTGGTACTAGACACTTTGCCTGTTTGTATAACTCATTGTCTAAAGTGAATCAAGTGAACTTTACACATGTAAGCGTATCCATGTATGTCCCAATTCACCAGTAACAAGCAGGGGTGGTGATACATTGTGGTCACGGTATAAGTGGGCCGGTGATTATCATACTATCACATGATTACCATACTATCACATGATTACATCAGCATCGCTTATCCCTAACCACCCCAAACCATTCAAACTCCAACAACTGGGTTTGTTGGATTTTGATGGATGCAATAGCCCTGACAGTCCAACAGTTGGGTGGTAGTGCATCGTGTTGGATTTTGGCGGATTCAGGAAGGTTCTTGGCCAAAATAGGTAGCTACATGTAGGGGGTTAGGGTTACCAGCGCACACACAGGGGGCAGCCATGTTGTAAAGCACTACCAGCCAGTCAAATCGTCCAGGCCATCATTGCCAATTATTAAGTGATTCTGATGTATCATGTGATAGTGTGATATATCACCAGCCCACTTATACTGTCACCAAAACGTATCACCTTCCCCGCTTGTTACTGGTGAATGGTATATGTACATGTAGGTGAATTGGGTGTGTACACTTGTACGTATTACTGTATTTCTACAGACAAACATGTACATGTACATTGTACATACATGAAAAACAAACATTTCTTTATTTTTCACTGTCAGATCAACAGAGTGTGAAATGATACTAAACCATCCCCCCAGCAAATGTTTTGTACACTTAAAACCCTCCTACTATAGCTGCACTTTAGTGGCAAGTAGCTATAGTGGTCAAAATCAGTCAACTGACTGTTTTTCAAAGTATTTTTTAATGTCATTTTGATCACCCTCGACAATACAAGACAATGCTCTACCAGTCAAAAACAGTCAACTCATTTTGACCTGTAAATGTACTTAGTACATGTAAGGTTTGACAGTGTTCGACTTTTTAAGTGTACTAGATACATGTACCTTGGCAAGTATATATCAACGTTTTGACTGATTTTGACCCTTGTAGTCAGGATTTTAAAACAACAAAATGTGACAACAACAAGGCCAAAAAAAAAACTTTCTGGTCATAGGTCGGCTTCAAATTCGGTGCAGTCACACATTTTTTTTTTTTTTTTCGCCAACCAGTGAAATACATGATACATGTATATGTACGCAGTTATTGGAACCAGACCAAATTTCCTATACACAAAGTATGGTGGCTAAGAGAGGCCTCACAAATCAGGCAAACGTTCATACCCCTATGTGAAAAAGTCGTTTAAAACATAGCACAGCAGAATTCCAATCAATCCAGCAATTTTGGCTGCAATTGGACATTGTATTATAGCACCAAAAAAATTAATTAAAAATGGCGACATGCGGCTCTGAGGTGACGTGTGAGGAGACCAGAAACCGGAATTTTTTTTTTTTGCCTAAACATGATACATTTACAAATGTATTATTTCGGCCATACAGACTATTTTCTGAAATGTGAAAACCAATTCGTACCATTTTCTTCTGAGAACCACACATCTCCTCCCAAAAAACATTAAAGAAACATGGTGTTCCATGCAGAGCTTTAAATCACATGTATTCTACATGTACGGTACTTGAAAACAAAACTCAGCATACTGGTTTGTTTATTTTTCACTTGATCTTTATTTAACCAGTTTGATTACCATCTCTGTTACCAACTCGAGTTTACAGCTCAATGACACACTGACGGACTCTTTTTGGTGTTTTTTTTTTCAGGGTATCACACTACAGTCTGTTGTTAGTGTGAATAAGTCAAAACCAGTGGATCTTATCATCCAGGGCCCAGAAAAAATGATCTGTCGGAGGAAAACCAACAGATCACAGCATAAGAAACAGGAGAGATCTGTCACCTGTGGTGGAGGCCAGGCCAGTGTGCCTTCCCAAATGCTGGCAAGAAGTGACAGCAAGATGTCCACAAATCTCTCGGACAAGAGTGACAGTGGGTCTAAAGGAGTCTTTGAGAGGCTTCAGGCTCTCATTGAGCCGGGGTGTCTGTCGCGCCTCAATGCTCTCATGCCCAGGGTGCCTTGCTTGAGGGTATTAATATCTGGCAGCGAGGCAGAAACATTAGCGACCTCCCTCTTGCGAGGAGCGGGTAAAACCCAACTGCAAGTTACTGATTTCGGAGTGTGTTACCGAGCTTTCGTGAGTAAGACGGGCTCAGAATTTACCTTGGACGCCCCTTATGTTGACCGTAAGGAAATGAATGTTGAACTCTTAGAGTCAGTTGCATACAAGGACAAAAACCCTGATGGCCTAGTGAATCAGGTTGAGCTCGAGGTCATGGCTCTAAAGTCTAATCCCTTCTCGACATATTGTCAGCACATTCTTGCTACTGCCCATTCCATCTTCATCGTACAGTTCCGTGGCCAGGATTTTATCAACGACAGACAGTCCGTCCTGTTGTACATCCAGAGGAGACTGAATAAGATACACACATACGCGTCCGACAAGGCCCCAATTTATCTTGTCATGACTGTGGAAGACGACTTTCCAGTGGAGCAGCTCACCATAATTGGGCAGTGCCTACACCGCCAGTTTGACAGAGCCTTCGTGAACCAGCTCCAGTACAATGCTGCCACCAACTGCCCCTGCTTCACAGCAGTGCAGACCCATCCCAGTGAACAATTGAACGATCTCTCCGTACCATTAGGGGATCTCGGCCGTGAAATCAGTTTGGAAGAGAACAGTGAGCAGTGCCGTTTCTTATATTCCAAGGATACTCGCAGCTTAGATGTGTGCTATTTTGCAAAGAGTAATGCGCCGACATCTCCCGTCAACCAGGGAAGCAGATTCGACCTGAGTGAGCTGCGAGACCATCTCGCTCAGGTGGCATTCCAGCAGCGCTTCATCCTGGATCGTTATCCATTCGTCTTTCTGCTGTATTGTGAGCAAGTACAGCAGCTTAAAGTTAACAACCTTCACTACGCTTACAAAGCCAGGATTAAGACGTGCAATGGCATCAAATCAGAGGAGGAACTTGGTCGTCTTCTTCGTTTCCTTCACAACAGCGGAGAGATCATTTGTGCAGGTGTGTATTGTTAAGTTGAGTCAAATGTCATTTGTATTAAAGTAAATTATTCATTTGTTCTTGAATATGTATATATTTAATTCATTTGTTCGTGAACACTAGATAAATTCAGATAACCTGCACATTCATTTGAAATTTTTCTATTTATTGTTTTTGAATGTAAATTGTTTGTACTTTGTTCTAATATTCGAAAGAGCCAAATTATGCAATTGTTTTATGAATTTTACTGAGCACACATATTTTGCAGTAATTCTTTTTTATACATTTTACTAAACATGTACATGTAAGGTAAAAAATATAATGCGCCTTGATTACCAGTTTGGTGGATACGTGCGCTATATAAGTCATTATTATCATTATCATTATCATTATCATTATCGTACCTGATATTCTACTCATCAATAATTTAAAATGAAGTACAGTTCCACAAAGAGACAAATTGACAACAGTAGATAAACCTTCCCATCTTCTCAACAGATTTCTTGGAGTACAAAAGCTCCAACGATGTCATTCCCTTCAAGGTAGTCAGCAACAATGTGTTGCTGGACCGTCAACACCTGATCACAGCCACCAAACGACTGACGACAGTCCCCATCCGTTCCCAGCAGCAGGACCCCTCCCTCCACAACTCAATCCGGCACTGGGACGACCTCGGGGAGAAGTTCACCGC
This sequence comes from Zoroaster sp. YZ-2022, assembly GCA_029582265.1. Classification (NCBI taxonomy): domain Eukaryota; kingdom Metazoa; phylum Echinodermata; class Asteroidea; order Forcipulatida; family Zoroasteridae; genus Zoroaster; species Zoroaster sp. YZ-2022. The sequence goes on from CM055820.1 coordinate 21,634,920, forward strand.
GTCCTCCGTGTTCCTCGAGTACCTCCTTGGGAATGATTCTGAGAGCGCTAGTATCCTAACAACACTCAGCTTGATGAACCTCGTCCACTGCCTGGAGCCACCCCACTCCCAAGCTGTGCCCACCTACATGGTTCCGTACTTTCTTCCCTGCAAGGCATCCCACCAGCTGGATTACTACCGCAACCCACACCTCTACAATCTGTGCGTGGATTTCCACGGCAGCATCCCAGATGGCTTCTTCATGTTGGGGTTGGCACAGCTCAAGAGGAAAGCCTTTGAGACCAGAGGCACTTGGAGTGTCGACAGTTGCACATCGGCTCACCTAAGCTTGGCCAATGACTGTGAGATACATCTGGAGTGTGATGAGATACGTAGTGTTATAAACGTCTCTGCAAGGTATGTCAGTAACTAATAGTCGTCTTCCTTGATAAGTGGTTTGTTCATCAAATACCTGTATGTCATTAAGCGGCTGTCATGTATTTTGTAATACTATAGAAACTCAAAAGCATTAAGTAAGAAGTGATTGGCAATGTCAGTTGTGAGGGCAAGATAGTAGCAATACAATCATTTGTCAGAGTTATGACTAGTAGTGAATACACTATCTGACTATGTACATGTATGCACACATACATGTACATTACACTACAGTGACATTGGTCGACAGCAAATGATGTGTTTTCCCCGCTGTGCTTTCCCAAAGATTGACTCAAAACAACCAGCGAGGCAACCATACGCTGACTATACATGTAGTATGCAACTATGCAATGATACAAATTACTGTACATGTGTCCTATAGAATATGAGATGTGCTGTTACATGTATTAATAGATGAAGAATTGTACGCTCTTTGGAGGGAAGGCGAAAATGACAAAACTAGTTGATGACACGTGATGTGTGTTCCACCAATCAAAGAAATCTGTTTGTGAGTTATATTAACCCTAACTCCCTAGGCCCATGTGCTTACACATAAAATCCTTCAGTAGTAAAGCAAGCACATGACATGTATGCACAAATGTGTTTCTAATGTGTGATACATACATACGTACATGGCCAGGGACCCTCCCTGCATGCATGGAGCAGTAAACAGTGTCCACTGACCCAAGCACTGACCTTGCAATCACTACAACAAACATGGATGTACATGTACCATGGAAAGGCAAGTATGCCTAATAACCTCAATCCTTCAAAATCCTTCCCTTTAGCAAAGAGGATTTGGGAAGGTTAGGGTTAATGTAATAGACAGTGTTTTGCAGCCAGAGTTTTTCTTAGGTTAATCAGAAACTCAAGGCATGTCACGTATGTACAATCTGACTGACCTTTACATAGATGCAGCGTGACGTACCAGCACCAGGAACTTCTACACTTGCTCAGTGGCATATTTCACAAGTTGAAGCCCGTCAAGTCTGACCTCCACATCACCATCGGACCTCCTTGCCCCCTTCCTCCCCACCAGTGCAAGGAGAGGGTGCGGGAACCAGGAAGGATCCATGTGATTGATATGGTAGATGGCAGGGCACCAGTGCCACTGTGGTGTGGAAAAGTACGGGTTGACATATATGCAGAGGTGGATCGCTGGCTTACCAAAGCAGTAGATGTTATTCAGGTAGGCATTGATTTTTGCTTTTTCAAACAACCAATGAAAAATGATGCCCCTATTAAATGTTGTACCACTGCATAGTGTTAGCTAAGCTCCAAGCATACCATTCAAGGGATTTCATTGGATACTACTCAAAACAATTTAGGGAACACTGGATTTTTAACATCAAATAGGTTTGAAATGTTCCATGAACCGGGATTTTCATTTGCAACCCTCTCTCTCTTTCAGTAGTCATGTCATGAAATGTGTAATCACTACATGCATCCTTTATCATCTGTTTCATTGTGCAGTTGTTTCTCATCAATTCTGTGAAACATTGTGTTTATCTGAAATAAATGATCTTGCTTTAACTGAGATTATTCCGGTGTTCCCTAAATTGTTTTGAGTAGTATATGTTGTGCTGAAGATCTGACGTCATGCTTTGTTGAATCTCCTGGAAACTGAGAGGCTTGTGTCTGGAGTCTTTTGCGAGCTTCCAAGCATGATGTCAGGTCTTAGGGCTAAGTATTAGCCAGCAATACCTATAGATGCCTTTTGGATTTCCTCTTTTTCTTTTGTTATGGAATGCAGGCCGGTGATTTCCCAGGATTTTTCCTGATGTCGGGATTTTTTACAAATCTCCTTTTATTGTGCCTGTATTGTGTCCAAACCTCTAGTTTCTTGTTTGTGGGGATGTGGAGAGTCTGTAAATACTCTAAAATTAAACATCCAGGAGGTTCAGGGGGCTTTGTCCTCTAGACCAAAGGACGATCAGAGCACACTGATCAAAACGTCGAGTTGTACCACCAGTTCTTTTCAGAACTAATTACTACTCAATTGAGAATTTCACATGGTGTCACTGCAATTAGTCTTACTTATCCTCCTCACCATGCAAAGCTACAAGTTTTACATAAACCAGAGGCCCGCTACCCATTTTTCAGGATTTGTTTTTACTTCTGTCAAAGCACACCCATTGAGAATGAATGCATGTGTAATATTTGGACACCCTCTTTTCAATACATGCCATATCTGGATGCTTTACATGTATTTTCAAATCTTAGTTAATACAATGTACCATTGGGAAGCCTTTTGTTTTTAACGTATTTTAATTGTTGATTCTCCTATTAGAGTGTACAGGTAAAAACACAAAGAGACGTCCAACCAACATTGGCCCAGCTACTTACATGTAAATGTATCTGGTGCTTTAATATTGTGTTCCCATTTATGTTACAGGTGTCGGCACCTAGCACTGATCCAATCTCAGTGAGTCGGCATACCCACATTACGAAGCTGCCGCCCACACTGTTTAACTGGCTGTGTAACAAGCTCAATGCACCACCTGTAGGTAGGGATTGGCAGGGCTTGGCAGGTACGTACGTACAAGGATCTGACAAACTCTTCTTAATAGAAAACGTGTTGAAAGAATACGAAGAGAGCTTAATTTTGTTCTTCAATTTCCAGTATTTTTTCAGATTTTTTTTTTTTTGCATCAAACTAAATTTCAAACTAAATTTCAAGATTTTTCCCTCTATCAGGGGTGTGATTGGGCAGTTTTGAAAAATCAACGTCAATTTTGCTAGGGGTATTGGGGCCGCTGTTCTGAGCATTTGCTTTGCTTTCCTTTATTGTTTAAATCTTTAAAATCCGGAGCATCACAACATTGAGATTTGTAAAAATCGGGAAAAATCACAGCCCTGTTCTTTTTTACTGAACAAAATGGTTCAAACTTTGACAGCTTCACACTGACTTAAAATAGTGTAATTTTAAGCCTGGAAGCGAGGCATGGGAGGGCCAGTGGGAGGGCCAGAAACGGAACACTTTAAATTGACCTCTGGCCTCACTGGACCCCCTTACAATGTCTAATCAAACTGACAAATATCAAATGAATCGCATTCTCTTTGCTTCAAATTATCTCGTCTTTGTTTTCATTCGTAGGTGTCCTCGGCTACAAAGTCTGCGATGTGAAGTTGTTTGAGATCCAGAGACGGAGTGTCTACGACCCCTGTTGCTCCCTCCTGCTGGACTGGGGACGCAGTGCTCATGCCACACTGGAAACATTGGTCAAAAAACTCAATGATAAAGATATGCATAGAATGGATATACTAACAGACCTGCAGGAGAAATGGAACATAGTACAGTAAGAGTTTCCTTTAGGAAAGACCTAGAAAGATTTCCATGTGGGAAAGTTTCCAATTTGCTGATACAACCATGCAGAGAAAAGAAATACTGACAGACTTCAGGGAGAAATGAATCCTACATGTACTTCAGTGAGAGTTTCCTTGTGGAAAAACATGGAAAGGTTTCCTTATGGAAAAACATGGAAAATTTTCATTATGGAAAAACATGGAAAAGTTTCCTTATGGAAAAACAGGGACCAGTTTTCTAGATCTGAAAAACTTGAAAAGATTTCTTGATCTGAAAAAGCTGTAAGGTGTTTCTAGATATATGAAAACCTGGATAGGACTGTATCGCAGGCGATAAACAGTGCCTTATGAAATCAAACAAATGACCAATTCGTGGATAAGATGTTAGTCTGTTGCATAAACTGTTGAGGGGATTTTGACGAGGTACTTAATATTTTGTACAAACATGTTTTTCATAAAGTTAATTCTGTGTGCCTTTTTTCGTGTTCATGTACATCAAATCTGATCAGAATAGTTTAAAGATATAGTCTTTTTTTTTATTGACAAATATACTTTATTTTTATGGAAATGTATAAAGTGCATGTTTATATTTTAAAGTTTTGTGTAAGCTAATGAATTTCAGTAGGACTGAATTTATGTCTGAATGTATTTCAGGTACCTAGTTGGACATACAGTAGTTTGTTCAACATTTTGCAGGTTTTAATCTTGTCATTAAACCCCCTCCCCCACCCCCACCCCCACCCCCAATATTAAGGGTTCCATCAACATATCAGCAGAAGGTGTTTGTTATGAAGGAGAACATTCACTGAGACGGCTGTGAATCAGTATGACCAGGATTCTATTACCTACATGAAGTGTGCTAGTCGTGTACTAACCTATCCATGGTACAGTACTCCAAGAACAATCGCTTTAGGCCATTCGTGACGCATTGTTCCACAGACTGACGCGCAAGGTCTCAAAAAGAAGCAGTGCAGTCTGGGAGACTAACCCGGCGTGTGAGAGAAATGTACCTTTATCTCTCGCATGCACCTTGAGGTGCATCACATTCTCTCTACAGCTGATGGATTGCCCACATCTAGTTTAAAATTACGTTTCGGTCTCGGAACTAGCTTCCTTTACGGAAGGCCGGGCAGGGTAGCAAAACCAGTAACCACGCTGGTTGTGCATGCGCGCATTTGGAGTACAATGCCTTGGTATGGATTACAGCAGGCTGGCACACTTCATGTATGTAACAGACTTCTGGTATGACGTCATGTATACAGGATTGAAATGCCAATACACCCACCCAGTTAGTCACTTTAAAATAGGCCACAAACAATGCATTTACTCACATGATGGCTTGTAAATTTCCTTCCTCATCCAAATCACATTTATAACTTAGATATACAGGAATCATGTTGTTATGGTTATTGTATTTAAAAACATTTACTTTGCTTGTATATGTACATGTATGCTGGCAAACGGCCAATTTCTCACACATACATTGGTTTTAGGGTTTGAGCATCTGTGATATAATTAGACTATGTTCAATTGTTTTATTTGATTGCTCTGTGAAATCCAGAAAACTACATACAAATTTCCTAACCTACATTTACGAAGCAAAATAGTAGTTATTGGCCTTACATTTCGAACCTAGCAGGTTTTTTCTCAAAGGCAAAATGAGACAATACAAACATACATACATGCACGCAAGAGTGAGCAGAAGTTAGTCAGGTGTGAAATGAACCCAAAGTTTACAACCTTTGATTTGTGTGTCCTGCAAAAAAAATTCCTTGACCAGTCGCGGTGCTGGGTAAATCCTGAGTAAATTCTTCCATCTGACATGCTGTTATTTGTGAGAAAATGTGAAATATATAACAAATTTGAAATGGATTACAGCTGCGATCCATTTTCCACATTAGGATGCATCCACAAACAATCTTGAATGCATTTTCACTATTTTCTTAGGGCGTAGGGCCAGAGTCATGGTACACCAAGCCTTTTGAGAAGCCCAGCCAAGCCTTTGAGAAGCCCCGGCCAGGCACTGGCAACCTGGCCTACTAACTTGTCTTTTGTGGGTCCTAATCCTGTAACGGTACAGTACCTGAAAATTAACCTAACCTGGTTTTCTGGAGAGCCTAGTCCAGCCCAGCCAAGCAGAGCTCCTTATAATGACTGTAGTTGTGAACAAAAGATCGCTGAGGTGTCAGTCAAGTCTGTGTTAACAGTCAGAGCTATTTGAGATCTTTTCATTAGTAAAGGGTCCCTTGTGCTCAGCTAGGGGATTATGTAGGCCAGGGCAAAGCCTGGGCAAAGCCTGGGCTTGTCCTGGCTTCTCAAAGGCTTGACTGTACCATGACTTTGGCCCTCATTCCAAATATAAAACAAAGCAAAAATTCAACAACAAGCTGAAAATTTAATGTTTGATTCTTTACATTTCTGAATTCTTATAAAGTATGGATACATTTACAGACATTTTACCATTTTGGTGTACAATATTCCTTTACTGCCATGTGAGAAAGCCTTTTTAATCATGTTATATATATATATATATATATATATATGTATATGTATATGTATATGTATATATGTATATGTATATGTATATGTATATGTGTATATATATATATATATATATATGTATGTATGTATATGTATATGTATATGTATATGTATATATATGTATATGTGTATGACATAAAACCCAATAAAGGGGGCCACTTTGCATCCGTCACGTTAGCAGTTTTTCCAATAGTTGTTATTTATTTTTAAGTACCTGAAACCGACCAAAAAGTGTTTCAACATGTGAATGGACATGCAGGCTTATACTAGAACTAATTTGAGTTGATTTATTTTATTTTTTTATTTTTTTACCCTCAAATTTCCATAAAAATTGGACGGAAAAAGTTACCTCACTTTTCCGTCCATTTGTTGATGGAAATTTTAGGGTAATTAAAAAAATAATAGTAATAATCAACTCAAATTATCTTTAGGATAAGCATGCATGTCTATTCAAATGTTGAAATTCTTTTTGGGTGGTTTCAGATATTTAAAAAAAAATTACAACCATTAGAAAAACTGCTAACGTGACGGTAGGAAAGTGGCCCCCTTTATTGTGTTTTATGTCGTATATGTGTATATATGTATATGTGTATGTATGTATATATATATAGTAAGGTCTACATGTACATCATCTCTACAGTTCATGTACATGTATAGCCCAGGGTGGACTTTCACCTTTGTTCACTCTGTGCACATTGTAGCTCTCTAGCAGTGAATTTGCACACAGTGTCTTGATGATAGCCACTTTGGCATCAAGTGAGCATTGTGCGTATACTTTATTGTGCATATCTTAGTACTACACATGCGTGTACTTCTCCAAGTCAATGATCACTGGAGATAGTCCAAACGTACGCACATCACCTGCCAAATACTCCAAACACAACACACTATCGCTTCCCTATCGATGATCTAACAATAAGCTGCCATCAACAGCACATTACATGGTGTGAATAGAGAGACAGAATCCCTATTTGGGCTAGTACATGTACAGTGTGTAGTACATACATAAATGTAAATTCAATATTAACCACATTTACATATGTTTTACATCATATGGTTTCCTTGTGATTGTCATTTGTACTTGGTCAACTTTTTATCCTTTAAATATATCCACATATTATCCACTTACTTAATGTGTTTGTTTACAATGTTCGTGTGGAAATGTTAAAGATATGTCACCCATGATTGAGTCGATTTGATGGTAACAGATTTAAGGGAAGACCCAGTGAAGTCCCCATGATTCTCCCTGAACCACACTCGCACTTAGCGATAGTTGAGAAACAGAGATGCCCGATATTGGTTCTCCCCTGAACCATAATCTCACTTAGTGATAGTTGAGAAACAGATATGCCTGATATTGGTTCTCCCCTGAACCATAATCTCACTTAGTGATAGTTGAGAAACAGAGTTGCCTGATATTGGTTCTCCCTGAACCATAATCTCACTTAGTGATAGTTGAGAAACAGAGTTGCCTGATATTGGTTCTCCCTGAACCAAAATCTCACTTAGTGATAGTTGAGAAACAGATATGCCTGATATTGGTTCTCCCCTGAACCATAATCTCACTTAGCCACAGTTGAGAAACAGAGATGCCTGATATTGGTTCTCCCTGAACCATAATCTCACTTAGTGATAGTTGAGAAACAGATATGCCTGATATTGGTTCTCCCCTGAACCATAATCTCACTTAGCCACAGTTGAGAAACAGAGATGCCTGATATTGGTTCTCCCTGAACCATAATCTCACTTAGTGATAGTTGAGAAACAGAGTTGCCTGATATTGGTTCTCCCTGAACCATAATCTCACTTAGTGATAGTTGAGAAACAGAGTTGCCTGATATTGGTTCTCCCTGAACCATAATCTCACTTAGTGATAGTTGAGAAACAGAGTTGCCTGATATTGGTTCTCCCTGAACCATAATCTCACTTAGTGATAGTTGAGATATGAGTTGTATGATAAGGTTCTTCTCAGAACCCGTTACCTCACTTAGAGATAGTTGAGATAAACACATGGTGTTACCATGGTGTTACCATGGTGTTACCATGGTGTTACCATGGTGTTACCACAAACCAAAATGATATCAATACTCCACCATGCAAAACCTTAAATTTTTATAGTAGATTTAAATATTAAATTTGTATTTTTCTGGGGTTAAGGAAATAAGCTTCCATTTGAACTCTAGGAGACAAAAACATACATTGATATTCACAACAAAATGTCTCTTTGGTCTAATTGATTGCCACACAATTAAATTCAACACAGTAGTCAATACTCGACACCAGGACACCCTTACTTTTCACCATCATTATGCAAGAACCCTAGCTCTCAAGAACACTCCTTGCCATTCATTCCCTCGCATATGGAGTAGTCTGCCTTCACACATCAAGAACTCTATGATATTGGACTCATTTAAATGTTTTAACAACAGTTTATTAGATCATTTTCACGATACATGTAGTTAATTTTATTTTGTTTATTGATCTATTATTGACTGATTGGCATATTTGAACCTATATTGTTCATTTTTTCCTAATTTTCCTTATTGACTGGACTATTTTTGTTTATTTTATTTATTTAAGTAATTATTTATTCTTGTTGCTCTTGTTTATACTTTTTCTGGAAGTTCAATTTATTTATTAGCCTCTTTTATATGGTGACTGAGTCTGTTGAACTTGAGACATCTCTTGTTATCCCTCACCAACTTGCCTTATAGTTTTTAAGTTTTTAAATTTGTTTTCATTATAGAAATAATTGTTATTAATATTTATATCTATTCTTGAAAATATATATATATTAATTGTTTTATGTCCTATTTCAAGCTTGGATAGACAGGCTTTTGAGCCACAGTGTTTGAGTACACTTTTGTCTATCCTGGCCAGCTTAGAATGGGTTGCCTTTGTTTGTCCTTGTCCTTATTCCTTTCTCCCCTTCCACCCATCCCTACCCAATACCTACCCTATCCCCATTCCTCTCTCCCCTTCCATCCATCCCTACCCAACACCTACCATATCCCCATTCCTCTCTCCCCTTCCATCCATCCCTACCCTATCCCCATTCCTCTCTCCCCTTCCATCCATCCCTCCCCTTCCATCCATCCCTCCCCTTCCATCCATCCCTACCCTTCCATCCATCCCTACCCAATACCTACCCATCCCCATTCCTCTCTCCCCTTCCATCCATCCCTACCCAATACCTACCCTATCCCCATTCCTCTCTCCGCTTCCATCCATCCCTACCCAATACCTACCCTATCCTCATTCCTCTCTCCCCTTCCATCCCCATCCAATCCATCACCATCCCCCTGCATCATAAGTCATTCCAACTTGTTTCCATTACATTCATGTACTTGTACTTGTACTTGTACTTGTATTATTAATGTGTTACATTACGTTTAATTTTTATTCATGGAAAGTGTTTGTATGTATGTTGTTTGTACTTTGATGTATGGCCGAATAAATAATAATAATAATAATTTGAGACATTGAATGAAAAAAATACGTCAAGGATTAGTACCAGTAAAATTACAACTCAAATGAATGAAATGATGGCGCACTGTTGTAATCCTCAGCTTGCACAAGGGCATGTGTAGTCTTCCGGTTGGCCAGGGCAGTTTCCGACATCCGAGTTTCATTCTTTTGTTTGTTTAATAACGATTTTATTCATCAAAATTCGTTCGCCTTTTAAATTCTACTTTTTGGGTCTCTTAAGCCAAACATGGGTAATATATCTTTACTGTACACTCTGCATGTATATTCCAGTTTTAAGTATACAAATGTTTGAAATTTGCATGAAATAAAATCATTTAATGAACTGAACATGTAACATACTGTCCAATGTTTTCAGCATGATTGTATCTTGAACAAGATGAATTCTCCTGAAGACGATCAGAGCATATTGATCGAAATATCGAGTTGTGACCAACTGGTGTTTTTTTCCAGAACCATTTACATGTACTACTTGAAAAATAATTATGTACATGGTGTCACCACAGTCTTTACTTTACCGTATTTGTTAATGGTTTTTTTGGTGAGTTGTACACCCACAACCTATTTTTGTATTTCTGAGAAAATTTTGTCAATTTAACTACTCATCAGGTAATTTGATTTGTGATAGAACTTTTGTAAATGAACTGTTCTCAGCCTAGAGGGAGATAAGTGAATGAGAATGGAACATGACACATTCTTTCCTTTGGGGGAACAAGATAATAACAACAAAACACAATTTGTTTATGAAAACTTTTAAAGGTACTCTCAAACATACTTAGTGCAAAGTTGATGATGGTATCAACAATCTACCCTTGAAAATAATGTTGTCTGAGGTGCCATCATTTTTTTTTTAAACTGAAATAATTTATTGTTTGAATTTAGGAAATAGTACTTTCCTAAATTCCATGTTAGAATTAAATCAAAATCACAATTTTGTTGTGAACTTCTCAAAGTAATAAATGTGTATATCGTCCATGTACGTAATTCGCCGCACTCGTGAAATGATGCACTTACCTTTGGCTTAGCATTTCTCGGAAAACTTACAAAACTATGGCGTATTACTGATTGCATAAAGTTATCTAAGTCATACTTGTTACAAAAATAAAAATCATAGTGAAATTGTATGATTTACTGGAAAGTTAGTGCTTGTGAAAGTGGAAAAAGTTGTTTAACCACTGATTTTACTAGATACAAATAGTAAGGGATTTACATGACCTCAATCTTTTTTCACGAACTTCTGTGATTTTATTTTTCTGTGCCATCAACAAGCTATTGTCTGTGGAAACCAAAAGATATGAATGCTTTGCATTTGCAATGATTTTTTAAAGAAATACTGATCCTCAAAATGGACACATTCCTTATCCCTAACTCCCTAGACAACAAAGGCAGTTGGAGGATTTTGAAGGATTTTTATTGTTCACTAACAATGCTTAGGGAGTTAGGGTTAAAGAAGAAGCGAACGAAGACTACTTAATTTGTTGGTGTTTATTTCATTGGTAGTGGGAAAATTATTGAGAAAATGAAATATTAATATCATGGTTATGAAAAGAAATCTTTTATTTGACAAAATATTAACAGAATATTTACACATTTCAAAGCTTTAAAGTACTTTTTGCAAACATTTTAACCACCTTCCATTTTATTGGTCTTTCAAGAATATTGATTAAAAGTTTTGAGAGCTTTTCCAAATTATACTATTTTATTTTAAAAATCTAAAACAATATTTTTTTCAATATTAAAAACAATTTTACAACCATCTGGAATAAGATGAAACATGATTCAACTGTTTTTCTTCTTGGGTACATTTTCTGTGCCCCCATCAACTTTAACAGTTTGGGGGTGATGAGTCATTATACCAACATCAATTTTTTGATGACTACAATTCTGTGCATCTCAAAAAACGGCGCTCAAGACATCCCTACGATTTTAGGGGGGGCTACAGCCCCCTTAGCCCACCCCCCCCCCCCCTGGATCCACCAATGGTCACAATACTGCCCCTTTAAGCTCAGTCTATTTTGTTTCTTCTAAGTAAAGACTGTTTGCAATGACACCATGTGAAATTCTCTTTTGAGTAGTAATTAGTTCTGAAAAGGACTGGTTGGTACAACTCAACATTTTGATCAGTATGCTCTGATCGTCTTCAGGAAAATCGTTTCTCCTGAAGACAATTGGAGCATACTGATCAAAACGTTGAGTTGTACCAACCAGTTCTTTTCAGAACTAATTACTACTCAAAAGTCCGGCATTCTCCTGATGACGATCAGAGCATACTGATCGAAACGTCGAGTTGTACCTCCAGTTCTTTTCAGAACTAATTACTACTCAATTGAGATTCCACATGGTGTCACTGCAATTAGTCTTACTTATCATCCTCACCATGCAAAGCTACAAGTTTTACCTACTCAAAAGAGGAGTCTTTACTTATCCTTTTCAATATGCAAAGCTACAAATCTTACTTTTTTCTTCTTCTTTTGTAGCCCTGTACGTTGAGCGGCTTTCAGCCTTGTTAGGGTAAATTTGCAGTTTAAAAAAATACACTTGGTATATAAGAATAATCCGTAAAAATCTCGGTTATATTTGGAAAATTTAATGACGGGGTGTGTTATTTCCAAAAAGTCATCACAGTGGCAGTATCGTGAAAAAATTTTCCCACAGGATGTTTGTTTAATAATATAATTTGTTTTTGGGATACTAATGTAATTACAAAATGGTGCACTAGACTGCCTGTAAAAAAAGAGTTACTCCCCATGTCTGACTCATTGCTTTTCACCAATCTCATAATCTCTTCTTCCAGCCAAAAACTCCTGGTAGCTCTATCCTGCATTCATTGTGTAATCCTTCTTTAGTCTGGTCCGAGGACTAGTCCCTGACTCTGCTTTCTCTACCTTTTTCTTTTGTGTTCATTTCACACCTGACCAAAAGAAAGAACCTGCTAGAGGATTGAAACACAAGGCCAATAACCATTATTTTGCATTTATACTACAGGTCCTTTAGGTTGGTAAGCAGTTTGCAACAGCTAATTCTCTATTTATACTACAGGTCCTTTAGGTTGGTAAGCAGTTTGCAACAGCTAATTCTCTATTTATACTACAGGTCCTTTAGGTTGGTAAGGAGTTTGCAACAGCTAATTCTCTATTTATAAAAAATTAAAAAATAATAATAATCTATTCAATAAGAAATCATGAGTTATATTCAATTTAATTCAATTAAATTTGACATTAACATGTATTTCTATAATGCTGCAAACAAAAGTAAGTCAGTGTCTAGTATTGGACAAGATTAATGAAACGTACATTACAATGAAAGAACACAAAATGATCCGAAAGTAAGTACAAATACGGAGGCATATTCAAAAGACCCACGGCTTATCGAGAAATGCCTGTATAACATAGAATATACAAGGGATGGGAAAATTGGCACATCAGACAAACGATGGTCTGAAAACTAGTAGTCCGACAAATGAACGGACTTAAGGACAGCAAAGGGACTTTATATTGTGTGTATATTCACAAATATGAAAAAGGAAAACGTTATTGATACAGACAAAATGGATGATGACTTATTGCTTAAACTGAAGGAACTAAATGATAAGAAATGAAATGTAACTTGAGCTTAACCTTTGATGGTTAGCTTTTCCCCAGTTTTCTGTATTGTCCCATGATAGGATGGTATATTACTGAATATATGAGGAAGTGCTGGTATTCTGCGTATACAGGAAGCTGTGAGCCAGGATTTTAACATTGGTTGGCCTTCGCTGGGTCAGCGAGGTTAAACTGTAGACCCCATAAGACTAGCTGAACAAAAAGGAAGAGAAAGCATTTGTTGGCAATATTGCTTCAAAGAGTGCTTACTTTCTTTGAAATATAGACCCTATCTATGTGCTGATGACATCATCGGATCACCGGCACATATAAGTGTTGCATGCTAAGTGTTGCATGCCAGCTGTTGCAAGTAATTAGCCAGTGTAACTCAGCATTCAGATTGATGAGTTTCTTTGCATCATGCATTAGTTGGTGTTTTATAGTTGGTGTTTTATAGTTGGTGTTTTATAGTTGGTGTTTTATAGTTGGTGTTTTACAGTTGGTGTTTTACAGTTGGTGTTTTATAGTTGGTGTTTTACAGTTGGTGTTTTACAGTTGGTGTTTTATAGTTGGTGTTTTATAGTTGGTGTTTTATAGTTGGTGTTTTATACACTGAGCCAAAAAAGAAACTTATAAAATTTTAACAGATCACCAAATAAAATTCTGTGCATGAAAATGTACCAAATTTGGATACAATATTACTGCAATGTATTGCTTCAAATGGCAGTCAATAACCAATTGTTTGCTTCAATGACACAAGAGAAATGTGCACTGACCCAAAGGACTTGCTGTTCCACATGTCACATTCTTCAGCTGCAGCCCTGTACACACATGAATGTTAGCCTTGGCATATCTGTTTCATTAGCAATACTCAGAAGGACTAGAGCAACCCTGTATGAAGACTTGCAATCATGCAGGTAAGGGGTGCAAATCCCTTTACAAATTCTTTTGTTTCATTCATTGACATGCATGTGTGTACAGGGCTGCAGCTGAATAATGTGACATGTGGAACAGCAAGTCCTTTGGGTCAGTGCACATTTCTCTTGTGTCATTGAAGCAAACAATTGGTTATTGACTGCCATTTGAAGCAATACATTGCAGTAATATTGTATCCAAATTTGGTACATTTTCATGCACAGAATTTTATTTGGTGATCTGTTAAAATTTTATAAGTTTCTTTTTTGGCTCAGTGTAGTTGGTGTTTTACAGTTGGTGTTTTACAGTTGGTGTTTTACAGTTGGTGTTTTACAGTTGGTGTTTTACAGTTGGTGTTTTACAGTTGGTGTTTTACAGTTGGTGTTTTACAGTTGGTGTTTTACAGTTGGTGTTTTACAGTTGGTGTTTTACAGTTGGTGTTTTACAGTTGGTGTTTTACAGTTGGTGTTTTACAGTTGGTGTTTTACAGTTGGTGTTTTACAGTTGGTGTTTTACAGTTGGTGTTTTACAGTTGGTGTTTTACAGTTGGTGTTTTACAGTTGGTGTTTTACAGTTGGTGTTTTACAGATGGTGTTTTACAGATGGTGTTTTACAGTTGGTGTTTTACAGTTGGTGTTTTACAGTTGGTGTTTTACAGTTGGTGTTTTACAGTTGGTGTTTTACAGTTGGTGTTTTACAGTTGGTGTTTTACAGTTGGTGTTTTACAGTTGGTGTTTTACAGTTGGTGTTTTACAGTTGGTGTTTTACAGTTGGTGTTTTACAGTTGGTGTTTTACAGTTGGTGTTTTACAGTTGGTGTTTTACAGTTGGTGTTTTACAGTTGGTGTTTTACAGTTGGTGTTTTACAGTTGGTGTTTTACAGTTGGTGTTTTACAGATGGTGTTTTACAGATGGTGTTTTACAGTTGGTGTTTTACAGTTTGTGTTTTATACCATACTGATTTGCATGCTACATGTATTTAGTGACAGTTGAAATACGAGTTGCCTTAAAAAGGACAGTGTACCTCACATTAACTGTCATATCCCACATGATAAGGTCGTATTACCCTTGCTGCTGCATAAATGAGCCATTAAATTTCAGTCAGTGTGTTCATCAATCAACTATGGACACCGATTCCATTTGAAAAGTCTGCTCTGATCGTGACGCTACTCCTTTTAATAAGCTGAATCCTTTCACTGTTTGTTTTTAATAGTGTATATGTATATATCTTGATTTAAAGTAACTACACTCGTAGAAGTAGTTCTTTTATCATGGCCAATAATGTATCCGTCGTCTAGAACAGGGAATGATGATCCCCATTAGCCATTATGTAGATCCACCTCGCTGCTTATGCTAATAATTAATTTTATATGGGAGCAGAGGTACTGATATTTATTGTATCTACGGACTAGGGAGGTTTTATCAAGGGAATTGCTCTAGTAAATAGAAGTGGATACACAAGTGAAATTGTACATATAAAGAAACTTTTTATTTGAAAGCGTTACGAAAATTGATTGACCGATAAAAACCCAGCACCATGCATTGATTACTAATAACATTTAAAGGGATAATATCACGATCAACAGGGCATGGAATTGGAGTGCTAGCTTTATATAAACTCAGTGACTTAAAATAATACCACATATGATAAGGTCACATCACCGTTGCTGCTGCATAAATGAGCCAGTAATTTTCAGTCAACTGTGTTCATCTTTTTAAAAAAAGGACACTGATTCCATGCCCTGTTGAAAGTCTGCTCTGATCATGATGATACTGTCCCTTTAAGGTAAGGCAGATTGGTAATGCAAAAATAACACCATTTCAAAATTGTAATGTGAAACTTACTGATGATGACGGTATCATGTATCTAACCTACAAAGTACATGTGAATGTGTAATTTTGTTTTAGGTGCTGTCACTTTGTGTGATTTTGTTTTAGGTGCTGTCACTTTGTGTGATTTTGTTTTAGGTGCTGTCACTTTGTGTGATTTTTGTTTTAGGTGCTGTCACTTTGTGTGATTTTGTTTTAGGTGCTGTCACTTTGTGTGATTTTTGTTTTAGGTGCTGTCACTTTGTGTGATTTTGTTTTAGGTGCCGTCACTTTGTGTAATTTTGTTTTAGGTGCTGTCACTTTGTGTAATTTTGTTTTAGGTGCTGTCACTTTGTGTGATTTTGTTTTAGGTGCTGTCACTTTGTGTGATTTTGTTTTAGGTGCTGTCACTTTGTGTAATTTTGTTTTAGGTGCTGTCACTTTGTGTGATTTTGTTTTAGGTGCTGTCACTTTGTGTGATTTTGTTTTAGGTGCTGTCACTTTGTGTAATTTTGTTTTAGGTGCTGTCACTTTGTGTAATTTTGTTTTAGGTGCTGTCACTTTGTGTGATTTTGTTTTAGGTGCTGTCACTTTGTGTAATTTTGTTTTAGGTGCTGTCACTTTGTGTAATTTTGTTTTAGGTGCTGTCACTTTGTGTAATTTTGTTTTAGGTGCTGTCACTTTGTGTAATTTTGTTTTAGGTGCTGTCACTTTGTGTGATTTTGTTTTAGGTGCTGTCACTTTGTGTAATTTTGTTTTAGGTGCTGTCACTTTGTGTAATTTTGTTTTAGGTGCTGTCACTTTGTGTAATTTTGTTTTAGGTGCTGTCACTTTGTGTAATTTTGTTTTAGGTGCCGTCACTTTGTGTGATTTTGTTTTAGGTGCCGTCACTTTGTGTAATTTTGTTTTAGGTGCCGTCACTTTGTGTAATTTTGTTTTAGGTGCTGTCACTTTTGAGGTAAGTGAAATCATTTCCAGTTTGAATTTAATAAGGCCAACAACAAAAAAGCCTCCGGTTTTTGGTCTCTGTGCACGTCGCCTCAGACCCGCACATGGGTATTTTTCTTTCTTTTTTTTTTTTGCAGATCTCCAATTGCAGCTAAAATTGCAATCGATTGGAATTCTGCCGACTTTTTTCACATAGGGGTATGAACGTTTGCCCGATTTGTGAGGCCTCTCTTGGCCACCATACTTTGTATATGGGAAATTTGGTCCCTGCGTATACAATCCCCGCGTATTTCCCTGTTGGCAAAAAAAAAAAAAAGATGGTCAAAAAAAAAGCATGTCACCACACCGATTTTGAAGCCGACCGATGACCAGAAACCAGAGACTTTTTTGGGGGGCCTAAGGAAAGCATTTGTAAATTTCGCATTGTAACAAATACAACAAATTTGAATGCATTTTCACTATTTTCTCGTGAAGGATACAAACATAATAAGCTGAAGGTTTAACATGTTGGTTATTTAAAGTGTATAATGGGCAATTCAGTTGGTTATTGACATTATATATTTGAGGTAGTGGGCCCATTCTTAATGCCATAATTTCCTTACTTTCCTTACTTATATATTTCCGCTTTTTCGCAGAAGTTGCATAATACCCAGACCTTACTTGACACCAAATAAAATTCGGAAATTTGTTATTTGTACGCTATACAAGAGAAAAATCCTGGATAATATTCAAGTTACATTTTTCAATCATACATAAAATGTTGCATTTTTCTTATATAGCATACAAGTAACAAATTTCTGAAATTCTTATTTTGTGCCGAGTAATGACTGGGTATAATGCAACTACTGTGACAAAACCTGATGAGTGAAATATATATTATGGCATTAAGAGTGAGCCCAAAATCTCAAAAATGTAACGTGAGTAACCATGGAATTGCCCGTATCTTGATTCAAAGCTAGCTAAGCAGTTTGGCCAACATTACCAAGTGCTGTAACCTTCCCTTTATGATTTATCAGGGTATAATTAACAGTGAATTTGTTCAATCATAATTCTGCATGGTCTAGTTATGCAACCTTAACCCTATAACTCCCTATGCCTATTTGCTTACACATAACCTGAATCCTCCCTAACTCCCTAGGCCCATTTGCTTACACATAACCTGAATCCTTCCTAACTCCCTAGGCCCATTTGCTTAATACACATAACCTGAATCCTTCCTAACTCCCTAGGCCCATTTGCTTACACATAACCTGAATCCTTCCTAACTCCCTAGGCTCATTTGCTTACACATAACCTGAATCCTCCCTAACTCCCTTGGCCCATTTGCTTACACATAACCTGAATCCTCCAAATTCCTTCAGTAGTAAAGCAAGCACATGACATGTATGCACACATGTGTTTCTAATCTGTGATACATGTACATCGCCACGGACCCTCCCTGCATGCATGGAGCAGTAAACAGTGTCCATTTACCCAAGCAGTGACCTTGCAATCACTACAACAAACATGGATGTACATGTACCATGGAAAGGCAAGTATGCCTAATAACCTCAATCCTCCAAAATCCTTCACTTTAGCAAAGAGCATGTAACCTCAATCCTTCAAAATCCTTCACTTTGGCAAAGAGGATTTTGGAGGATTTGGGAAGGTTAGGGTTAAAAAGAATCACACCAGAACACGTGTCACACGTATAATTCCATTTTGATCCAACATGTCAAATCATGGTTACTATGTACTACATATCATCAGAGTAGACATTCAACAGGGCATGGAATCGGTGTCCTAGCTTAAGATGAACACGGTGACTGAAAACTACTGGCTCATCAAAACTACAAACAGTAATATGACCTTATCATGTGGGGTATTAGTTTCAGTTATCGAGTTCATCTAAAACTAGCACTCCGATTCCATGCCCTGTTCATCATGACGATATTGTCCCTATAACATCGATTACAGCTACTTATCAACAGCTGTTTCTGATTGTGACCCAACAGCTTTCATTCAAAAGTAATAATAATAATAATAATAATAATGTGTGGACTTATATAGCGCACGTATCCACCAACTGAGTGGTGCTCAAGGCGCATTATATTATTACCCCTGCTCATAAGGCTCATAAGGCTCATAAAATCATTCCTGAAACCATCTCAGCTCCCTGGAGAGTATACAGCTCAATTGCTGCCATTACAGCGCATATAGGGCTAATCAACCAACTCTGCCCTCACAGGTACCCATTTAACCCCTGGGTGGAGAGAAGCAATTATGGCTAAGTGTCTTGCTCAAGGACACAAGTGTCACGGCCGGGATTCGAACCCACATTCTGCTGCTAACACCAGAACTTGAGTCCGGTAAGCTAGACAGCTCGGCCCCAGTCATGGTTAAAAATTACCCCATGAGTTAGTTCACACAGCAATTCAGCATGACTTCATTATATCCGGGCTGGTTGTTATGGTTACAAGGAAGTCATTTCCAGCTCGGAACAAATAGATTTGGTTTAATCGATATTACAGAAGTGCTCATAGATAAGATGTGCAGTTAATTTTCTGATAATCATAGCTCATGACCATTCGGCAATAATACAAACTTTTCTTAATACATGATGTGACCTTTGTTAACAAAATTGCGCCAAAGTCACGTTTTTTTGCCCGGTGGTATGTGCACTCGACATGTTTTGCTTGAGTCGTGACATCACAGATCACATTGTCTTATTGCTCTCCATTTGATCTTCATCATCACTTTAATGGAGCTTAATACTTGTGACGTAATGTCTAAACCACAACAGGATGTGCACACCTACCGCTGGGCACAAACGAGCTGTTTTGGTTAAGGTGTGACGCCACAGGTCACATTGTCTTCACATCAACCATTGGTTATTACATATTATAGATAGATAGATATAGAAACATATATTCTGTCTTGTAATCGGTTGAGAGCCTATCACGTCATGTTCGCTATTTCTACTGTAATGCCAATTAGCAAACAAGGAAAGACTAGCCCATGGCAACCAATGAACTATAGCCCATGAAATTGGTCTAAACGCGTCGATGCTGTTGTTACATGAATAAATACGTGTTACAGAAGTATTGTCAAGTTAATGAAAGTCATGTATTGGTTTGATTTATTGTAGCAGGTCTCTTAATATTGTGCAGAATCTATGTATGAGGTGTTATATAACAAATATTGACTGTTTTCACTTGTGGTACAAGTAAAACTAGTCTCCCCTCGGAGATCCTGGGGAGGATAGTTTTACTGTACCACTCGTAGCAGGGTCATGTCAATTCAACCAAAAAAATGGAAATTTAAACCCTACCCCCTTCAAATTGGTTCATATTTGGGTGTATGGGGTAATTTTGGCTCAAAAAGTTGAAATTTCACCTTTCCGCCCCATTGGACCAACAGATTTCGAGCTACAGCTGGCCATATTTTGGCGATTTTGGCTGCCCATTTTCAAATGACCGTATCTCCCTAACCAGTGGGCCAAATTTGTTGATATTGGTGTCTTTGGAAAGTTAATATCATAAAGAATCCAAATTTGCCATTATTTTTGATGTAGGAGCAATTTTGACCTTGATTTAACTTTGTGAATCACATGACTTTGAGATGAACTTTGGAACAATACATTGCATATTTTGCGATACAAATTGCGACATATTTTTTCACTATTGTGGTTTAATAATAAACATTTTTGAAATCATATTCACAAACCTTTCCCAAAATAAAGTGACTATGTATATGTCCAATCAAAATATGAAGGGTTCTGTCCCAACTGGGTTTGTTTCCGTATGTCCAGACCATGCTGGGGGTACGTCGTCAGTGATGACTTCACGTTGCTTTTGATGCAACAGTGAACGCGTACACTGGTTTTACCTAGATATGCACGCCGTGCATGCAACTTTATTTTCCTGCAATCTGTTAGGATTTTATCCGCAATGCCCAAAATTCTATGTGCATGCAATATTTTTCTGCTGATGAATTAACTACATCAGGCGAAATCCCCGAAATGGAAAACACGCAACCGCCCAGTTTTTTAGCTAATTCGTACATGTTTATTTTTTCTTCTCCTGAGATTTGGGGTTGGAGCAATTTGAGCCACCCATTATACACATTAGTACCGCGTTCAGTTCGCACGTGCGCTTTCATACGATCACTACGGCTGTATTGAAAGGAACTCTCCAGAAACGTTACTAACTTCGTTTTATAATAAACGTTCTTGAACATTTAACAAAATGAGCATTCATTTATGTATGTGGTGGTGAGGTTTAGAATCATTTCAGCACACAATATGATTGCACTTTCAACCACGATAACAATGTAAACAAAAAAGAGGACTAACTTTCATGAATGACTGCAATTTTGCCAAAATAATGAAGAAATTGGCCTAGAAGAAAGATACACGTGATTTTTTTTTTAAACTTTGGCCCAATTTCCGGACACTAAAGATTATTATTTCTGGTAAAATTTGGACATTATATGCATATGATTGAACCAAACGACAGTAAAGCCTTGAAAAGCAACACCTGTACCAGTGCACACCACATACTGTAATTTTAAGCATTTTAAATTTGCTATACAACATTCACAGATTGCTATACAAAAAATGATTTTGCTCTGCAACTTCTTCTTTTTTTTTTGCATCCCAGTTTTGCTATGCAAAAATTTCTAACAAAATCATTCCCTGTGTTGGCATACACCATGTACTTGATGCAAAAATGTGACATTTCTATGCAATGTACGATGTATACATGTGTACATGTACATGTACATGTGTATACAGAGTACATTGCATAGGAATGTCACATTAACCCAATGGGTGATCTGACACAGAATCACCCAGCAGTCAATATTTGTATACTGCACTGTGGGGGGGAACATTGTGGCCGGCTGCTGGTGATGGAAGAAAACACAGAAGCGTAGCAAATGTTCCCAATCATTAGACCTTTTTGAGGAAAATTAAAATGGATCAATCAGAGTAACTTTGTCTCACGCCATGCCAACTGGTGCACTTAGTTTATAACGTTTCGTGTCTGCCCAAAAAACGTGAATCTACCCATTTCTATTTGGCTTCTTCTTTTTTTCAGTCAACAAAAAATACCACATTTTGACATTTGTTTAACAAAATCGATTCAGGCATTTATCAATAATTCTAACCCACAATTGAAAACCACATGAGTGCACTGACAAATAAGGGATTTCCCTTACTTCCTGGTGCTGTGACCACAGAAGGCCTTCTTAAAATTGCAGCTGGTTTTCACATTACAAAGATATGAAAATATATGCAACACGAATGCAATAGATATTGATCCATTGATCTATCATAATGTGCTTATACTATACCATTTTGGTGTTCCCATAAAAGGGACAATATTGTCACAATCAACAGGGTATGGAATCAGAGTGCTAGTTTTAGAACTCGGTGACTGCATAAATGAGCCAGTAATTATCAGTCATCTTAAACTAGGGCACTGACTCCATGCCCTCTTAAAAGTCTGCTCTGATCATGAGGATATTATCCCTTTTTAACCACACATTGTAATTTGCATTACTTCGAAGAGCAGGAATTTCATCTTTGTAAGGGCAAGGCCACTTCCTGAGTAAAGGGCACTTCCATTTGAATATCAGAATACACTATGGGAACATTTGTAAGGGGCATCAAGGCCAATAGCCACACCTTGCAGAGCTGACGTGCAGAAAATATTGCTTGAATAGCAGATTAATCTGCAAAGAAAAAAATTGAACCAAGGACCTGCCAGAAACAATATACATTATGTGACTATTTGGCTGGTAACCTATATTTGCTAAGCATAACTTTATCTCTGCTCAGCCAAATTTGTCCCAGGTCAATGGAGGAATGCCAGGAGGAATGGAGGAATTCCTGCATTCTATTGGTATTATGTATATTCCACATTGGTATTATGTGCATTCCATTGGTATTGTGAAGACACCAAAATTGCCCTGCAGTGGCTGCCTTAATTTGTTTGTGACCAATAACTGACCCTCTTTCCAGTCGATATGATAGAGCTCAGTGCCATTATCATTTAGTTAGCGACCAATGGGCGACTCTCTATCCAGTTGATATGATAGAGCTCAGTGCCATTATCACTTTGTTAGCGAGCAATGGGAGACTCTCTATCCAGTCCATATGATAGAGCTCAGTGCCATTATCACTTTGTTAGCGAGCAATGGGAGACTCTCTATCCAGTCCATATGATAGAGCTCAGTGCCATTATCACTTTGTTAGCGAGCAATGGGAGACTCTCTATCCAGTCCATATGATAGAGCTCAGTGCCATTATCACTTTGTTAGCGACCAATGGGAGACTCTCTATCCAGTCCATATGATAGAGCTCAGTGCCATTATCACTTTGTTAGCGAGCAATGGGCGACTCTCTATCCACTCCACATGATAGAGCTCAGTGCCATTATCACGCTATGTATATCATTGTCTAGTCCGAATGCTTCTTCCATTCAGTCTCCTATTTTTAGAATAATTATGTAATTTGTCACTGTGAGCTCACAGTGACAAATTACATAATTATTCTAAAAACAGGAAACTGAACAGAAGAAGCATTTGGACTAATCATTGTCAGAATCCCTCTACACATATACCATCATAGCGCTGATGATCAATAAATAAAGGAGGCCAATCAGGTAAAATGGGTTTGTATGTTAGAAAAACAATATGTCTGCAGTGTGATCAAAAAGGTCTGAATTGCCCTTGTACCAAATATTTGTTTTTATACAAAATCAAATTTCGTTATTAACTCTTTGATGCACAGATTAATTCTATTAATTCTATTGTTTTAACGTGTTTTTGGCAGTCGCTAGCGACCGTCGTGTGCGTCAAAGGGTTAAATTAAGGCACTGCTTGTTTTATGATATAGAAAAATAAGCATTTAATGAATACAGAATGAGATTATTGTTTTCAATATTAAATATTCTATATTACAAACAATTAAAACAACGTGATCTGCTCCCACAATATGAGAGTAAAATCAGCATTTTTCAAAACTGAAATTCTGAATTCTGTAAAAAAAAAAAAAAAGCTTTCCAATGGTTACCAAAGACTTGAGGGTTTATTTATCATTACAATCTGTGAAAGATTTCAAAAGTCATACTTTCCAATCATTTCATTTGTTAAAACTTTTACTCTTTAGTCCACAACAGAAACAAATCATTGAGCAACTTAACACTCATATTGTTGGAGCAGATCACATATACTATATACTCAAAACAAAACCAATTTAGTACATGAACTGAACAAAAAAAAAATTTAAATCCATTTTCAAAATATACTGAACAGCAAAAGAAACGCAAGTCCGAGGACAGCAAAAGAAACGCAAGTCCGAGGTCTTGTCAAGTTTTCAAACAAGAAGACAAACCATTTTGATTCTAATCACTCATTTAATGAAAAATGCTTTCAATTTGTGAGCTGAAAGTGACTGTTGAATGTGAAAATCTTGCAATGCAATTTCAACAGTCACTTTCAGCTCACAAATTGAAAGCATTTTTCATTAAATGAGTGATTAGAAACAAAATGGTTTGTCTTCTGTTTGAAAACTTGACAAGACCTCGGACTTGCGTTTCTTTTGCTGTTCAGTATATGTATTCCTGCACCAGAATTACCTTGGACCACATGCACTGATGTACAAAGCAAATGACTTAAACATAATATTTCCAGAGGCAAATACATATATACATGCATTTACAAAATTTACACAAATGGACTCCACGACTTAATTTCAGTATCATAAATTGCTACTTTTGGTCTCTTCAGTAACATTTTTTTTATTTGGTCCTGAAGATTAAGGGAGGAGGGCCTAAGTCACAGTACAGCCAAGCCTTTGAGAAGCCTGGCCCAGGCTACCTGGCCTCCTAATCTGTCTTTTGTGAGTCCTAATCCTGTAACAATACAGTACCTGCCAATCAACATAACCTAGGCTTCTGGAGGGCCTAGCCCAGCCAAGTAGAGCTCATTATAATGGCTGCAGTTGTGGACAAAAGACAGCTGAGGTGTCAGTCAAGTCTGTGTTAACAATAAGAGCTATTTGAGATCTATTCGTCAGTAAAGGGTCTTTTGTGCTCAGCTAGGACCTGGCCAGGCTTCTATAAAGGCTTGGCTGTACCATGACTTTGGCCCTCCTCCCTTAACCAGTTCGCGTCGGGAATAAAAACGTTTTTCTCCGCCCCTGTGGCGGGTTTCTTTTTCCCACACACACCATGAATGGAAGCTTCCACAGCGGGTGGCCGGCACTTCCGAGCATGTCAACGTGCACGCATGGCTGAACCGAGCATGCATACAAATATTCCGGAGTTTTCTGTGGCATGTTTAGACGCTCTCCGTTCCGCGGTGCAAACAAAAATTGCGTGTATACACGGCCTCCGACGAGAACTGGTTAATCTTCAGGATCAAATAAAAATTATTTAACATTTTAAT
The DNA here is from genome assembly GCA_029582265.1 of Zoroaster sp. YZ-2022. NCBI lineage: Eukaryota > Metazoa > Echinodermata > Asteroidea > Forcipulatida > Zoroasteridae > Zoroaster > Zoroaster sp. YZ-2022. The sequence continues at coordinate 21,660,352 of CM055820.1, forward strand.
GGAATTCGTTATTACAAGTAGTATCAAACATGACAATGGGTACAATTTCAAAATCACAAATCGTTCGTACGAAAATTAGCACTTTTAGAAATCGGAAGCTTACACTGATTGTATAATCAGAGTTTGGCAGTACTGAAATGATTACAAAAGGTTTTCATGTTGAATGAGGGACAGACTTGGGTATTAACATTCTAAATCAATATGAGTAAAAATCTACTTTAAATTGTTCACAGAAAATGCAGCTGAGAAAGACTTTTGCAATTGAATATAAAAGATTCTTTAAGATTGGAATAATTGGAAGATGTACATGTATACATTATCTTCAAAAGGAATAAACATCAATTTATTTAAATTATCCAAAGTGTTATATTTCCATTTTCTTCCAGAATACTTCCTGGCAAAGGGGACACTTCTTAAAACCTTCAATATTTCTGATTTGTAAATCATCTGTCAATTAAAAGCAAAATCAGGTATAAATCTGTATTTACATTTCCAATTTTCTTCTAATGCAGTTGAATTTGTTCACCTCACAGCAGAGTGATATCGGCATCGTTTTCAATCATCAGGTCGTAAGCAGATCGATGCATCGCCGACCCGCCGCCCGACGACGCCCCAAGCGAGTTCAAACTCATCCTGTCCTCGTTCAAACTCTCCACGCTGCTGCAACTGCGCAGGCTACCTGCACCCCGGCTACCAGACCCGCTGTTCCTTCGAAGCATTTTCTTGAAGAATTTGGTCACCGGCGATGTCTGGGCGACGGGAATATTCGGGCAGATCGGGGGCTTTGCTCTCTTTCCCGTCAACTCATGATGTAGCTGTGAGTTGACTAAAGGTTTCATAATAGACAGCTGTTTGGACGGTGTGGACGGTCTGTAGTTAGCCAGACGGATCTCCTGTTGCACGTTATTGTACGGGGAACTCAGAATATTCATGGAGGCTTTAACGTATGGGTTGTTCTCGGTAGTGTTCAGTCTACTGACAGCACTGCGATTTGGCTTCGGACTACTTACAGGTGTCCTGTATTCTTCCACGTTGGCATTCAAGTGGAAAATATCCTTCACATGTTTCTTGTTTGTGGGCGTGACATTGCAGTCCCCTAATAAGTTATTCATGATCTTTCCGTCGTCCATGTTTTTGACCGCCCGATTGGCCATATTCAGTCGGATGGTCCCCATGTCAAACTTTGACCCCTCCCTCGGGGTGTTCTCTATGCTAGATTCTCTAGAGCCATCTAGATCGCAGGAGTCATGAAGTATCCTCACAAACCGGCCTTCGGGATCAGGGGAAGATGTCCTCAGTGCATCCTCGTCGGGGGCCTGGGGATTGTTGTCTGTCAGCTCCCTTGAGTTCCCTCTGTTTCTTAACAGAGCAGGGTGATTCTCTGGTGGCAGAGGGGTGGAGGTTGAAACGGGTGGAGTTGCTTGCAGTTCCTACAGAGAAATAAAAAACAATGCAAATTTTTTATGAATTTCGTTGACGGAAAATAATTCCACCCATAAGAGTTTGAACATTTCAGCCTGGTGAAATGCACCACCAAGGTGCATCAGAGCTTACAATGTAATAATTGCAACCATGATACGTCTTGATCTTGAAACTTTGAGTTTCTGATTGGCACAAATTTGGGATTTGGCATGGATTAATCTCTTAATGTAACATTTTTGTTTTTTGTTAAATACACATACCATTAAACAAATTAAGAAATAATTTTTTAAAAACCTTGACGGAGGAGAATAAAGCATTTGTATTGTTTTAGGATCCAAGTTATTGCAATATCGCCACAAGATTCCCAGCATACGATAAGCTTTGGAAACAATTAAGTTGACAAGAGGTATAGATAATAACTTGGAGTCAATAATAATTCTAAGATCGTTGCGAGTTGTGACACCATCCAGATGTGATTAAGCTTTTCATAGTTGTGTAAGACAGGTTGTTTCTTAAAGTAAAAGCGCCTCACATTTTTTTTTAGAATCTGACCTAGTCTAAGACTTACCAGTTCAAACTCGGCAAAGTTTGCGGCTAACCTCCCTGTCTGCTTGGGTGACTGGGCAACTGAAATTGAAAAACAACATCGGTGTAGTTTAAATGTTGTATACGGACAATGCTCAGAATGTCGGTAACAATTATCAGGGGTGGAAGGGACACGTTGCAAAAAATGGAGGAGGGACAGGGAGCTTGATATATACCTTGATAAATATATACCAAATACAACATGATTTATGACAGAAAAGTAGTGCATACTAGTTTCCCATTGAGACTGTTAGTAAATCTTTCCACTTTGCATCCAGCGTTGGTCCCAAAAGGCATCAGACTACAGATGTCTTGTTCGTTTTTCTCCTAAACAGCTTTACAATACCAAACTGGGAAGGCTGGCAGGAATACAGGCTGGTCCCGGTTACTTATTTGAGGATCAGCACTGTGATCACTGTCTTGTATGCAGGGAATCAGACTAAGACAGCCACAGCCATCAGGAGTCTTAGCTAAGCTTGGGGTGATAACATGATAATATCAAATATCGTGATACCTTTTTTTTTATTCGATTACAATATTGAGAACTTTTTAAGTTACCGAGATATCAGCAAATCGCGATTAAAAAAATATATCACGATTAAAAAAAATTGCCATTGTGAGTCAAGTCAGGACAAAATTAGGACAGTCTTTTCAGCTTTCAGAAGTGACAAACAAAAGCGAACTACTTCAGAAGTACATACATGCAATGGAAACGAATTTGAGATTTATTGTGATGCTTGTAGAGGGGTACATACCTGTGGTTATCGGCTCTAAAGCAATCATGCATGAATGAAAAAAAATTAATCACGATACTATCGAAAATCGCTATATATGTTTGCCGATATATCGTGGATGAAAAAAATCGATATCGCCCAAGCCAAGTCCTAGCTATGTGGCATTTGTAAGCTTGCGACCGGTGTCTGTTCTTACCTGCAGGTCTGGGGCTCGTAACGGCTGCCTCTGCCGTCTGACTTCTCCTGTGCTTCGCCTTGCCACTGTGGACTGGAGCAATTTTCTTGGGTGCTGATAGCAAACACAAACCAAATTTGAGTTAAGCGGTTTAAGCATAAAATTTTTAAATAACCTTATACCTATTAAGACTGTATGTCTAAACTAGTTGGTGTGGAGAACATGTAGGCAGAAATGTTTATTTATTTTTAGTGATCCGTTGGGCACTATCTAGCATTATTTTTCTTTTTGTTTGTTTTTCTGGACAAATTTCAAAGCTATACTTCTCGATAAGAAAAGCAATTTAAAGAAAAGCCTTAAAATCCTATGAACAGCAAATATTTATTGTTCATGTGCTGATTCAAATAATACAAATGGTGAGCAGGTTTTTTTTAAAAAAATTAGATAAACTATTGGGGTAAAATCAGTAAAAAAAATCACTATCAATTTTTTTTTTTTATCCCATTGTAAATAAAAACCACAAAACCAATTTGTTATTGCAATTGGGCTGGACAAAGTCGACTGGTTTAGGCAAAACAAGACAGGAAATTATTTGACTAGCCTGGGAAAAGGCAACTCACCAGGTCCAACATCAATCACGACCACATTGGAAGCTGTGACCAGGCTGACAATCTGATCGTGTGTCAGTGTCTCAACATTCACTCCGTTCACCTGAAATTTAAAAAAAACAAAAGTGTAATGAAGTAGTTTTTATCTGAATATACGCTTATTGCTATTTGCTTATTTCTTGTGACTGGAATATATATACTGAGACGCAATAGAAACTTACCACTTGTTTTGGAATAGCATAAAATTGTAATGGTTCAAAATAAGACATCACGAGCTGCTAATTAAAATCATCACATACCCCTTGAGCAATCGCTGATGGTCAAACCAAGTGTTATGCACCTGGGCCATGAAGAGAACGACTCAAAGGTCACGTGACCATGTGTGACCGATTTGTCTGTAGGGGGTACACTGACTTGCCAAAATAAGTGCACCTATTACATTTGTGCATTGTGATTACTGATAATTTAAGGTCGAAAAAGTGGTAAGTTTCTATTGCGTCTCAGTATAGTATGCCTCTCTCAAGTTGACATCAACAATGTTTCGTTCATTTTGCTTGCTTCATGTGCTTTCTATTCTATTGTAGGCAGTGCTTCTTTTATTTCTTTACAAAGTGCTGAAATAATAACATTTGGTTAACAAAAACACTCAACCATTTCGTAAGTGTTGCATCATAGATCAATAGTGAATTAAAGATTGTATAGAATCAGCTGCCATGCTTCTATAGGAATGTGACATCACACAAAGGTACTCTATATATTAAACCCACCTTACTAATGTGCTGTCCTTTCTTCAGCCCAGCCCTGTAGGCAGGTGACATGGGGTCTACATTGGCCACTGTCACGTCCATTTCAAAGTCCACACCACTGTATAAAAGAGAAGAAAAAAAATTCCACTTTTTCTTTCTATCACTGATGGGAAAACGTCCAACAGACAGGACATTAGGGCTGTGCGTTTTCGGATATTTTTGGAACCAGATACCCGAAATCAGGAAACTTTGGATACCCGAATACCCGTTTTCATTTTTGTTGAAAACAAATACATGTACTGTAAATGTTAACAAATTGACATTTATAATACAGAGGATACAATACTATCGATCTTTTCTTTATTAGAGTGCAATCTCTTGAATTTAAAGATAATTGTCTGTAAAAGTGTTGTTTACACTTTTACATTGTTCAAGAGTCACAGATTTCTGTTCGCACCGCTCAAATGTTAAGTCCGAATTTTAAAAAGTCGTTTATGGGTAATTGGAACCGAAAAATGGAACCGGGTAATGACCGTTTCGGTCGGGTATCTGGATACCCGGACAACCGGCACAGCCCTACAGGACATCAGTCCTGCTAGGTGTTCAAAGGGTGAAGAAGTTATTTGTTTTCAGACCATCAAGGATGGATAAGGCACTGTTAAGGATTTTTTTTTAAACTGTAGTCCCAAACTTCTGTATTAGTCATGCACAGCAAATGTATGTAACAAGATCCAATTACATCACTTTTACTCAACAAGCCAAAATCTAAGCATCAAAAAAATAAAACTATGCTGCAGTAATGTCCATATGTTTTGTCTCTTGCGTGTGGCTAAGTCTTCACAATGCCATAGGTAAATTTTTGGGCATGGCTAAGTCGTCACAATCCAATAGGTCAACTCTTGGGACAGTCTTCACTCTAAGATGCAACACCATGGTTGGTTTTTGCATAAACCAGGTTTGCATTGCGATACTTTCCTCGCCTTTCACCTTGGTAGACTCTGGTTCAAATCACAATGGCACCCAAGCTGACATGTGGATTGGATTTTCAGTCCCTAGCTGATTACGTGGGTTTCTCTAGATTTTTTATCTATTTTTTTTTATTCTTTCATTATTTTCTCTTTACAGATTTTCTCTTTACAGATTTCCTCGGGCTAACAAGCTTTTGAGGAATCATTGGTTTCATTTACAAGAAAGCGTCATAATTCATTCATTGTCATCTCTTATAATGAATTACCCTCTAATACTGCAGCCTAGCCATCCATCATCATCAGCGATGATTGTCGCCTGCTTGATCTTTGACACTGCAGCCTCATCTTGATTGTTGTCATGACTACCGTTGCTGTGTCGACTGCTGCTTGTGCTCTTGACTGAATGCTGACTGGTTGCTGATCTTGCACTGTTCACTTCACTCCTGATAATGTCCAAGAAATTTATTTTAAAACTGAATGTCGGAACAGCTTTGGGGGATTAATAAGGGGATACAAGTTTGTTGCGTGGTCATTACCACAGGTTAATGACCAGCTTTTGGCATGGTCACAGGTGACCATGCACAAAACCAGTCATTAACCTGCGGTAAAGACCAAGCGTCAAACTCTTATTCCCATTCATAAATGCATGTATCGATTGTCACAAGTTATCTTTAATTGTCACAAAAGTTTCAATAAACATAATATTTTTCTAGCCAGGCCTCAGAGTGTGTTTATTTTACTTACACGTACATGTACCTTTATTTTGATTGGTCTAAAGTATTTGTGAATAAATAAGTAGTTAATAAGATTAGAATCAAAAGTCTTGGCCCACGAGGGCAGTAGTTAAGTAGGCCAATACTGAGATGGTATGTGAAGTGCTATTGTTCTATTGTGTGTACATGCATCTTTTTTGTTGTGCCATGGTTGGGAGCTTATGTAAAGAAATTTCTGCCAGATTCCTTTGGGGTGGGACCAGGCCCTGGCATTGCTAACATGAGGGTACATTTGTTACAAAGCCCTCAAACAGTCCACCTCTATGTCACATTGTATGCAAGCAGGCAGCCTTGTGAATGCTGATATAAATGCTACGCTTCAATTTCCTAACCGTAAGTTTAATTACTGATTTATTTGCTGGGCATTTTAGTAGAAGTTATCAGATAGTTAGTAGAAAATAACTGCAGAGAAATGGGAATATTTATATTGAATTTAATTCATTTAATGGAGCTCGGACACTTAGAAGTTCATGATGAAGTTTAGAGAATGGTATTAATGCTTTGTGCAAAGTCTTCTCAGAATCTGGTTATTGTAAAACCCTGCAGTGAAAAGAGATTGGTTATTCTCAATATTGTTTTATAGATGGCGTTCCTCCTGGGTACAATCTACATATAATACGAAGTGAAGACACATTTTCTCCTTCATGACATAATTTCTGTAAGTCTTGCGAAGCACCAAGGTCGACGACATTATCGGAGAACCTACCACACATCGCCCGATAATTTATTTTGTGCAACGAGACCTCGGCTATTTCTGGTATTGATGTGACCGTCTGCACATCGGAACTTAGCTAGGATGATCCTATTATGTTTTCACATAAGCGCTAGGTTAAAGAATGTACAAAAAAACGTAGATTGCATGTTTCACGAAGAAATAAACACATTGCACTGTAATACCTTAAATCTATGAATCTACTATGAATCTATACTGTATTGTTATTATGTGTATGTCTTTGATCATAAAAAATATTGTAACTTACACTGTGTTTTTGACCAATTCTTGCCTTGTTTTGATCTTCTCTGCGGTTTGATTCTGTCCCCACGATGTGATCACACGTCATACACCTACTGTTCCATCCGTTTTCACGTCATAGGTGCAATTACTGGAGCCGATCGAGCAGAGCCGTATATTGGGCCGGCTTTTGAGCGGAGCGGCAAACAGCGCCCCCGCCCAACTCAATGTGTTAATTTGTGTTGTAAACTTGTGCAATACAAACACACGGCTGTTTCAGTTTTATTCAATATGTTCAGTGGCAGAAATGCGCTATTCAATTGATGGAATTAAGATTTCCATTGGAACCATTATCATTTGTCTTTCCACATATGGTCCTTTGCATTGTCATGTACAATTATCAGAGATTCCCTTAACAATTTCAACACGAATTAACACATTGAGTTGGGCGGGGGCGCTGTTTGCCGCTCCGCTCAAGAGCAGGCCCAATATACGGCTCTGCTCGATCGGCTCCAGTAATTGCACCTATGACATGAAAACGGATGGAACAGTAGGTGTATGACGTGTGATCACATCGTGCGGACAGAATCGAACCGCAGAGAAGATCAAAACAAGGCAAGAATTGGTCAAAAACACAGTGTAAGTTACAATATTTTTTATGATAAAAGGCATACACATAATAACAATACAGTATAGATTCATAGTAGATTCATAGATTTAAGCTATTACAGTGCAATGTGTTTATTTCTTCGTAAAACATGCAATCTACATTTTTTTGTACATTCTTTATCCTAGCGCTTATGTGAAAACATAACGATAGGATCATCCTAGCTAGTCGGAACTATTACATGTATATCATCTATCTTAAACTAAATCCCAGAATCAAAACTTTTGTGACGTTTTCTGCAAGATATATGGAACTATGCACTAGTTATTAAATACTTTTATTAGATTTTGGAATTTTGCATTCTGCTTTTTTGATAATCGTTAAATTTTGGGAGTTGGATATTCTGCTATTTTGTTGGATTCCGCTATTTGAAGAAATTGTGAATTTTAAGTGAATTAATTTAATTAAGGATTAAATAATTGGGGTAGAATGTCATATCCGACTGCCACTTTTTCTCATTAAATATAACCAATAATGTAATCTTACCTACCTAGTAAGGTGGAGAACATATGGATGATGATGGACATATACTTCAAATTATTCCAGAATATTTATTTCATGAAAAATCGGGCATTTTTGGTATACGATGACTTCCTCGGTCATGCCAGTCTGATCTTGTCAACTCTCCTATAAAGTGACCAACACGGTCGTTGTACATGCGCAGTGGCAACTATAGGATCCTTCTATTTTCTGAAGGGGAGGAATTTTTTAGAAGGGAAATCAAGTCCGGAAACCAAGTCCGGAAACCATCATAAAAGTGGATTTTAAAGATAGTTTTCGCTTTCTGTACCCCCAAAAAGCGATGGAAATTTTTTTTTTTAAAACCTTAAAAAGTGGCGGTCGGATACGGCATTCTTTCCAATAACTGTACATAAATCATAAAAGAAGTTTGGAGATCTCTATTTATTGTATTCAGTCGACTAAAGCATATTCACACCTAGCCCTGATAGGACCCTATCTACAGTACACTTACAATAGGGTCCTGACCAAGAGTTCTTCCTGGTCGTATACCTGTAAAGTTTGCACTGAATTTTCTCCCTTTTTTTACCTGTCTTCATTGGCTGAACCGAGGAAATGCAGGCACTGTAACTTAACTGCCTCTTGGAGAAACGATTTTGGCTGAAAGGTGTCTATAAAAAAAAAAAGAGTATTTCCCAGACATTTCTCAGAGCAACGGCCAATCTGTGTACAAACTTTTTATGCTGTTCATGCAGAATAATGCGCATAAGCGATGACCTTGGGGTCAGAACATCGATTGAGCAAGGGGGCGACAGGACTTCACTTACAGTGCAGGCGATTTAATGAGACGTGTTCTACCGCGCAATCGATGTTCTGACCCCAAGGTCATCGCTCATGTGCATTATTCAGCATGAACGGCGTGAAAAGTTTGTACACAGATTGGCCGTTGCTCTGAGAAATGTCTGGGAAATACTTCTTTTTTTTTTAGACACCTTTCAGCCAAAATCGTTTCCAAGAGGCAGTTAAGTTACAGTGCCTGCATTTCCTCGGTTCAGCCAACGAAGACGGGTAAACAAGGGAGAAAATTCAGTGCAAACTTTACAGGTATACGACCAGGAAGAACTCTTGGTCAGGACCCTATTGTAAGTGTACTGTAGATAGGGTCCTATCAGGGCTAGTTCACACCTTATATTGTCAGGGAGGTAGCCACCCATAGTGGCTACGTGACATCGATTTCGTTTTCATAACGTAAATTTTTTAAATTTTTGGTTGAATAAAGCCAAATAGAAATGGGCAAATTCACACTTTGGGGACACACTAAACACTTTCATAGTATATATGTTGGGCGTCACATACGGACAGCTCTGATTTTGATAAGCTATGTCTTTATCATCCGTTAATAAACCCCCACGTGATTACGTTTTGTCCAATCAGATTTTCTAAACTGTCTTGGGTATTTATGAATGCTTAATAATAATTAAGCAGTACTCTTTCCTAAATTCCGTGTTTGAATGAATAAGCAAATCTGAATGCATTTTCATTATTTCTTTTGTAAACGTCCCACAATATAAAGCTGGCACTTTCACAGATTGATTGTTGAACCCTAACCTTCCCAAATCCTTCAAAATCCTCTTTGCCAAAGTGAAGGATTTTGAAGGATTGAGGTTATGAGGCATACTTGCCTTTCCATGGTACATGTACACCCATGATTGTTGTAGTGATTGCAAGGTCAGTGCTTGGGTCAGTGGACACTGTTTATTGCTCCATGCATGCAGGGAGGGACCCTGGCCATGTACATGTATCACAGATTAGAAACACGTGTGCATACATGTCATGTGCTTGCTTTACTACTGAAGGATTTTGGAGGATTCAGGTTATGTGTAAGCAAATTGGCCTAGGGAGTTAGGGTTAATCTTGATTCAAAGAAAGTGATCATAGTCATAGAAGCAGTTTTGCCAATATCACTAATGTTGTACCTTTCCCTTTGAACAATGAAATATTACCACTGACCTTGGTGTTCCATTTGGCGTAGATCCTGGCATATGTCCAACGGGTGCCACGTAGAGTGTCAGTCGGCATGACGATTTGAGCGCCACCACAGCCTGCGCATGAGTGATGCTTTTGAAGGGCATGTCATTAACCTTCAGAACTCGTTCACCGACCTTCAGGCCCTTGTGTGGATGGGAATTATAACGGATGTTAGAAGTGTGAAAGGCATGTTAATCCAAGGATGTTCAAAAAGAATTATAGGCATGTCGGTTTACAATGTTTGTTCATTAAATATCGGCACAATATCATGCACATGTTTGTAAACAGTAAGGTTGTTGAGATTGTTATTAAAATAGTCGGAATGGTCACATGCAGCAAATGTAGTAAATTTCATATCATCCAACATCTTTTCCAGATAACTTAAACACATTCACCTAGAAAATTACAGAGCAGTAGTTTCAGTCCTAACTCCTTGCATTTTGCTTCATTTCCCCTTTTTTTTTAAAAAGCTTTTCAAAGAGATCATAAGATGTTTTAAACACAGGGACACAGTTTGTATTAACCCTAACCTTCCCAAATCCTCTAAAATCCTCTTTGCCAAAGTGAAGGATTTTGAAGGATTGAGGTTATGAGGCATACTTGCCTTTCCATGGTACATGTACATCCATGTTTGTTGTAGTGATTGCAAGGTCAGTGCTTGGGTCAGTGGACACTATTTATTGCTCCATGCATGCAGGGAGGGTCCCTGGCCATGTACATGTATCACAGATTAGAAACACACGTGTGCATACATGTCATGTGCTTGCTTTACTATATACTGAAGGATTTTGGAGGATTCAGGTTATGTGTAAGCAAATGGGCCTAGGGAGTTAGGAAGGATTCAGGTTATGTGTAAGCAAATGGGCCTAGGGAGTTAGGAAGGATTCAGGTTATGTGTAAGCAAATGGACCTAGGGAGTTAGGAAGGATTCAGGTTATGTGTAAGCAAATGGGCCTAGGGAGTTAGGAAGGATTCAGGTTATGTGTAAGCAAATGGGCCTAGGGAGTTAGGAAGGATTCAGGTTATGTGTAAGCAAATGGGCCTAGGGAGTTAGGAAGGATTCAGGTTATGTGTAAGCAAATGGGCCTAGGGAGTTAGGAAGGATTCAGGTTATGTGTAAGCAAATGGGCCTAGGGAGTTAGGAAGGATTCAGGTTATGTGTAAGCAAATGGGCCTAGGGAGTTAGGAAGGATTCAGGTTATGTGTAAGCAAATGGGCCTAGGGAGTTAGGGAGGATTCAGGTTATGTGTAAGCAAATGGGCCTAGGGAGTTAGGGAGGATTCAGGTTATGTGTAAGCAAATGGGCCTAGGGAGTTTTGGAGGATTCAGGTTATGTGTAAGCAAATGGACCTAGGGAGTTTTGGAGGATTCAGGTTATGTGTAAGCAAATGGACCTAGGGAGTTAGGAAGGATTCAGGTTATGTGTAAGCAAATGGGCCTAGGGAGTTAGGAAGGATTCAGGTTATGTGTAAGCAAATGGGCCTAGGGGGTTAGGAAGGATTCAGGTTATGTGTAAGCAAATGGGCCTAGGGAGTTAGGAAGGATTCAGGTTATGTGTAAGCAAATGGGCCTAGGGAGTTAGGAAGGATTCAGGTTATGTGTAAGCAAATGGGCCTAGGGAGTTAGGAAGGATTCAGGTTATGTGTAAGCAAATGGGCCTAGGGAGTTAGGAAGGATTCAGGTTATGTGTAAGCAAATGGGCCTAGGGAGTTAGGAAGGATTCAGGTTATGTGTAAGCAAATGGGCCTAGGGAGTTAGGAAGGATTCAGGTTATGTGTAAGCAAATGGGCCTAGGGAGTTAGGAAGGATTCAGGTTATGTGTAAGCAAATGGGCCTAGGGAGTTAGGAAGGATTCAGGTTATGTGTAAGCAAATGGGCCTAGGGAGTTAGGAAGGATTCAGGTTATGTGTAAGCAAATGGGCCTAGGGAGTTAGGAAGGATTCAGGTTATGTGTAAGCAAATGGGCCTAGGGAGTTAGGAAGGATTCAGGTTATGTGTAAGCAAATGGGCCTAGGGAGTTAGGAAGGATTCAGGTTATGTGTAAGCAAATGGGCCTAGGGGGTTAGGGTTAAGCTTGGGTAATAACACGCAGGCCCGTAGCGAGCGGGGCTATGACAATCCCAATAACTTTTCTCAGTCGGCAATTAGAGCCTCAGCCGGCAAATAAAGCATCAAAGGTACTAGAACAAGGGTTGGTCCAGACTAAATTTTCAGTCAGCAAACCTTGAGGTATGGGTCTGCCGACTGCAAATGTATCATGTTTCAAAGCACGTTTGTTTGTTAGAAGTAGTTTATAAGCTGCGGTTTTCGGGTGGTAGTTATCCCGTCATCAGGCAAGCTCGGTGGTCGAGAGGTTAAGACGTCTGCACTAGTAAGCAGGAGGTCGTGGGTTTGAATCCCGCCCGAGTCACCTGTGAAGTTTTTTTTTCACAGACACTCGGAAAGCACCGAGTATGCAGTGCTATACACACGTCAGTGTAGGGCAAAAATTTAATCAATAAATCATATAGTAAGATTTGCAGTGACACCATGTATTGTAATAATCTCTTTTGAGTAGTGAGGGTTCTGAGAAGAACCTTTGGTTAACTCAACGTTTTGATCACTATGCTCTGATCGTCGTTCTGGGTAATGGACATGAATCAATTTAGCCTTCACTGACTTGGCTCTGCTCGGTGGTATTAAGTGTCTGCATGTTAAAATCAATGAAGGGAACAAATTAAATCATGTTGAATAAAAAACCCTTGACACAAGAATTCCGTCAATAATTTGTCTTATTTCCAATGGCACGGCGTGTATACAGTTTCACAAGCCAACAAATGTAATTTTCACGGAGCATTTTGTAATACAGCAATCTTATATTTGCCTCATAAAAATTGATCACGGAATTGATTATGATTGCATAAAAGATACTGACGTAATTGCCGAATGTGTTTCTATACTTTAGTCACACTTGAATACATAGAATCAACACAGTGATATAATGTCACTGACTTCTGTTTTATCACCAATGTTAATTTTTGTATCAAGATTGTTTGGCCATGCCCACAACAATGACAACATATCTACACGTTTCATTACTGTTTTTTTCTCATAAATTATGGCAATCTTTGATCTGTAGGATGAAATAAGACAAATTCAGAATTTTCCATATTTTCAAACAGTCATTATTCCTGACAAAGGAATGAAATTCTGGAAAATTAATTACATGCCGTTCTGCCTGTCCCCCTGCATCCACTTCAGAGACGTAGATGCCAGCATTAAGGTCCTTGCCACCGCGGATGCAGAAGCCCAGAGTCTCGTTCTCACGATGATCCAACTTGATCTTCCTGATGCGCACAGCCGAGGAGGAACCCCTGAGAGTGGTCTTGTCACCGTCCCGCTGCTCATTGCTGGTGTTCAACACAAGGGTTGGTACCTGGATGAGGTCAAATGAGATTAACTATGACATGCAGTAGGGTCGTGTAGGAAACAATCTCTAAGTGAAACGGTTTTGAAAAGAAAATTGTTGAATGCATCTCATCATTTTAACTGGTGTATAACCACTGTCTCTGAGATATCAAGATGCTTGTGTGTACTGTAGGTTGGGCTGGGTAGGAGGATAAGCATGGTGTAGCAAGTGTGTTCATAAAGTGGAGAATTAAAATCATCTTTCCAAGGTTATTTATTTTGCCTTAATGGAACATGCAGCTGTACATCTTCAGACAGAGGCTCTAAGAACTCTACAAGATCCATCTCGCAAAAACAAATCCAATCAGGTAAACATAAATAGTATCTATTGATGATAAAACCCAAACGTACAAACTTTCTTGAGACCAAACTGAAAATGTTGAAACCTTATTTACACAAGGGAGCACTTCCGATGTAATTTACCTGTGGTTGCAGGGCATCTGCAGTCCTCCCTAAATCCACCTCAGCAGTCCGACTCCGTTTGTGTTCCTTCCTCCCATCCGAAGACCTGGAGCTGTCTCTACGCACCCTGATGACATCGGCCCGTCTGGAGTTTTCAGCTACCCTATGCTTCTCTCTCTGATGTGCCATCGCAGTGGCTTTCCCTCTAGCCTCCAGGCTCATGACATTTCGCAGCTGCTCCACAGGAAGCAATACTCTGGCAGACTTGCGTTTTGGTCTCCACGATACCTTGGCCGCCTCCCTGCTGCTCTGAGTGGGACCGTACCTGTCTAGTATTTGTGGCCGGACCTGGGATTGGTACCCGTCAAAGTGCAGGCAGCAGAGATGGTCAAAGTCCTCCTGGTGGTCTGCGGGGATCATCGGGTAGATGGCAGCTAGGAGGGTGATCTTCTCCTTGGTGTTGAGGATACCATGCAGTGTGGTACAGAGGGTCAGGACAGATTTGGTCTCCCTAAAGGTCTGGATAGCCTGTTTCAGGGTGGCGCATTCCCTCTCTTTGAGGTGCTTATGTGCCAGTGAGCGCAGGCGATGACCGACGCTGGTCATGCTGGAAGCTTCTTGTAAAATCTTCGCAGGGGAATAACTTGTGTGTGATGTAGCTTTGCTCAGCGATTATTCTACTTCTGTGTGTCTTTTTAAACAGATCTATAAATTCAAATGAAGGAGGTATGGTTATGTTATTGCTTATCCTTGTTCTCTTAATATGTACATAATCAAATATACTACCTAAAACAATTTAGGGAACACCGGATTTTTAACATCAAATAGGTTTGAAATGTTCCATGAACCGGGATTTTCATTTGCAACCCCCTCTCTCTTTCAGTAGTCATGTCATGAAATGTGTAATCACTACATGCATCCTTTATCATCTGTTTCATTGTGCAGTTGTTTCTCATCAATTCTGTGAAACATTGTTTATCTGAAATAAATGATCTTGCTTTAACTGAGATTATTCCGGTGTTCCCTAAATTGTTTTGAGTAGTATATTTGTAAAACCTGCCATTAACCCTTTCAATACCATTGTCGACTTTCGTCGACAGCGCACCTACCTACGCTTCTTTACCATCGTCGACTTTCGTCGACGGCACACCTACCTACGCTTCTTTACCATCGTCGACTTTCATCGACGAGAGCAGTGCCGGTGTTCAAGAGGTCCACTAAATTTATTTGCTGCCCTCTGCTGTTAATTTTTATACAGTTGAAAAGAACACATCATAAGCTTTCCAATGATGTATAGAACAATAGGGGTCACCATTATGACCTTTTGAGAAAACTCTGATCAAATTTTTTCACATGCGCTAATTTTCCGAAAGTTTTTCCAACATTTTGTCACTATGGATGAGCGAAATGCTCAGTTACTGGATGAGCTTTTTGCTGATAGTGATTCTGAGAATGAATCAAATGATTCGAGGAAGATTCTAGCCAAGAATCAAGATATTTCGTCAGAATCTGACGACAATTTGCCCGGCCAAGCAGTGCAAGACAGGCTACCGCGCCGAATGGCGTGCCGCTGGGATGCGTGGTGTAGTCCGTGGTGGTCGGCGTGGAGGTGGTTATCGTCGGTGTTTGTTAGTATATCACAAATTGTATGTGTGCCCTAGAATATATCTTATATTTGATGTATTCAGGTTCTTTTCTTGTGAAAGAAAAGTATTGTCTTTGCCAAACAAAAAAACAATAAATTGAGTATATTCATAATCATATTATGAGCAAAGTGTCTTGTGTTCATATTTTTTTTATAAACCTTTACATTTGAAAGTACACAGAATATGGATACGCTATGTTTTATCCATTATTTGGATTTGTAACCATAAGCTTCTGACAGGAAATACTTGCTTGACAAACGGATGAAAGAAGGCTGAGATTCCACACATTGTGTATGCAATCAGCATGGGCCTGTGACATGTAGTTTATCCACTATACAATGTAACATATGTACATGTACTGTGTGTATTAGCTGTACATGTACAGTATGTGTGTGTAATCTCACACGCATCAATGAACACACACAGTGTATTACAATGGAGGATCTATGCAGTGCATTTTACATTGTGTAATTGGGAGTCCATTAGGCTCATCAGATAGGAAACTGCAACTCTCTGGAAAAATTGTAATAAGTTGCTTGTTTTATACCAAAAACAATTGATTTTGATGTTATATGAAAGAGTATACAATGAGTGAAAAATGTCACACACAAACCTGTTTCATTTATCTAAGTCTTCATAATGAAAATCAAGTTTGAAAGTGCATGAGTAGTCAAGTTATAACATAAAAATTCTAGATTCAAATATTTTGAAACTTCAAATTTAGAGAAATTATAATATAATCAACCAAAATTGCATTGAAATATATTTTTGTTGTAACCATTTGAAAGGTAATTATATATGTAACAAAAGGCATGCACAAAATTTTTCTCTACGACACTGTCTTCACTATGAAAACTGAGCTTGAAAAGTGGGGTCTTCAGAAGCTGCCGTGGTTGCAAAACAATTCGGTTCTGGACTGTACACTCCGTACAAACAATGTGGTCCTCAGTGGGCTGCGTGGTCAAAACAATTCGGTATTGAAAGGGTTAAACGCTTTGGACCATGGACATAAACAAACTGCAGGACTAGCAATTTTCTGTAATTCTGGAATCAAGTAAGTAATTCACTTTCTTTTTTCAAATTAACAATCATAGTAAAAGTACAAGAAATTCATTGCAATGCAAGACACATTTATAAAATATCAGCTTGAAAAATAATTTTTTTCAACTGAGCATCGAACCTTCACCTTTCAATTAATTTTCAAAAATATTTTAAGGACAAATTTTAAAAATATTCCATTTTGAATTTTTTTGTTTTCAACTGAGCACTGAAACCTTCGCTTTTCAAAGGAAAATCTAAATCCTAACACATGTAGTCAACACAGTCATATTTGCATAATTTATGCAAAACTGGGTGTACTCGGTGTATCTACCCACCTGTCTGTGATTTTCTCAATACACACTCACTCGGATAATCATGTACATTTTACACAGTCATCACTGAAAGTGGTGATGAGAACAAATGGTTACCTTGGAAACAGATGGCATAACCAGCTGCTAATATTATGCAGATTTGTGATTGAAGTGACCTTGCATGTCCATCAAAACCATGTGTGTGCTTTTGTTTATTGGTTTAAAATAATATTTTATGGTGCAAGCCGACAGGAAATTCAAGTTGAATGCAAATGGTCCTTTATCTAATAAATGCAAATAATGGTCCTTTATCTAAAATACATTTGATTGGAAAATTTATATCTAAATTTTAAATCACATTTTGTACACGAAATAATTTCAATTAAGATTCTAGTCTTAAATTTTACAATGCATAGGGCATTTCATTGAGATTTCAGTCTTAAGTTTTATAATGTATATGGCATTACATGTAATTATTTTGTTTGAACTTTTTAGCAATTTCTGAAATATTACTCATATTTTCTTAAATTTGGGCCTTTTTTATGGGAATCTTTGAAAGTTATTCTGAAGTACATGAGCTTGCCCTGCCAGGGAGGCCTGAATTTATTATCAACGCTGTGCTGAATCCATCCGAAATTATTTTTAAAAATATTACCTTAACTTGGGGGAGGGGCAGGTTTTGGGTATAGCTTTTTTGTTCAAGTCCAATGGTAGCTACAGTAAGCCTCTAAATGTCTGATCATGTTAGCATACAATCTTTCCAATCCCGCATGCATAATATTTTCTGCTGCATAAGATTTTGCATTTATGCGCAATATTTTTGCCAATATGAGTGAGATTTTTGGCTCAATGCGTGATAATTTGGTTTCAATGCACTCAATGTCATTAGTTTTTGATAAAAACTACCAAAAAAAAAACTGTTATAAGTTTTTCTCATTTTTATGTCTTACAAAATGTTGCCAGACTACAACTGGACAAAACAATTCACAGATGCATGTCTTTTTAGATGAGTCTATTTCTCGATATACATCCAAGATGATGAAATCACTTCAGATGAGTAATTTCTCAGGATGATTGATTGATTGTTTATAGGTAATAATTTATTAATTTGATAATCTGGAAATAACCACCCCCACTCTAGGTCCAATATACTGGACCCCCTCCGTATTCTTGGCCCTAACCCCAAATGTACAACAACAACAAAAATTATTATTTTTTTTTTTTTTTGGCTAATTATTACAACCTAAAAGTAAATACAGTGATTAGGTAACCTTGCCCATGTAGACAGTTATTCTAGGATTGCTCACTTTAATAATTTTTTTTAATTTAAACAAATTTATAAATAAAAAATTTCACCTAAATTACCTATCTCAATAGCAAACTTCATGCTTGGGCAAGTTTACCTAATCACAAAATTTTAAATAAAAAGTTAAATTTCCGCTTTTTTGAACATGTGGCATTAGGGTCAAGGATACGGGAGGGAGTCCAGCGTATAAGCCTTATCAGAATTGAGCGCGCAATGAATTATGGGAGTTGAGTTTTGGAAAAACGTTGTAAGCAAACGCACACATTGATTAAGAATTAGTTAAATTACATACATAACATTTGTATAATTAAGAAAAGAATAATTGCTTATTTCCAGAAACCACGCAAATGGAGGATTTCTCAGCCAATTTCTGAATGAGTTATATTCTAATTTGCAACGGTACTTTTTAGACAAACACGATCACTACTAACGGCCAAGAAGCTCTTCATTTCGGTTTTCGGAACATATTTTCTTTTAGAAATATTATCCCCATCGACAACAAATATATTGCATATAAATTAAAGGATGGTAAAAAGGAGAAAATAGTGCCTTGTGCCGCTTGCCTTTTTTTTTTATATGTTCCTGATATTCAACTGATATTATTTTGTATACAATCTGATTAGTGGTAGGAACAACAATTTTTTACTGTTTGACAAAAGCTATAATTAATACAATATTTCATCCGAGGGGATTAAAACAGGCAAGTCTCATTTTGGATTTTAGATTGATTAATTTTTTTAAGTTATTTATTTTTTTTATTTTTGTTTTTAAATGTTTTTAATTTTACGCTCGACCAACACCCCAAATTTATAATCAGTATTTTTAAGCTATTTTGGGTTTAACCACGGTTTGACCATATTCAAGCTCAATTTGTTTTTTAAAAACGATGAAATTATCTGCAATTTACCCCTTTTTTAGAAGAAAAAAAATGCATAAGAGACTCAAAAAGTAAAATCAATGGTCGTCGCACCCAGGCATCAGAAATCGGCTAAAAATTCCTCAATTTGCGTAGTTTTCGGGGGGGAAAAATCAATTCTTTTCTTAATTACAAAAATGTTCTGTTTATAATTTAACTGATTTCTTAAAGATTTTTTCCATAATTTTGCTAAAATACGTAAAATACATCAATTTTCTGACCGACCACCTTTCTCCTCCATTGACTTTGTGCACAAACATGTGCGTTTGTTGACAACATTTTTCCAAATCCCAATTCCCATAATTCATTGTGTGCTCAATTCCTAGTAGAAATGGGGCTAGGAAATGACTAATGTTGATATTCATTTTAAATACGCAGCGAATCCAATCCCTTGAATAAATGCTGCGATACAATTAAATGATGCGCTGAACATGGCATTCCTAATCATGTACATGTACATGTGTACTATTTATCTATTATTGTACACAGTCATGTGGCCTTGTACATCATACATGTACGTTGAAAATTAACGTTCGACGTGTCGGTAAAGTGGTCCCCGGTGATTTTTGTATCCTTTCTGAAATGCCGATGTGCAGCACAATTGCAACTCATTAAAAACAGAAAAAACAGTAACAAACATGCAACTGTTACAATGCACCTTGTTCTTGACTATAAATGGAACTTCTTACGGTACAAATTACACACATTTTTGGTACTTACGGTAACTCACAGGTGTCACTTTCACCACTAGCTGCTGTGGACGGAATGTTTGTACATCCGGGCACTTGTACCAAGGTGCTGATGCGTTAAAGCGGGGACGTGATTGGTCGATTGGTTGAGAGGCATGATGCCATTGGATACGAATGAAACCAATCAATTATTAAAGCCCCCAAACAACAAAACTTTCCAGCTACTGTGTTATGCAATAATCTTGTCGACGTGTGTGTGCATTGATATAGATGCACGTTTGAATGTACCCACAGATTTATCCTTGTGGGGTACTGACACAATGGGTAACGCGAAGGGACAATGGTACCCTACAAGTTTCTCTTTGTTTCCGTTTGCCCAAGAAGAGAAATTCTGAAGAAAAGGGATGATAATTGAGGACAATGGTGGTACCCCACACACTCCATCTGTAAAGGGAGGGGGTGCACAAGTGCGTGCGAGAACAATTCTTTAATGGGACAGTATCGTCACGATCAGAGCAGACTTTCAACAGGACATGGAATCAGTGGCGCACCCAAGGGGGGGCTTGGGGTCTCGAGCCCCCCCCCCCAGGGCCCGCTGATGTTTTATTTATTTTTAAAGAAGGAGCCAGGAAAGAGAGCAAAATCTGAGCCCAAGTCTTGTCTACAGAGGAGTTCGGCAAGGAGTATAGGGCAGTGGTACAAGGGATGGGGACTCAGGAGACTCAAGCTCCCCTCCAAAAGTTTTCCATTTATTCCACTCACTATTATATTTTACGGCGTTGCGTATGAATGTGCATGTAAGCTTGAAGGGCCACCAGTATATATAACAAGCATTTTTACACATTCTCCCCCCCCCCTGCCATGGTGCACCCTGATCAGGGAGCAGCTTTACTTAATTTTATTTTCATTTTCTGTTGTCCGTTTCTCTTGTTGAGGTCGTTGACTGTCGTTGAGGTTACTCGTAAAATTTAAACACGCCCGCATTATAATCAACTCCTTTCCAGTTTGTACACAATGGCCCAGGATTGGGTTTTAATTTACAAAGATTATGTGACACTCTTTTAGCAAACACCGATTGGATAATATTGGGATTTGGTTTTGCCGCCAAATTCGTGTTTGAAAAAATTTAGCTCCGCCCGGAATGATCACAAACTTTACGTCCACGCAATGAAAGTATTTAATTTAACTATAGAAATCTTGCAGACGAAACAAGCTCAAGTTCTTTACATCAAGAGGAGGAAATTATATGGAAGGTAAAACCCTACGAGTCCGAATCATGCCATAATGTCTTCTTTTTATGACTAGAAACCACCAGGAAACATTTAACATGTGCCGTAGGTTCACTGACGAGCACGACTAGGGACATGGCTGCAGCCGCGCCAGCGGTTATGGTTTGGGTCAGCCATGTCTCTCCCCCATATTGGATTTCAAATAAAAATATTTTGAGCCCCCCCCCCCCCAATCAAATCCTGGGTGCGCCACTGCATGGAATCGATGTCCTAGTTTAAGATGAACACAATGACTGACTCATTTATGCAGCAGCAATGGTAACATGACCTTATCATGTGGGGTATTATTTTCAGTCACTGAGTTAATCAAAAACTAGCGCTCCGATTCCATGCCCTATTGATCGTGACGATGCTGTCCCTTTGGCTTATCCGGGGTTATTAGTTGCACTCCAAAAGATTTAGGAATATTCCATGAAAAACACTTTTTATATATTGAAAATAGAGTACGTAGGGGCTGATTCTTTCAGAATATTTGTATTTTTAGGCTATATGGGGCATTTAGAGACTCTTTTTCGAATCCTTTCCAGTAGTTTTGTATTTATTTTATTAAGTCAAAACATTGTATTTTTAAAAAGTTTTTTCGTATTTATAAATAATTACCTAAGTTAAGCATCGTGGCCGAGCGGTCTAGCTTACCGGACTCAAGTTCTGGTGTTAGCAGCAGAATATGGGTTCGAATCCCGGCCGTGACACTTGTGTCATTGAGCAAGACACTTAACCATAATTGCTTCTCTCCACCCAGGGGTTAAATGGGTACCTGTGAGGGCAGAGTTGGTTGATTAGCCCTATATGCGCTGTAATGGCAGCAATTGAGCTGTATACTCGGGAGCTGAGATGGTTTCAGGAATGATTTATGAGCCTTATGAGCAGGGGCAATAATATAATGCGCCTTGAGCACCACTCAGTTGGTGGATACGTGCGCAATATAAGTCCACACATTATTATTATTATTATTACACCAAAAGATTTAGGAATATTCCATGAAAAACACTTTTTATATATTGAAAATGGAGTACGTGGGGCTGATTCTTTCAGAATATTTTTAGGCTATATGGGGCATTTAGAGACTCTTTTTCGAATCCTTTCCAGTAGTTTTGTATTTATTTTATTAAGTCAAAACATTGTATTTTTAAAAAGTTCTTTCGTATTTATAAATAATTACCTAAATTAAGCATCAAATTACCAGTTGTCATACAGTACAGAACCATGACCGTACTCTATTCTTTGGTCAAGTTGGCCGTTCAAGTATAGTAAAACAAGACGATAATTAACACGTGTAAAGAATGACTTATCATTTCGCAATGCCCCTTGAAACACTTGAAAAACGATATAATTTGTTCAATTCCATCGGGTCCATACAATTAAATAGATACGGTACTGTCGATTTATGAAAGATAATATGCCTGCTCATCATTTTCAGCAATTTCGGTGCTCCTCGTTCTAGATTTCGCTGAAGAACTCCATCAACACAAATGATATTAATATACATCCATCAGCCAATAGTCATGTCAAGTTACCCGATCTCCCGTGAACTCTTCCTCTAGGTTTTACTGAAAATCATCATCACTTTCTCTTGGATAGATAGCGGTCTTTCAGGGACACTCGAAGAGAACGGACATCAGACTTCGGAACCCAGCTGCGAATTCGAGGGTATCGTCTACGATGCCGGCAGTCTGGTCGAGGGGTTACGAGGTCTGTATGAATCAGTGCGAGTGACAGGAGTGTACGTTAGCGCTGGGCGGGGAAGCAGATGTATGATGCTAAGGTGTGTTGGAACCGCGAAGAGGACTACCCTTCCAGAGTTTCGACAATATGGACTCGATGCAATTACCGTTATTACTACCACAGGCATAAATCCTGGGGATGGACGGGATATATACCACCACTTTATGGCACGGCGGATGGTCCATAGGATCATCCCACTGACCAGAATTTGTCATGTGGTAAAACAAAAAAAAGGCTTTTAAGCGAATAATTCGTGCAAAATAGGGGTGAAATTTTGTTTGGTTAAATATTTATTATCTGTTTATTCTTTGTCCCGCGTGGCTTTCATCTTTATGTTTGCCGTTGGTTTTCTGTCTGATTGGTTGTGCGCCAGTGGCGTAACCACGGGGTTCAACCCCCGGCATGCCGGTTTAAAATAAATAAATTTAAAAAAATAAAAAATACAAATTGGCCAAAAAAAAATTAAAAATGAATAAAAATGGTTTTAAAAAAAGGAGAAGAGAAGAGAAATGGTATACATAAAGTTTTTTTTTAGGTTGGTTTGTTTGTTTGTTTGTTTGTTTTTGGGGGGGTTTTTTTTGGTTTTGTTTTGCTTTTTTTTGCGGTGTTGGGGCGATGGAAGTGGGTTATCCCCCGTTGTATTGGATGACCCCAGTGGTGGATCCAAGGGGGTCAGAGGAGGGCGTGTGTTTCCCCTTAAGTTGACAAATCAAACATGTACAATAATTCAAAAATTACCATCTATTTCAAAGTTTGGGGGTCCTTTACTCACTGGCTGTGTACCTGTGCCTCGTCCCCTTTCTACTATCCACCCCGAGATTACCTGAACTGTTATATTCTGAGGAATTTGTAACTTGGATTATATTGACTTATGTGATATTTACAGGATTCCACCCCTCAGACATAGGAGAATTGTTCATGACTGTTTATTTCTATATAAATGTTTTCACAATCATTTTAGCACCACGGACTGCAATCCATTTAGTTTACATGTTTCTAATCGGCGTACATGGCATGCCAATGAACACATCCTCCATGTCCCAAGGAATCGCGTTGAGGTGACAAAGCGTGGCTTTATATCGAGGATTTCATCCACCTATAACGGGCTCCATGGGACTTGTGATGTGTTCGGGGCTCCATCTCTTAATTCTTTCCGTACTCAGGTTTTCCGTGCCTTAGCCAGTACCAGTAACTGATATGTATTTGAGTGTCTTAAAATTTTTGCATTCTATTGTTATGTAATTTTTAATTCATTGTTTTTATATTTATATTTTTATTTTTATTTATCATTTCCTGTAATTGGCGGCTCGTCCGCTGTTGGAATTGGACAATAAATAAATAAATAAATAAATTTTTCAAGCATGATTAATTTCACAATTGAAACTTGAGCAAAGTGAGGATCAAGGAGACGATACAAAACTTTATCAAGTTTGGTTTGTGGTTTAGGTTTATGTATCTATAGTTTTTGTTCCGTTTCTTTTTTTTCTTCCTTTTTTCAATATACACACGGTTTGGGAATTAAATGCGTTATTACCCCCCCCCCCCCTTACAGCTATAAAATCAGTTTATACATTTTATAGCCAGAATCATCAAGTGTCGGGTACAAAAATAATTTCACAATGACTAGCTAAAATGAGATTAAAGGCTGAGAAACCGAATAGGCCTACAACGTTTCAAACTTTTATTTTTCAATAGATGCATTCACAATGCACACATATACATCACCAGGTCAAGCTGTTATTACGAATACCATCCCGTTGCCTTGGCAACCACCCGAATCTTCGTCCACATTATAGGGTGCGTTCGAGAAGCTTCCCCGAGGTTAACCCGAGTACGTCATATGGGTGAGCCCCGAGTACAACCTAATCGAATGAGCACCCCGTTTGAACGTTCGCCCTCTCGTGGTCGTTAAAGTGATGTGAAGAATGTCAAAGGTCACACGGACGCAAAATAATTCTTTCCCGGGTAAAGGAACAATGATCTTATCATTTCTCGGGTTCGTACAAAACAACACGTCTTTTAGTACAAGAACAGTCACTACTCACAAATTAATTGTTTAAGAGATGAACATGTATGTCAAACTTCACAAAATTGCCGCACAGAAAACAAAAATGGCGGCCATTTAGAATCTTCTCAAAGTGACGTCACGCACGTAACTTACCCAGGTCTGCCTTAATTAAGTGACCTGCTTCGCTTTGATCACGAGCAGGTTACTTGAGGCTGACCCACTCAGGTAAGCCCCGGAAATGACGTCAGGCCTACTCGAACGCACCAGAGTCAGACCCGGGTCGACCCGGGAAAGCTACTCGAACCATGGAGGAAGAAACTTCCTCCATGCTCGAACGCACCCAGTGAGGCGCCTGACGATGCCCACCTGGTATCCCTTACACTTGTAGTTGTAGGCCTATACATTGCAATAATGAATAATAACCAGGCAACTCAGAACAACACCGATCATCTCTTCATTGCCAACAAGATATTCTCCCCAGCCGCTCCGTTTCGATGACTGCACCGTTGCTGTTGATTTGCCGGGTTTCCCGTCTTTTCTTCAATATCGAGTCCCAGACCCCCCCCCCCCCCTGCCCGTGCGTTACGTGGGTTTCACCACCAGACCGGGGGAGCAAGGGCAAGTTTACTTTCCGTGCCTTGTTAAGGAAACTTGGTAGCGTCTGAACCTAATCTTGATTTGGAACGAGATTGTGTTTAATATTGCGATCGCGTGCACTTTTGTCAGATTTTTGTCTATCCATCCATCGGGTGAAAGTGCACAGTATTTTCTAAACTGCTTGGAACAGTCCCGGCCCTGTCCGAAGTGAAGGCATAACTTCCTTAACTCCAGCAAGTCACCGTCCATTTAAATATATTTTTACCGTCAATAAGACCAAACACAGAGCGATACATCTTTAACTTTGGGCTTCCTTCATTTAAGACTTTTCTGGAAGTTCGCCTAGTGACAACCCGCGCGTGTGTATGACCAGCTTCGATCTCTGAGCCAAGTATATCGTGATCAAGTGTGCTTCTTTACGATACGTTCTGACACCGACGCCATCGTCTCAATTTAAAACCGAGTGGATCCGTGTCTTACTGAATTGTCATCGGATGTGGAGCTGGTGCCCTGTCTTCGAGCATAAATGCAGTACAGAGTAGGGGACCGATGTATACTACTCAAAACAATTTAGGGAACACCGGAATAATCTCAGTTAAAGCAAGATCATTTATTTCAGATAAACACAATGTTTCACAGAATTGATGAGAAACAACTGCACAATGAAAACAGATGATAAAGGATGCATGTAGTGATTACACATTTCATGACATGACTGCTAAAAGAGAGAGGGGGTTGCAAATGAAAATCCCGGTTCATGGAACATTTCAAACCTATTTGGTGTTAAAAATCCGGTGTTCCCTAAATTGTTTTGAGTAGTATAAAAGAAGTCTTCAACTCCGAAACATTCAATTGTTTTGATTGCCAATGACCGCTCGGATTTTGGCTTGATGTCGGGCGCTCAACAGAGGGGGCTATCATATTTGGATGTGAGGGGCCATCCTGGTTTTTTGAGCTTTCATTATCCAATAACACAATTTTCATCCCCGAGTGCCATTTTTGTTTATCTGGCATTTTTATAAAAAGTGGAGGGTCGGCAGACTTTAGACTTTGTCTTTGATTCCCAACACGATTTTGTTCATAAGTATTTGATTTTTTTTTTTAAACATGACTTAAACTAATAAAATTGTGTAAATAACTTACCGGTAGTGTATTTAGCCCAAAAAAAGCAACAAAAACAAGAAAAAAGAAAGAGAGAGAGAGAGAGAGAGAGAGAGAGAGAGAGAGAGAGAGAGAGAATTACACTATTGCACATAGCATTAAACTATTGTATAAGGTGAAGGTGTACTGTAAGAAAAACGGTACAGTATTTGCTGGTTCAGCGGTCAACAGCTTGGGTACGGTAGTGTTTATTTGGTCATTCAACCAGACAATCACTAACAAACAAATAATAAAATCACCTTTACGAACCACAAGAGACCAACATGTACCGTAGCACAGAAATAAACCAGTGTATATGGGTATGTTTTCGCAAAACGGACCCCCAATAAAAACCAAAAACAAACAGACAGACCAAACGAAAGCAAACAGACACACACACACACACACACACACACACACACACACAGGCACACGCAAAAGGACAGATGGAAACAAATAAATAAAATATTATTTTATAATATTATTTTATTTATTTGTTTCCATCTGTCCCTTAAGGGGCTCCCGGTGCTACGGCGACCTCGGAAATAATTGTCATATCCCAATAAATTAAATGGCATATCAAGGATTCCGTACAGCACAATTATTTCGAGGTAACGAAATATTATTTCGAGGGAACGAAATATTATTTCGAGGGAACGAAATAATTTATTTCGTTCCCTCGAAATAATTTATTTCATTCCCACGAAATGTTATTTCGAGGGAACGGAATGTTATTTCGAGGGAACGGAATTTTATTTCGAGGGAACGGAATGTTATTTCGAGGGAACGAAATACATTTCCCCCTTTTTTTTACCTTCCCGATTTTTTTTTTTACCTGTCCCCTTAGGGGCTCCGTACGTTAAAGTAAATTTGTCATAATTTTGTGGGGGAAATATTTTGATACCTTATCCTGCATATTTTACGTCTTTGCAAAATAAACATGGTTGATGGGGGAAAGGAGTTCGGTCATTTAACCTAGTTACGAATCAGAGAGGCCGCCTTGCTTTCCCAGTATACAATTCTCTGATGATCAAAATGAGGCTCGTGTCCAAACTAGAGTGGTGCCTTTCAAACTGTCAATCGAATCACATTGGACTGATATGGAGAACCAGACAAAAATGGAAGGTTGCCGGATATCCTCATGGGCTAGGTATGAATGCACCAATGACTTTTCAGTACAGAGGAAACTGAGTTGGGAAACATGTATTTATAAATACCGCTCAGTTATTTTAGTTTTCGGCGAAAGTAAATTAAAACACAAAAAATAAACATTCGAATTGTGATTCATCCTGTCATAACTTAGGCCAACAAAAAAAGTCTCCGGTTTCTAGTCTCCTCAGACCCGCGCGTCAGAATTTTATTTTTTTTCTTCTATGAAACGATGTTCAATTGCAGCCAAAATTGCTGTATCAATTGGAATTCTGCCGTGCTGTGTTTCAAACGACTTTTTCACATAGGGGTATGAACGTTTGCCCGATTTGTGAGGTCTCTCTTTTAGCAGCCATACTCTGTATATGGGAAATATGGTCCCCGCGTATACATGCATTACGTATTTTCCTGTTGGCAAATAAAAACAAAACAAATTTAAAAAAATATATATATATAAAAAGCGCGTCACTGCACCGATTTTAAAGCCGACCGATGACCAGAAACTGGAACTCAGTTTTTTTGGCCTAATGTGCTGAGTAAGTCATAACAGTTCAGACTGGTACCTACTCGACAACAATCGAATCATCATTCGTTGAAAGTGGTACCAGATTGATAGTGTGTGAGTCATGAGTGACGTGACAGTGTGTGCATGAGAGAGGCAGGTTTTTTTGTGAATACGGAAGTAACTGCATAGGCAGTGATTGCTTGCACATTCATTATTATGTATTTTATTAAGATTACCTCAGAAAATAAGTTTCACATTCCATATTCGGTGTTATTGTTTCTGAACGAACATTGAGGCCATTCGTGCTGTAACATTTACAACTTTGACAGTCGAATCGAGTTGGTGACAGGAGTAAACGATGCATTTTTAATCGGTAATAATGGCTTTGAGCTGTAAGAAAACACTGTCGCCGGTGTTGGGCGGCGTCGTGAAGGTCCTTGGAAAGTGAACCGGAGTTGGCTTGCGCCGTCATTTCGGCTCTCGGGCTCGGGGGGTGTGACGCCTGGCGACGCTGCTGGTTCGCAGGGGGCGCATTCCGAAGACGGAGGCACTGAATATTCGTTGAAATTTCTGTGTTGCATTAATGGCCCAGTAAGATGAATTCTGGTAAGTGTATTTTATTTATTTTGAAACTCAATATTTGGAACTGTTGAGTGTGTGACAGTGGAATGGAGCAATATGCTTTTAAAAAATTATATTTATAATAATTAAAATTATATTGAAAATAATATAAAAATAGAATTAATGAAGTAGCCTAATTGAGAATAGACATTTAAAGGACACATTTAAAATAAAATAAAGAATACACAATGGAACAGCCACTTTTCCCCGTTTAGCATTACAAATATTACCCAATTTTCTTCAAAAAATATTTAGGAAGATTTTGAACAATGAATTTGTGCACATCCTGTGAGATGTTGGATAAATGAATATGTTTTGGTTTGCTAAAACCAAATGCATTATACTTAGGACAAGAATGTAGAATATGACCACCAATAAGACAAGTATCACATATTTTCCTTTAAAAGATGATAGAGGACATACTTAAGGAGAGGAAAGTGTAGTCAAGTGAGGATTGGAAATGATATTTTGGGAGATTTTGAGCAAACGAATGTATGCACATCCAGTGAGATGTTGGCCGTTTTGTCGTCTGCTAAAAACATATGCTCAGACATTGGGCACAAGTGGCGTTTGTATTAGACATTCTTTCTGAGTACTCTTCCCGATAAACGTATTGGAAATACTTTCACTTTCCATATAAAATGATGGCACCTGAGACATTATCTCTGGGAAAGATTGTTACCATATCAAGATCTTTTACAAGTCAAATCCTCTGTCTGTATACACTTACAAAACAACGTACACTTGATACCTGTGAACAACTACAATATGAGCAAATGGAAACCCCCCTCCCCCCCCCCCATTATCTGATCATGACCTCACCTTTCTTGTAAATATTGATCCAATCGCATCACGAACTGCCAAGCCTTAACAAATAAATAAATAAATAAAAATTGTCCGTGTTTATAAATTTACACACGTGTGTTTCTCTATTACACAAAACTGTACATGATCCCATATTGCGTTCAAGTTTCTTTCAAAAAACATTAAAAATTCAAAATGAAAGGTTAAATTGGCATTGCACGCACTGTAACTAATTTTACACAGTACTTGGGTACTGCTGGGCATGTAAGTAGTCTAAATTAAAATATACATTGTCAAATTTCAAATTGTATTTGAGAAGTTTTAAATCTTCCTTTAATTGGTGTTTGTAATCCAATCAGCTATTTTGTACATGTTTGCTAATAATAATAAGCAGCATATTCATAGCTGAATACTGAAAAGTAAACCATGGAACCTGATGGATTGGATCTATGCCCTGACAGCTGACTGATATGGCTCAGTTCCTGCCAGTCTCCAGAATACACTGTTAACTACATGTAGCTAGAGAGTAGGAATCAAACCCATGACGACCTGCTTACGACACTAATCTATGCAGACATCCTAAACCTTTAAATACCGTACTTGACTGCTGTATACGATTGGCTGTTACAGTGGGTAGAACAATTGCAGGCCTCGATCTTAACTGTGGCCAATGCCGTGGTGCCCCTCCGAGTTGGTCGTAATGCCCCTTTTGGTTGGCCTTGAAATTTTGAGGCAGCCAAGGCCGTGCTCTCTCAATCCTTAAAGGGACTATATCGCCACGATCAACAGGGCATGGAAACGGAGTGCTTGTTTTTAGATTGACTCAGTGACTGCAAATAACACCCCACATGATAAAGTCATATTGCCATTGCTAGGCAGTTTCATGAAAATTTGAAGTTGCTTCAATGCTTTTAAATGTCATATCACTGGATAGAACAAAAAATTAGAAATAAAATGAGGGGTCAATGGTCATGATAGGTTAACCCTATGCAAAGTTACGAATTTTTGTTGATTTAAATATTTGGTAATTTTTAAGATCCAGTTTCATTTGAAAAGTTGTGACCGAATTTGCCTGCAATGTATCCTTGTAGTACTAACAAAGTCTATTTTGCGCAAGTTGCACTGTTTTTGTGCCAACGTTACAGTTGGCATGGACTGATCAATTAAGATAACCACGATGTGTAGTATCCATTTATCGACACTAGAAGTGGCTACATCCGTAGACTACCCTTTATATTAGAATTTTACCATGAAAGTTCGGCGGGTCACAACTTCGACAGAAAAAAAGGATATGAAAAATAGCGCCACCATCGGCGGTTTGCGTGAATCTGCCTACCATTGCTGCTGCATAAACGAGCCAGTAATTTTCAGTCACTGTGTTGATCTTAAACTAGGACACCGATTCCATGCCCTGTTAAAAAGTCTGCTCTGATTGTGACGATAGTGTCCCTTTAAGGTCAAGGCCTGCAATTGCAGCAGTGAGCATCAAATAAGCCCACTCTTTACAATGTAGTTTGATCACACGCAGGTAATAGACAGGGTTTGTGCAGTCATCCTGTTTTTTTCCCCCATACAAACCCATGTGTCCAAACCGAGGCTGGAAGGGAAATTAGTCTGGCCCCATTAATGTAATAATGCTTATAACTTAAGTACACACAGGGAACCTGACAAAGATGGTTGCTGAATGATAAAGGTCCCCAAATTTACTCGGATTCTTTTGGGTTCTGTTCTGAGGATTAACAAGCTTTGATTACATGTAGCTGGTGAGGCACATGTTGACTTATTATATCGTTCCATGGTTACTCACTTTACATTTTTGAGGTATTGTGCCCACTTTTAATGCCATAATTTCCTTACTTAAATATATTTCACTCATCAGATTTTTCACAGAAGTTGCATTATGCCCAGACCGTATTCAGCACAAAAAAAATAATGTCAGTTATATCTACGCTACATGTGTATAAGAGAAAAATGATGGTTAAACATGCATAAAATGGGATATTTTCTCTTATAGAGCATGCATAACAAATTTCTGAAATTATTATTTTGTGCCGAGTAAAGTCTGGGTATATTGCAACTATTGTGCAAAAACTGATGAGTGAAATGGCATTAAGGACCCAAAACCTCAAAAGTGTAACGTGAGTAACCATAGAATTGCCTATTTCCATGCTTATTCCACACTTATTTCTGCATAATTAAAAACTAAGCCTGAGAATATGCCCTTTTGCAATTAGTGCCAGTGGAGCTCCCATCAGACCCCTAGCCTCCCATCAGACCCCTAGCCTCCCCTCAACCCCTTCCCTCACCCACTCACCCACTCACCCACTCCCCCAGTGAGCCCCACTCAGAATTCAATTTAAGGGTCTCCGTTTACATGGTTCATGAGTTGGTCATACAACTGAGCTGCGTACAAATTATAGGTACAATAGTCGAGTGACCAGACAGTAAAGGGGGTGTTAAAGACAGACAGAGCCCGAGGTTAAGGTATTGTGGGCTTAATACCATGGGAAACAGGTACATACATACGTAGATATGCATCAACTACACTTGTGAAAAGATGGGTTTGTTTTATGTTCTCCCTTCAGTGAATTTAACCTTATTGCTGGACAACTGGAGTCATGTTGTTATTCAAACTGCTCGATCAATGACAGTTTGCAGTACTGTTGACTTAACCTGAATTACATCAGGTGAAGTCCTTGCTCTATGATCACATACAGACGGGCACAACCTTATCTTAAGTCTACTGTGATACACTGTATACAGCGGCAGTGAACCGTCATGTGTTCATTTTGTTTAATATAACCATGACAAACGGGGATGTTCATTTTTTTTAATAACTTAGATTACGGACCTGCCGCCCCAAAATCTCAGATTTTGCAGAATTTTTTTTTAAAATCGCCGCCCAAAAAACACAATTCCCGAAGGTTAAAAAAAAATGCTTGCAGTGCCGCGGCTCTATGTTGACATTCTGTGCATGCAGCGCATTTTAGTGTACACGTTTTGCTAATTTACCTCGCAGTGCTGTTAACCTGCTTCCCCGTCCCTGGTGGTGAGGAAAACAACAAAAAATTATTGAGGTTGTTCTAATTGGAGAGTACCCTCAATCTGTGTTGTTTTTTTTTCGTTACCCGCCCAACTTAGGGAGAAAAAAATTCCGTAATCAAAGTAATTATTTAAAAAAAATGGCCTTATGTAAACTTGAGCTCATTGACACAGAAAATAATTTGGTAATTTACAATATTTTTTCTATTTTGCTGGAAATGAAACCAAGGATTTCTCAAAAACAAATCCGTTAATAGTAACTTGACATTACTGTACATTGTAAAGTTATATGCACCAGCGGCGTAGCCAGGACTTTTTCAGTGGGGGGGCCCAGGGGGTATGGGTTTTTTCCCTTTCTTTTCTGTTTTTCGCGGTACTATGAGGATTTTTTTGTGGGGGACACCTGGGGGGCATGTGCCCCCCCCAGGCCCCCCCCAGGCCCCCCCGTGGCTATGCCGCTGATATGCACTGTAGCTGTGTAGAGACGATAATGGAGAATGTTTAGTTTTTAGAGGTGGGAGAATTTACTCAATACAGTATTACAGGAAAAACATATGTAATCGGGTACATGTAGGAACCGAACTAAAAACTCAATCCAAGGTTCAGGTGGGATGTGAACCTGGGTCCACTGGTGAAAGAACCGTTTTCAACAATTTTGTGTTCATTCAGAAGTCACATTATTCTCGCAGAAAATGTACACTGTACATACATTATGTACCCACATTTGTACATCGAAATGTACAGTACATGAGGTACAGAATTCATGTGTGACAAGAAAAACACTTAACCCTAACCCTCCTAAATCCTCTATAATCCTCCGGAGGATTTGGAGGATTTTGGAGGAATGAGGCACGTTCGAAAATCACCAATTGGAGAATTATGGAGGATTGAGGAGGGTCGTGCATTTGATAGTGGAGGATTGTGGAGGATTGAGGAAGCATGGTTCAAAGAGATCCTGGAGGATTGTGGAGGATTGAGGGCATAATGGAAATTTACTTTGGATGAATGTGGAGGATTATGGAGGATTATGGAGGATTGTGAAGGATTGACAGAAACATAATCTTGTATCCTCCGGAGGATTTGGAGGATTTTGGAGGAATGAGGCACATTCGAAAATCACCAATTGGAGGATTATGGAGGATTGAGGAGGGTCGTGCATTTGATAGTGGAGGATTGTGGAGGATTGAGGAAGCATGGTTCAAAGAGATCCTGGAGGATTGTGGAGGATTGAGGGCATAATGGAAATTTACTTTGGATGAATGTGGAGGATTATGGAGGATTATGGAGGATTATGGAGGATT
Source organism: Zoroaster sp. YZ-2022 (assembly GCA_029582265.1). Classification (NCBI taxonomy): domain Eukaryota; kingdom Metazoa; phylum Echinodermata; class Asteroidea; order Forcipulatida; family Zoroasteridae; genus Zoroaster; species Zoroaster sp. YZ-2022. Next base: position 21,694,408 of record CM055820.1, read on the forward strand.
GTGAAGGATTGACAGAAACATAATCTTGCATTCTCCGGAGGATTTGGAGGATTTTGGAGGAATGAGGCACATTCGAAAATCACCAATTGGAGGATTATGGAGGATTGAGGAGGGTCGTGCATTTGATAGTGGAGGATTATGAAGGATTGAGGCAGTGAGCTTCATGCATAAACTCAAGTTGGAGGATTATGAAGGATTGAGGCAAAATCCTTCACTTTAGCATGTAGCATGTACATGTAACCTCAATCCTTCAAAATCCTTCAAAATCCTTAACTTTGGCAAAGAGGATTTTAGAGGATTTGGGAAGGTTAGGGTTAATGTTTTTATGATACATAGACTCTACTTGATTAAGTAGGCAATGACACAGATTTACAATCACACATTGATTTGACATTTGCTTATTATTATGACCCCTTCCCCCCAACAATAAAAATAAATTCGGCAGGCCCATAGGGGAGGGGGAGAGTTTACCCCTTGAAACCCCACCCTTTAACTACATGCAAATTCTGGGGGGTGATCCTATGGACCACCCACTCCCAGGCCAAAAAGTGTGGGCACATACATACTTGTATCAACCCACCCCCACCCCTATCCCCCTCCACCCCACCCCTATACCCCACCCCCTCCCCCTCCCCTATCCCCCCTATCCCCCTCCCCCATCCCCATCCCCCTCCCCTATCCCCCTCCCCCTCCCCTATCCCCCTCCCCTATCCCCCTCCCCTATCCCCCTCCCCCATCCCCCTCTCCCCCATGGAGTCATTGTGCTTTTCCATGTATTAAAGAAGTATTGAAATAGTGTAATATAAAATAATTGACGAAAAGTGGAACTGCATGATTTGAACAAACTGTTCATACGACATCATTGACTGAATCATCAGTGAAAAGGGTGTATACTCTGTACCAAAATTAAATTAGATTTGTATATTTACATGTATCATGTGTACTTTAAATTTGATAACCACAACATATCCATGCACGATACTACATTATGACGCTGTTATTGTTTTCAGGGTATGAGTAAAATTCAAATAAACATTTTCTCCCACTGAAAATTATATTTTGGAGACAAAACTCTAAGGAGATCTATCAATATTTTTCATTTTGAGTAAGTCAAATTTTTTTTCTTGGTTTTTACCTAATACTTTGTTGATGCCCTGGTCAATTGTTCTAGCTTATTATTTAAAGTTTAAAGTACACACGTATTATTTTTGTTCTGTCTATATTCTACTTTTGTAGGAAAACAATAGGTTAAATAAATAAATCAATACCTCAGTCTAAAAAATATATTTTCAGCCTTGTTTTTATTACAAAACTGTTTGGAGACCACACATGTTTTTCTATAGAATTCTGTAAAGTGTTCTATAGAACTCTACAAATTGTTCTATAGAACTCTACAAATTGTTCTATAGAACTAAATTGTTTGATAGAACTCTATACATGTAAATTGTTCTATAGAACTCTATAAACTGTATAGAATACAATACAAAATTATTCTAAATTTTCTATAGAATTTATCAAGTTTCTTTAGACTTCTATAGAAACAGTTTATTTTTTTATAGAAATTTTATAGAAAAGTGGCCCATTTTTCTATAGAAATTCTATAAGCTCTATAGAAATTGTATAGAAATTGTATAGAGAGATTCTATAGCACACTCTATAGAAATCCGTATAGAAATTCTATAGAACATTTTTGTAAGGGTGAGGAAGGTACCTGGTAATTAAGGCTAGGGAGTTAGGGTTAAGGTTGCAAATGACATTTTGAAATTGAGATAATCCAAGATTAGAAAAAGAGAATTAAACGGAAAGCAGAGAATGATTTCTGTAATATATACACACAAAACAATTTTAAAAATCAAACATATGTGTAGTCAGAAAAACATGTACACTGTATGATTGTGCATACATTTACATACAGCACATATACAAATCTGTATTTATGCTCATTTTGAATAGCATTTTTTTTCAAAATTGTTTCACTGGAAGGATCAACATTGGTAATTGCCAGAGATCATCACTTTATTATCCTCCTGAAAAATAATTCCATCTGAAGTAATGTGCTTTCATATTCTAAAGAGAAAAATAAATACAATGTTATGTTGAATTTCTAAAAGGTTACCATTCAGAAACATTTTGAAAAGCAAAATGACTAACATAAAACCTGTAACAGTTTCCCCCCAATTTTTTAGCACAGGTCTACATGTTATGTTAGGCCCGTAATTTCTCAGGATTGTTTCCAGATTTCAGGATTTTTTTACAAATCTCCCTTTGCCTCAAAGTGTTCTTGAAAGAAGAAAAGTCGCTACCAAGGAAAGAAAGAAGTAGCTTGTATTGTGTTCAAACCTCTAGGTTTTTTTTTTTTTTTTTTTTTTTTTTGTGGGGATGTAGAGAGTCCGTAAATTCTCCAAAATTAAACATCCAGGAGGTTTAGGGGATTTTGTCCTCTAGACCAAAGGGAGACCCAGGCCCGCTATCTTTTTTTCAGGATTTTTTACTTTTGTCAAATCACACCCCTGACATGTATTGTGACGTCAGTTTTATAATACACATGAACCCGTATACGTACATGTACATACATGTACGTACATGTACATGTGTATTTCCAATGTATAAATGTTGAATGTATCTTCCCTTTACGGCTATGAGAGTTGTTCATATGAAAATAAATTCTTGTGAACAGATTTGGTCACTTTATGTCGAGGCATTGTGTGCCTGTATTCAAATCAATATAATTATCAGCAGGACAAAAGTGGTGCCACGATTATGATATGTGCTTCACAATCCATTCACTGGCTTGAAAGGGTTTAAATCAGTCTTTGTTGGTCTGGACCCATCACAGACCCATCATAATAAAAGGAAGTGAGACATTACCAAGTAAATGGACTTACCTGTCAGGTTGAAGGCCAGGTTTCGGTGTATAACTCTATACTTTTGCATTGTGATTCATACACAGACTGATAAAACATGTATTTGCCTAAAAACATTGATTTGATTTTGCCCCTTTCCCACGACGTATGTATAAAGCACTGTATACTACAGGTGCTTTCCGAGTGTCTGTGCAAAATAGACGACTCGGGTGAGATTCGAACCCACGACCTCCTGCTTAATAGCGCAGACTTCTGAACCTCTTGCCCACTGAGCTTGCCCAATGACGATTGGGTTCTGCTAAAGTTATAGATGGATGAAATTCTTGCGTTGTGTGATAAATAATTGATTTGATTTTTTCCCTTATGAAAAATGTTATTATAATACATGTATATTGAATGCGATCGTTCCTTGTGATTAATCCAAATCCTCCAAAATCCTCTTTGCTAAAGTGAAGGATTTTGAAGGATTGAGGTTACATGCTACATGCTCTTTGCTAAAGTGAAGGATTTTGGAGGATTGTGGTTATTAGGCATACTTGCCTTTCCATGGTACAATGTACATGTACATCCATGTTTGTTGTAGTGATTGCAAGGTCAGTGCTTGGCTCAGTGGACACTGTTTATTGCTCCATGCATGCAGGGAGGGGTCCCTGGCCATGTACATGTATCACAGATTAGAAACACATGTGTGCATACATGTCATATGCTTGCTTTACTACTGAAGGATTTTGGAGGATTCAGGTTATGTGTAAGCAAATGGGCCTAGGGAGTTAGGGAGGATCCAGGTTATGTGTAAGCAAATGGGCCTAGGGAGTTAGGGAGGATCCAGGTTATGTGTAAGCAAATGGGCCTAGGGAGTTAGGGTTAACCAATACATACATGTACACATACTAATTAGGACCATTACCTACATGTACAATTCTACATGTATGTACATGTAGGTTCTCACTCTGTTATGTGTTCTACCGAAATCGAACACATTTGGGCAAGAAATCAATATTGAGTTGGTTATTGATAATGAAAGTAGAGATCTTCAGCTTTACAATGATAGCTGTCTTATTTTAATTGGACGTGCAAAAGCGGATTAACGTAATTTTTAAGTTTGTCTTTATGAAAACTCAAAACAGGGTTATTGCCCTTCAAAGTGACAAGTTTCATTTGGTATAATTTAAGTAATTAACTTCTTACAAAGGTACTTCATTTTCCCTAGCAACGGGCATTACAGAAGAATAATATTGCCATATATTGCTTTATTTATAAGTGAATTTTTTTGGGGCTGTTTCTCAGTTCCGAGCTCTGCCCAATTCTGTCTGATTTTGGTAGAACACGTCACATATTTCCTGAACGTCTCTTACCGCTGTTAAACGGTGCAGTCCTGACACTGAAGTTTTTGCACTGAAGGGTTCAATGCCATGGTTAAATTTGACACTAGACCATTAACATTGTTTTGTGTACATTGTGTACACATGTAAGTGTCGTCTGTCTGTGCATGAGTATGTGCAATGTGTACAGTTGTGGATTATTTTTGACTGGACACAAATTTTAGATATACCCACCCATGCACTTCTTTCGTTTTGTTTAACCCTCCTACTTCAGCTTAACGTTAGTGGCAAGTAGCTACAGTGGTCAAAACCAGCCAACATATGTAACACTCTGTACTCATGCTTTATGTTCCGTTTTATTCTAACAAATGAAATGAAATGAATGAAACTGCCTGTTTTGACTGTTGACCCAAATGCGCACACAGGGGCATTTTTGACTGGTTTTTACTGTCATTTTGACCACCCTCAACAATGCTTTTACCAGTCAAAAACAGTCGACTCATTTTGATCTGTAAATGTACTTACTATGCGTATGGTTTGACAGTGTTTGACTTTAAATGCACTAGATATACATGTACCTTGGCAAGTATATCAACATTTTGACTGATTTTGACCGTTGCAGTCGCAGAAGGGTTAATAAATAAATCAAAATTTCAGATTTTTCAAAAATCATTTTAATTTAGCCATGAATATTTACTGCCCTTTAGGAAAAAAGAAATATAGGGAGACATTAACAATGATGTGACTTCCCAAATCCCAATAGTTGTAACGTGTACTGAATATATAGCATGAATAGAACGTCTCGGAAGCATGACATTTTTTTAAGGGTTACCCCCAGACCCTGTATTCATGGATTCAGGAAGTATTATAGAGATCAGTGACTGCATTCATAATATTGGCATGAAACGCTAGCCACGTCGAAACAAAACAAAAAACAATACATGAACTTTAGTTTGCCGATGTTGACTGGTTTGGAATTTAATTTTTTTTTTAAATTCAGATAAGCGTGGTTTAAAACAAAAATGTTCTAATTTGTGTTGTTCCTGACGATTCATAATAATGCACAGTTGGAGTCCGGAGTGTCTGTCAGTGTCAGACACTCCGTGCCCTTTATCATTCATGCAGAATTTTAAGGAAAAGCCTAAGAGGTCACAGCCAGGTCATCCCATTGCAGACACATGTTCTGCATTCTCATTACGGTGTCATGTAGAGTGCAATGTGCCCAGGGTTATAATGTGCACCTTGTGTGTACGATGACGAAGGAAAACGTCGTGTCAAAACCTGTCGGAAGATGCAAAAAGGTTTAATGCAGGTAGCTCTTGTAAAACTGTAAGTACAAATATTCATACGTATATATTTTAAGAGTATGGTGATTGTTAGTGACGTACAAATATTCATACGTGTATATTTTAAGAGTATGGTGGAAACATACATTGTATTTATACATTGTAAACATTGTACATATACGTGCAGATGTTCTGTTTGTGTAGTTCTGGTACATTATATATAGACTGCAAAACATTTTTGTCCCTTGTATTATTTATATTTTCAGGATATTCCACTTGACCAGTCTTCACCATGCCAATTGTATGTTACCATGCATTGTATTTAAACAGGATAAGGGTCATGGCCAGGGAAACTGAATGACAAACTTATAGATGTACATGTATGTACTCACATTGAGCTTCCCTTCTGTGCTTAGCCAAAAAAAAAAAGGTTACCAGCCAAATTGCCACTTTATGTATATTGCTTCGGCAGGTTCTCAGCGAATTTTTTGCTAAGCAGATAAAATTGCTAAGCAGTGTTCGCTGCACTATGAAATTGGGCTCTGCATGGTAAATGTTGTTATGGGTTTGATGCGTGTTTTCAATTGCAACAAGATACACTGTACGCAGTATGTATGTAATGTACAATGTACATTTACTGTGCAATTATATGCCAGTACTTGCACACACACTATCAGTCACACATGGCTTCACTTGTTTACAATGAGAGTCCCCAAGGTTAAACGGTGACAGTTAAAAGAAGACGTCATCAAATCGTATCTTTTGAGATGTCAACAGAATTATTATAACTTTTATTATTATTATTATTACGTTTTGGTTGTTTGTTGACAATAACTTACAGGCACTTTATCTCAAATCTTATTTATGGTTACGTTTCACATTCCTTAATGTTTTGTGAAGATCAAATTTCAAAGTACAAATCTGCATGATTGTGTGCCAGCCGTGTGCTTAACCTACTCCACGGCATACGCGGCAATACTCCAAGAACAGTGGATTTGGGCCGTTCATGACATATTGTTCCACAGACTGATGCGCAAGGTCTCAAAAAGAAGCAGTGCAGTCTGGGAGACTTACATGTACCAGGCATGTAGTGAGAGTACTGCATTTTGCCTGTGTCTAGTTTAAGGTTGTGTCTAGTTCTATGAATTAGCTTCCCGCATCGAGCGTCTAATCCCATGATGCCCTGCGGTAGGTCGGGCAATATGTACAGTTCTCCAGTACAATTCATGTGTTGTACACAGTGTAATGAACATGTACGCGTGTATCCATATCCATGTAAATACACACAAAAACATTTCTGTCTACAAATTTTGATAATTTCACTGTTACCAATTTCTGGAGAAAAAATTCCTTAGTCCAAGTAGATAACAATTAAATTTAAAAATGGCCTACTAACTGGATTGGAAGTGAACGCCGATTGACTGAAGCTAGTCTGTCAGCCATCTTTGTTCTTCCAAGAAGCTTTAGTTGAGTGTTTATATGACAAATTAATAGACAAATTATGCTGTCATGCATTTTCGCGACCCTGACCAGAAACATGTTTGGGCTTCGGTCATTGGTCAAGGGTTTTTGCGAGTTCGGTTGTGCTGCGACGACGTCATTGTTCTGACCAAACGTGAATTGAAATTTGTGATCGGTTACACTTGGTTTCCATGTTGCCAATATTTTAATTACACCATATATTTTGAGAAACGTTTAGGAAAGTCACAAACTGAAAATAAGTTTCAGGTTATGTTTTCATTTTCACATACATGTAGCTAATGCTGTCTTGTTTCTGGTCAAGAAACAAGTTTCTATTCGTGGTCGCCAAAACACGTCCCTGCATACATGACTTATTACATTCTGCAGGTATAATCTGGGCGCCATTGCTCCAGTGAACTTGATTGACAGTCAGCAATGACTGTTGACTCGGATTGGGATTCAAAATGGCAGCCAGTGACCTTGAATGCTTTATCAGCCAGTTGGCATTGAGCAACCAATCTAGTTAGTATAGAGTTCATTACATTGTACTCAGAAGGAATCCATGTCAGAAATCAATCATCAAGGTTGAGACCAAGTCATGAGTCATACAAATTGTTTTTTTATAATTTTTTATAGCAAGAATACAAAACATTGCATTCAGATTTACCAATATTGCATTTGTTTACTGCGCACAGTGGTTCTTTCCCAGTGACAATCTCACTATGTTATATTATACACGAAAATGTACAATAAGTTGGATTTGAAACTTTGCATGGCTACTTTCGATAATCACGATTTTCGATAATATCGCGATTATTTTTCCATTCAAGCATGATTGCTTTAGAGCAGATAACCACAGGTGTGTACCCCTCTACAAGCGTCACAATAAATCGCAAATTCGTTTGCAGAGCGTGTATGTACTTCTGAAGACTGTTCTAATTTTGTTTCCATGGAATTTCTGACTTGACTCACAATGTTGATTTTTTTTTAATCACGATATGTTTTTTTAATCGGTTCTCGATATTGTAATCGAATTAAAAAAACGATATCGCGATATTCGATATTATCGCCCAAGCTTAGCGCCAAACACCTATTGTGAGCGCAAGCCATTACAGGGTCCCGCTTTAGGGACCCTGGAAAGATTTGGGTTAGATTCTCTCTTGTGTAAATTGTTAAGAATGACTTACCACAAAAAAATAATAAAAATATTTGGCTTCAGTCAGACTCTAAAAACAGGCTTACAGGAACATGTTAATAGTGACAGACTAGATAATGGACACTGGACGGTCCTGGACAGGGTAGGCTCGGCAGGGAATTTTACCCATCTTGGTTAGAGGTGGACGGGTGGCTAGATGAGACCCTGGTGGCTACCCAAGAAACCCCACACAAATATGTGCAAGGAAAGATGAGCAATTCAAGGCAGTACAGACACGTACACAATTTGGTAAAATGTCTCTAGTAACTATTATGCATCCAGTATTATTTTTAATAAGAATCAAAAGGTACACGTACTGTACAGAAACTAACTTGGCAAAGTTTCAGCTGCACTGGTACAGTGTATGTTATTGTGTCGTTACGAGAAAAATGAAAATGAAAATATATTCAGATTGTTTGTATTCATGCCTAGGAATATTTTAGTGCCGGAAAAAAATAATAAAGGGGGGGGGAGGAGTGTGGGCGTGTGATAATGGTTGTCCGGAGTGCGATCTTGTGTCTCAGGACTGGAATCCCATAACTCAGAATGCTTGCTTCATCTACACGGGCTTCTACCAAATTTTATGGAGAAAGGTCTTTCTCTTACGCTGCACCAATGTTATGGAACAATCTACCCGTGCATATTCGCCAATCTAGTTCTGTGAACCGTTTTAAATCTCTGTTAAAAACTCATTTGTTTGAATGTGCTTATTTGTAATCTTGTTCTCTCTCATTGTATTTTTCTATGCTTTTTTTCCCCCATGTATGCGCTTAGAGGCTTTGGCATTAGGCGCTTTACAAATGTCTATTATTATTATTATTATTTCGGGCTACCCAATATAAAAAAATGCTTCAATTTTTACCGGTAAAGACAACATCTGTCATCTGTTATTGATAATCTGTGAAAGGAAATAGGCAAGTTGGAAAATGGGTGGTGGTCGTGGGGGGGGAAAATGTTATTTTTTGCCAGTGGTGGTCGCGGGATCCTGAGCGTCGGTCGGGGGGTTTCCAGCGCCGACCACCGTGGGCAGAACCATGTGTATTCATTCTAAACGAAGTGGGAATAGATTATTATTTGATGATGTATACACATTCACTTAATTTCAGATTTGAGTCCTTCTTTATGTTTTCTCAAGAAATGACAACACGCCGACTTGTTCAATTCTTAGTATGTTTCATTGTATATTGTACCATTACCATAGATCTCACTGAACACCAAGTAAACTATCACTTTTACATGGTAAATTACTCAGTTTCTTCTTAGCTGTAAATTACCAATGACGGCACATTTACACTCCTTTGTTTTGTCATTTGAAGCAAGCAATGTTTGAAGGTACAAGTACAAGAACATACTAATTGGCAGGCATGTATCAACACTAATCAAAAGTACATGTTATGGACTTTTAACTTTGCTGATGTTGTTCTGATTAGTGCTGGGCGTGTAGTGTGATTACTACTTGAGTACTCACAAGTAGTACTCGTGTCTTTTTACCACTCGATTAATCGTCCCGCTGTGATTACCTCAAAAGTACTCATGAATAGTAAAGTATTCACAAGTAACCACTGATTTTAGTAACCACTGATTCAGTTTTCAGAATGACTGTCATAAACATAATTTTAAAAAATATTTGAAATAGTATACTTTTGAAATATGTGAATAACCAATGAGCAAGGCTACAACTAGTATGAGTAATGCATACATTGGATGACCAATTGCTAAAGGCTGTGCTGTAACGGGGAGCTTGATGCTGGGCACTGGAATGTCGGACGGCCATGTCTTCGCTTCTCTGACTGCACAAAAAGGCATCTCAACTGTGCAGGCATCGATGTTCACCAATGGGAAGACTTGGCAAGGGATAGACATCTCTGGCGTGTGTCTGTTAAAGCTGGAGTGGCAACGGCAGAAGCGGCCAGGGCAGAGGATGGAGAAGCGGCCAGGGCAGAGGACGCAGAAGCGGCCGGGGCAGAGGACGCAGAAGCGGCCGGGGCAGAGGATGCAGAAGCGGCCGGGGCAGAGGACGCAGAAGCGGCCAGGGCAGAGGACGCAGAAGCGGCCAGGGCAGAGGACACAGAAGCAAGAAGGAAGAGACGACATGAACGTGCAAAAGGTGCTTTGATCTCCTGGCTCTGCACCATCAACTTACATCCCGTATATTGGACATTTCTCCCATGAGAGGGCTTGCGGCCGACACTACCCTCACACCACCTAATCCTTAATGTTGTTTTTGTGTCTCGTTTCTGCGATGAGTCATACTCGTTAACGAGTTGACCACCGATGAATTTCACTAGTCGCTCAGCACTAATTCTGATGGCCTATTAATGGTTCGCCGTTCTATTCGGAAAAATCTGGTAAGGAGTTCTCATTGCTTCAATTTGATATTTTTTTGCAACCTGTTGTATCGTAAATTCAAAACAAGTGGTCATCAAATAATTGAAGCATGGAGATCATACCCCAATAAAATATTAATTGTTTTTGATGGTTTACTAACCACTTGCGCAAGGGAAATGATTGACATCATATTCCCTATGCACTAGCTACTCATCACATCCAATGTCCTCGGCAAAAACCCAGTCAACCCAAACATACTCATAAAATACATTTAGACGTACATTCGCATTACATGCACATGTGGACAGTATTTCCAATTGCTTGGAGTATTAGAAAGGATATGATCTCAGGACGCAGATAAGAAAATCAGGAAATAGCAAAGAGTTTGTCACCAGAGGAAAAGTCCAAAATGGCCCTCTGGAGATTATTATTATGCAGAAAGTAGCTCACAAAATAGAAACGTAGCTCACAAAATACCCGGTGTCAGCACACCTACCCAGGGGATACCACTAGGGCTGAGCTGTCTGGCATATCTGGAATATCGGAATTATATCCCAGTACCAACTTTTAAGTTCAACAGTTTTAAAGTTAAAGGGGACCCCCCCCCCCACAAACTGCTTTACATGTATGTATTAGGGCATGCTCGTCGTATCACGTGGCGCAATTACCAATCGGCAGCCTTTGAATATCGAATATTCGATCGAAAATCAAAATACAAATATCCGGTTACCAAATTATTCGAAAATGCACGGACCTATTATGTATACACTACGCTGTTCTTGCTGCTGGCGTCAGTTTGTGTTTAAGGAAGCTTCACAGGCTTTGCAAGTGGAATGCACTGTGTAAAAGGCGCTTAGCAGAAAATGTTGCTAAGCAATATCAACAGACAACCAGCCAACGTGTACACAATTCATATGAACATCTGGCTGGTAGCCAACACAACCTGCTTAGCAAATTTGTCTGCTTAATAGCAAACTTTTCTGCTCAACAGCTCTAAAAGAAAATTGGCCCCATTGTACACAAGTGTTTGCCATGACTGACTTTGAGCACAAGGTTGTATTCCTAAGCTATGAGAAAAACAAAGGATTCATTAGTACACAGAATCAAGAAATATTTAGAAAGAAACAAAAATTAAAATTTAATATAAAATACACAAGTATGTAAATTAACCCTAACCACCTCAAATCCTGCAAAATCCTTCAAGGGGCACTTTTTGGGAAAAATTCAGCACTGTTGGAAACTGGTACTTTCACCTCTTCAAATGGGACAAAATTACTACCTGGCAAGAAGTACAGGCCATAAGTGCTGAATGCATGGTACATTTTGAAGATAAGGGCATGTTTCCAAAAGTGCACTGGAGGATTTTGGAGGATTCAGAAAGGTTCCTAGCCAGAATACCTAGGGGGTTAGGGTTAACACTGGTTTTGTTTACTCTTGCTTTTAACAATTCTTATGCATAGGTAAAACTTGTAGCTTTGCATAGGTGAAGAGGATATAAGTAAGACTAATTGCGGTGACACCATGTGAAATTCTCTATTGAGTGGTAATGACATGTAGTTCTGTAAAGAACTGGAGGAGAATGGTTCTCCTGAAGACGGGCAGAGCATACTGATCGAAACGTCGAGTTGTAACCTCCAGTTCTTTTCAGAACTAATTATTACTCAATAGAGAATTTCACATGGTGTCGCCGCAATCTGAGAAATTGTTACATGTACGCTATATATGAGAAAGATGCTGGTTGCTCACGTTACATTTTTCGGATATGCATAAAATGTCACTTTTTATCTTAACTCTTTCTAGCCGGAATTATTGCACGTGTATGGACGGAATTGTTTACATTATTGTAATTTGATACTGTAAACAATCAAGGTCAAGTGTGGAAATTATTAATAATTATTTATTTATTTTTCCAATTGAAGAGAGTAAGGTATCAAAATAAAGGTTATGACTTACTGAGTGTGAATATTGAGATGAGGATCATCTTGGGATTACCCAGGATGCATTACAGCCATACAAATATAAAATATTGTTTATCGCTCCCTAGGGAATAGTCGTTAAATCTACCAAGTTATTGATTGAAAGTCTGTAAATATGCATTGTACCACAAACAAATAAGGTTTGTTTATGTCAGAATACATCAGGGCATAATAATATTACCCATAATGCATAATAACATCCTGTATATACATGTATATAAAAAAATCATAAAATACAACCTTGATACAACATACTGTATGTTGTTTTCTGTTATGCAATAATGTAAACAATCAAGGTCAAGTGTGGAAATTATTAATAATATTTTTCATATTTTGCCAATTGAAGAGAGTAAGGTATCAAAATAAAGGATATGACTTTCTGAGTGTGAATATTGAGATGGGGGTCATGTTGGGAATACCCGTAATGCATTGCAGCCATCCAAATGTAAATTTATGTTTATCGTTCCGTAGAATAAATATCAATAAATCAACAAGGTATTGGAAATATGCATTGTATGATAAACAAAGGTGGTTTATTTATGTTAGAATATGTCAGGGCATAATAATATTACCCATAATGGTTTGAAACCCACTGTTTATGTAACAAAAATAATAATTTACAACATTGATACAACATACCGTATCGCTATATCGCTATTGTACTTGGTACATATGACCTCAGATTAACAGCTTTTACGGTCGTTTTTTCCCTAAAAATCAAAACTTCCATCACTGTCAGGGTGTTCAAAGTCAACATCATCAGCATAATCACCTCCATCAGTACTTCCCACTTTATAATTCCATGAAAATAGCGTGTGTGTCGTATCTTGTTGTGAGTTCCATGGAGGCCGCCATTTTGTCAATCAACGTGTGTGCTAAACCGCATAGGGTCATGTGTAATTAACGTAAACAAAAACTTGACACAATCTGAGCTCGGATCGGAATGTTTCGTCAGTTCTCGTAGTCATAAACATCATCAATAATCAATATTTATTAGCAAATTTGCATTGAAGGTACATGACCTCGAATTCTTATTGGTTATTTGCGTATTCTGTTGTCAAAACAAGTCAAAACACAACGATGTTGTCAGGTGATGACGTCGGGCATATGTCGTGTGTGTGTTGGGCTTCTAAAAGGGCACGCCGTCCGATTACGACGCGCATATGGGCTTCTAAAAGGGCGCGCCGTCCAGAAAGAGTTAATATAGTGTACATATATAAATTTCTGAAATTATTATGGGTATAATGCAACAACTGTAGAAAAAAAACTGATGAGTGAAATATATATGGCATTTAGAGTGGGCCCCAAACCTAAAAAATGTAACGTGAGTAACCACAGAATTGCCGCTATACACTCCAATAGCACCACATTCTTGGAAAGATTTCGTAATGAACATGCAACACACATGTACACAGTGTACATGTGAACAATGCTATTTTCCCAACAACAATTGTATTGGTGCAGCGAGCAATTTATGAGCAACAGTCACGTGTACGTGTGTAAAAACCGCAGCCAGCGACGGGATGCAAAATAGGAAGTTATCACATTGTATATAAATCACTTCTCCCATAAAGAGACACAACTCTTAGTTTTTGAACTTTTAAAGGGAAGGTACAACTTTGGTACGGTCGGCAAGACTGCTTCCATGGGGGAGGGGCAATCTTTGAATCAAGATATATTAATTTAAAACCCTCCTACTGTTTGACCATTTGAAACCATTCAAAATTTCCACTTTCAAAAATGGCCATTGGTTTTGTACACACATGGTGATACCATTTGAAAAGTGTTGGTAGCAAGCTTTACTACCATTCAAATCCATTCAAATGGTTTTTGAATGGTGGATACACTACACCTCGGTGTGTTTCCATAGCCGAATGGTTTCAAATGGTGAATGTACTACACAGTGGCTTATAAATCATTCAAATGGTTTTGAATGGTGGATACACTACACCTTGGTGTGTTTCACAAAACGAATGGTTTCAAATGGTGCATCAACTTGTCTGAAAAAGGCACCAGAAGTAGGAGGGTTTTAAAAGGACAGTATCGTCACGATCAGAGCAGACTTTCAACAGGGCATGGAATCGGTGTCCAGGTTTAAGATGAACACAGTGACTGGAAAATTACTGGCCTCGTTTATGCAGCAGCAACGGTAACATGACCTTATCATGTGGGGTATTATTTTCAGTCACCGCTGAGTTAATCTAGGACTAGCACGCCGATTCTGTTTCGGCTCAAGGCAAAGTGTGAAAAGGCAAATTTTTACAAAAAGAAAATGGAGCGAGTAAAATGTTGCTGTCTGCTACATACTGCATATAAATGTGTATTTTTGTTTTAGACTTAGTGTTTTCTCTGAAATGAGAGCACATCATACAGAGTAATTTGTCAGAATACCTTTACCAACTTCACACCAACTTACATGTAGCTTTGGATTAAAAATTCAACTGTTTTGTAAATTCACGTAACTACAGATGTACCTTCCCTTTAACCCTTCTGTGACTGCAAGGGTCAAAATCAGTCCAAATGTTGATATACTTGCACTTAAAAGTCACTGTCAAACCTTACCTGTACTACATGTAAGTACGTACATTCACAGGTCAAAAAGAGTCAACCGTTTTTGACTGGTAAAAGCGTTGTCATGTGTTGCTAAGGGTGGTCAAAATGACAGTAAAAAGAAAAAATGCCCCTGTGTTCACGTTTGGGTCAACAGTCAAAACAGGCAGTTGACTAGTTTTGACCACGATAGCTACTTGCCACTAAAGTGCAGCTATAGTATAGGAGGGTTAATAAATGAAGGGTGTGACTGATGAGTGACTCAATGGGAGTATTATTTTGTGCATAATAAGTCTCTGTCTTAAACTTATTACATGTTGATGCATTGATCAGGAGGATCACACAGGGACACGCCCTTCCCCACCCAACTTTTTGCCATGTACGTGCCCCTCTTTTTTTGTTGTTGCCACGCCTCAAATGTGAATGTCTCTGCCACGGTGGAAAATACAATGTAGCCATGTTTGCTGTTTGCACATTAGACACATGAATTAGCTAAACAACTACCCTCTGTTAAATTTCTGCATTCGTAGAATGGTGATTTTCACCATTAAGTTGCCAAAAATGATGAGTGTGTCGACCATTGCCTCATGAATGCAAAAACCTGTAATTTGCTACCTGATATAACCAAATAATAATTATACCTACATTTACACGTATAATTATCTTAAAACCAACTACATCTCATTACCGAACATCTGGTCATCTTTGTGATTCAAGACAGAGTCCATTTGGGCTCCAGTCGTTTTGTACAGACATGGTGCATTATAAATATATCCAATTATAATTATTATTATTTTTACAGATTGTGATTTGAGATGGAGAGCCAGGGCTCTTGTATGATCGTATTACACATATCCATTATGCTAACAATGGCTGCACTCCGATTTGCTCATACAATTCTGCAGTTTAGTCTTGAGTGTTTTTGTTGTTGTACAGTAGGTACATGTACCTGAAGATCTGACGTCATGCTTTGAGGCTCATGAATTATGCCAGATACTGGCCGTGCGGCCGTTGTGTTTATTTCCCGGAGCATTCAACTTTGACCTCGGTTGGTAGCTAGCGCGATTCTCGAAGCGTGACGTCGGATCTTCAACACAACGTAGCCAATGAAATCCCCTGAATTGTGTTCCAGGAGCCTGTCTTTATTCTCGAGGCTAAAGACAGGGGACCAGTCTAATCTATTGTATGCTTGTGAGCAACTCTCAACCAATCAGAACTGTTCAAACTGTATGTGGAAACAAATGTTATACCCTCTCCTATTGTAAATGCAATTTTTACGTTTGGCATTCATAAAATAAAAAAAAACATAAATGTAACTATTACGCAGTTTTTTGAGTGAATAAAGAAAAATTGACAAAAGCAAGATTCTAACCTCCAGTTTAACGTGACGGTTTGTAAAGTTAACCTCCGGGCAGGGCTTCAATTTATAGGGATAAATATAGGGCTTCAAGTGGCAGGGCTTCAAGTGTCCCTATATTTCCTATATTTTTTTGATTTCCCATACGGAAAATGGTGTTAAAAATCGAATGAACGCTGTTGTTGTTCAGCTGTTGTATTTGTAAAATTCCTATATTTTTCCTATAATTTTCTTGTGAAGCCCTATATTGGCCCTATATTTTAGAAAAAAAGCCCTATATTAATTATCCCTATAAATTGAAGCCCTGCCTCCGGGTTAAAGGGACAATTTCGTCACGATCAACAGGGCATGGAATCTGAGTGCCAGATTTAGATTAACTCATTAACTGAAAATAATACCCCTCATGATAAGGTCGTATTACCGTTGCTGCTGCATAAATGAGCCAGTCATTTTCAGTCACTTTGTTCATCTTAAACTAGGACACCAATTCCATGCCCTGTTGAAAGTCTGCTCTGATCGTGACGATATTGTCCCTTTAACTACATGTAACTTGTTGTAAAGTCGATGATGGTTTCAAACAGAGAAAAAACGAGTTGCCCGAAATTGGTTCTCCCTTGAACCTTTCTCACTTAACGAAGGTTGAGATACGAGTTGTACGATACGGTTCTTTTCAGAACCTGTACCTCAGCTTCACGTTAGTTGAGATAAACACATGGTGTTACCGCAAACCGAAACGATATATATTGTACATGCGTACCTTAAAATCTCAAAAAGAAGCAGTGCAGTCTGGGAGACTACCCGGCATGTGAGAGAACTGTATCTCACCTCGGACCCGAGTGTCGGCATTTTTAGTTTTGCTATGAGCATTTATCACCTTTCGCCCCACGGTTGCTGGTTTGCCTGCATCTAGTATAAGATTGCGGTCGAGTTCTAGGAACTAGCTTCGCGCATCAGGTGTCTAATGGCAGGCCAGGCAGGGGAGCAAAACTCGTAACCAAGCTCGTTGTGCGTGCGCGCATTTGGATTACAGTGCAGTGTTGTGGATTACAGCAGGCTGGTATACTTCATGTAGGTACTACACGTAATAGACTTCTGGTTTTACCACTTCATTCACATAATAATGATAATAATAATGTGGACTTATATAGCGCACGTATCCACCAAACTGGTGCTCAAGGCGCATTATATTATTACCCCTGCTCATCAGGCGCATAAATCATCCCTGAAACCATCTCAGCTCCCTGGGGAGTATACAGCTCAATTGCTGCCATTACAGCGCATATAGGGCTTATCAAACACAACAACCAACTCTGCCCTCACAGGTACCCATTTACCCCTGGGTGGAGAGAAGCAATTATGGTAAAGTGTCTTGCTCAAGGACACAAGCACCCCGATCGCGGTTGGGATTCGAACCCACATTCTGACGACTCAGCCATCAGAACACAAATCCGATGCACTAAAACGCTCGACCATGGCACATGAAGTGAGACAGCAGATGGGAAGCTTACCACTGGGATATTTTCCCTTTAATAATGAGAATATAATATATATATACAACTGTGAAACCAGCAGCTATTTCTGCAGGATGTGAAGTTACTGTATCATCAATAGCACTATCTAAAACTGTAAGCTGAGACAGGAAGGATGTACAAAACATGGAAACCACTTCAGAACAATTACTCATGTCATGATGTTTTGAATTGATCTATTATATTAGTCCCTTAGTGGGGAAATTGAATTCAGTACATACATGCTGTTAGGGAAACAATGACTTTGTAATGTAAAACATGTGCTGAGTACTAATCACCTAACTGTCTGAAGAAAGGATACACGTTTACAACGGACACTTTACGTGTACGTTTGATGGTTTCATTTATGACAATAAAACAATAAAAGCTTACTTGAGACTGTTTGCGGTGACACCATGTGAAAATCTCAAATTGAGTAGTAATTGGACCGGAGGTTACAACTCGACGTTTCGATCAGTATGCTCTGATCGTCTTCGGGAGTAAATAGTTCTTTTCAGAACTAATTACTACTCAATTACTACTCAATGGTGTGACTGCAACTTACTTGGTCGTTAGATTGTAACGGTACCAAACATCCCGAGAAGTTATTCTGCCTGACATGTTGTCGTTTTCAAGAAAAATTCCAATCTGAAATGAGTCATCGGCTGGTGATCATTTTTCCAGAATGCATACAGAAAAAAATGGAATCCAATTTTCTCTATTTTTCTCTTTGCGAATGACACAATGAAATAAGCTGAAACATTCACAGGTATATCATTTTACCCTCCCTTAATGCTATGGTCCCACAGAGATTTCGACTCTCTAGATCGTGTTTCGTCAAGATTTTAGATTTTTTACAAAAATTTTTCGAGAAATAGTCTAAAGAGTCTAAAAAAAATCGAAACTGTCGAGATTTGTCGAGATTTCTCGAAAAAAAAATCATTAATCGAAAATTATTAAACCTGACCAATATTTTTCGATAAAGTTTCGATCAAATTTAGCGAAATTTTGTCGACATTTTATCGAAACTGTCGAAAATGAGATCGAAATAGTCTTAACAGTCTAAAAGTTCGAAAACCAGTCGAAATAAATCTAAACTCTCTAAATAGTCTAAACAATCGTTACAGTCGAAATAAAGCGGAACATTTTTCCAAATTTTTAAAAACAATCGAAAATTAATCGAAAAAAAATAGAAATCAATCTGAACAGTCTGAATAGTCGAATTTTGTCGAAATGCCAGTCGAAATGTTCTAAACAGTCGAAAGTCGTCGAAATAAAATTGTCGATAAAATACCAAAAAAAAAAAAATTCTCACGGAAAACAGATATTTTGTCGATATTTATACGAGATTTTGACGAAATTATTAAAAATAACAAAAAAAACAAGAATCGAAATATATTTCGACAGAAAGATCGAAATATTCCTGTGGGACCATAGCATTAAAGTACAATGTACAACGCATCCTGTGTTGTTTTTATAAAGGAGCTCGTTTGTTTTATAAATGAAAATATTCTTATAATTTTCTTATGTTGTGTTATAGTTTGTTTTTGACTTCTAAACTAAGGTGTTCTCAGATTTCAAATCAATTCAATTCAGATTTACTGGAGATTCGCTGCATTGTACACCGAGTTTTTCTTTTCTTTCTACATTAGGCAAAAAAAACAAGCTTCTGGTTCCTGGTGTTTGCACTTGTCGCCTCAGACCCACTCATCATCGACATTTTTTGTTTTCTTTTTTGTTGTTGTTGCTATGAAACGATGTCCGATTGCAGCCAAATTTGCTGGATTGATTGGAATTCTGCCGTGCTGTATTTTAAACGACTTTTTCACATAGGGGTATGAACGTTTGTCCGATTTGTGAGGCCTCTCTTAGACACCATACTTGGTGTGTATGGGAAATTTGGTCTGGTTCCAATAACCGCGTATACATGTATCACATATTTCACTGGTTGGCAAAAAAAAAATAAATTACCCCCCCCAAAAAAGTATGTCACCAGTCTGATTTTGAAGCCAACCTATGATCAGAAACTGGAGACTTTTATTTTTGGCCTTAATCATGCACTTTTGGACTATTTATGTAAGGGAAGAAAGAAGATTTATTATTACTAGATTTTTCAAATAAACAAATTATTATCAAACTTTTTACTTTAAAGTTGGTACAAGAATCAATCATCCTGAGAAATTATTCTGTCTGTAATGCCTTCATCCTAGAGAAGAAAAAAAGAGGAATTGTTAGAATTGTTATGTCAAATTTCAAAAAGTGTTTGTCTAATTTCATTTACTTTTGTGTTAGGTTTATTATATATTTCTTGATAGCTATGGGGTTTGAAATAGGGCTGATCCGGGTATCCGGATACCTGACCAAAACGGTCATTTACCCGGTTCCATTTTTCGGTTCCAATTACCCGTAAACGACTTTTTAAAATCCGGACTTAACATTTGAGCGGTGCGAACAGAAATCTGTGACTCTTGAACAATGTAATTTTTACACTTTTACAGACAATTATCTTTAAATTCAAGAGATTGCACTCCAATAAAGAAAAGATCGATTTAAGTATTTTATCCTCTGTATTATAAAAGTCAATTTGTTACCATTTACAGTACATATATTTGTACACCACCGGAGGCATGTTTTCAACAAAAATTAAAATGGGTATCCGGGTATCCTAAGTTTCCTGATTTCGGGTATCCGGTTCCAAAAATATCAGAAAATGCACAGCCCTAGTTTGAAATGAGCACGTGCATTTTCAAAGATACCAGTGTTTTACAGATATTTATTATGGTAAATGTTCCACCGGTCTATCCAACTTGATTCCTCCTGTTAGGGTGTTTGAGCATGTCCTTATTACCGAACCCTTCTATGACTGAAAGGGCCATAATCAGTCTTGCAGATATACTTGTACTTAAAAGTCACTGTCAAACCTTACGTGTACTACACATTCACGGGTCAAAAAGAGTCGACCGTTTTTGACTGCTAAAAGCGTTGTTGTGTATTGCTAAGGGTGGTCAAAATGACAGTAAAAAGAAAATATGCCCCTGTGTTCATGTTTGGGTCAACAGTTAAAACAGGCAGTTTTGACCACTATAGCTACTTGCTACTAAAGTTTTGATATACTTGCCAAGGTACATGTATATAAAAATTTAAAAAAATAAATTTTAAAAAATTCAACATAAAAAAAGTATCTTCCCTTTATGTTTAAGGGAATTATTTACCTTGTAAAGCATCCATAATTGAAACTGAAAATTCAGAAGTCTTGAATTGCTTGGTCTATTCTATTACTGGTATGTATTTCATTTTCCTAGGTTTTGGCTTATCAGTGTATATGAATTAGACATTAAATTACCATGAAGTTTAAACAAAATGATAACAAAACTACATGTGCATGTACATGTAGTGCACATATGTTTTTAGTACAGTACAAATATTGCATTTGTCATATCCCTTCCGTATACTCCTTATTACCTACCAATTGACTGGTAAAAGCACTGTCTTGTGTTGTTGAGGGTGGCCAAAATGACCAGTTAAAACCAGTCAAAACCAGTCAAAAATGCCCCTGTGTGCACAGTTGTTGGTTCAACAGTCAAAAACAAACACAGTTGACTGGTTTTGACCACTATATAGCTACTTGCCACAAAAGTACAGCTATTATTAATTCATACACAGTTCATCATTCCGAAACCGCAGACCTTTCTCTGAGTTCAGTAATTGCCCTTGATCTTTCTTGAGATTGTTGAGATGCTCCCATCATACAATGTACGTGTCCCTGACAGCGACTTGTAGGGGATTGCTAGAGAATGTATGACTCATTATAGCCAGTTCATGTACATGTGTACATGCATGAATCCTTTATAATGGTCGTCGTTGCAAGCCAAACGAATTTGTAGACGGACAATTCTTTCACTTCATTGCAACTTTTATTAAAAACTTCCAATTGATTTGTTGTTTGGCCTTCTACAACATATCTACATGTACATGTATTAAGCAGAATTGTACATGTATTGAGCAGAATTGAACATGTATTGAGCAGAATTGTACATGTATTGAGCAGAATTGTACATGTATTGAGCAGAATTGTACATGTATTGAGCAGAATTGTACATGTATTGAGCAGAATTGTACATGTATTGAGCAGAATTGTACATGTATTGAGCAGAATTGTACATGTATTGAGCAGAATTGTACATGTATTGAGCAGAATTGTACATGTATTGAGCAGAATTGTACATGTATTGAGCAGAATTGTACATGTATTGAGCAGAATTGTACATGTATTGAGCAGAATTGTACATGTATTGAGCAGAATTGTACATGTATTGAGCAGAATTGTACATGTATTGAGCAGAATTGTACATGTATTGAGCAGGGAATTGTACATGTATTGAGCAGAATTGTACATGTATTGAGCAGAATTGTACATGTATTGAGCAGAATTGTACATGTATTGAGCAGAATTGTACATGTATTGAGCAGAATTGTACATGTATTGAGCAGAATTGTACATGTATTGAGCAGAATTGTACATGTATTGAGCAGAATTGTACATGTATTGAGCAGAATTGTACATGCATTGAGCAGAATTGTACATGCATTGAGCAGAATTGTACATGTATTGAGCAGAATTGTACATGTATTGAGCAGAATTGTACATGCATTGAGCAGAATTGTACATGTATTGAGCAGAATTGTACATGTATTGAGCAGAATTGTACATGTAGTACTAGCTCATAGTCATAATTGAGTACAATTTTCTGTACTCGTATTCATGAAAAAGTACTCGACTACAACTACATGTACATGTACATGTATTCGCTCAGTGCACACATGTAGCCCTCTAGCGGTGAATTTGCACCCAGTGTCTTAGCCACTTTTGCGTCATGTGAATGTTGCGCGTACACTTTATGTGCGTATGTTATGGTACTAATCGCGCATGTATTTCTACCAGCCAATGATAGCTGGAGATATTCCGCGCGTACGTGCATCAACTGCAAAATACGCCAAACGCGACGCGCTTTATCGCTGCCTTTCGCCCACAGTGGTCGAACAACATGTGCCCTCAACAGCTCGTGCATGGTGCGAGTTGGAGTACTCGTACTCGTACTGAACTGAGTTGTATTCACACTCGTACCCGAGTACATTTTTCTGTACTCATACTCGTATTCATGAAAAAGTACTCAACTACATGTATAGAGTTGGAGTACTCGTACTCATACTCGTACTGAGCTGAGTTGTATTCACACTCGTACCTGAGAAGCAATTATAGTTAAGTGTCTTGCTCAGGGACACAAGCACCATGGTCGCGTCCAGGATTCGAACCCACATTCTGACGACTCGGCGATCAGAACACAAGTCCGATGCACTAAACCGCTCGGCCATGGTCTTTTGTTTTGCTATAAAAATGATGTCTAATTGCAGCCAAAATTGTTGGATCGATTGCAATTCTGCCGCACTGTGTTGTAAATGACTTTTTCACGTAGGGGTATGAACGTTTGCCCAATTTTGGAGGCCTTTCTTAGATACCATATGACATAAAACACAATAAAGGGGGCCACTTTCCTACCGTCACGTCAGCAGTTTTTCTAATGGTTGTAATTTTTGTTTTAATATCTGAAACCACCCAAAAAGAATTTCAACATTTGAATAGACAAGCATGTTTATCCTAAAGATAATTTGAGTTGATTATTACTATTATTTTTTTAATTACCCTAAAATTTACATCAACAAATGGACGGAAAAGTGAGGTAACTTTTTCCATCCAATTTTTATGGAAATTTGAGGGTAAAAAAATAAATAAAAAAATAAAAAAATAAAATAAATCAACTCAAATTAGTTCTAGTATAAACCTGCATGTCCATTCACATGTTGAAACACTTTTTGGTCGGTTTCAGGTACTTAAAAATAAATAACAACCACTGGAAAAACTGCTAACGTGACGGATGCAAAGTGGCCCCCTTTATTGTGATTTATGACATATACTCTTTGTGTTTGGTCTGGTTCCAATAACCGCGTATACATGTGTTACGTATTTCACTGGTTGGCAAAAAAAAGAAGTAAAGATTACCAAAAAAAAAGAAAAAAAAAAAAAAAGCGTCACTGCACTGATTTTGAGGCCGACCTGTGACCAGAAACTGGAGACTTTTTTTTTTTGGCCTTAGAAAAACACAACGGTTGGACCATAGAGAAAGGCATTAGGACAAATAAACACAAACACATAACAATTTGTGTGGCGGTCCAGGAAAACCCAATGCATGGTCAAATTTTTACAATTCTTGTTGAGCATTTAATCAAGTAATACACCCTTTACTGATCTCATAACAGTTTTAATGAGTTCAATATTCAAACCACAACTAAAGTTATGACCTTTCAAAGAAGGTTCTAAAACCCACAAACAGAGAAATTAGGCTTCAAAGTTGGCTATGCAGTAAACGTAAATCCCTTGAATTGAGGTGAAATTGACATTATAGTAAAAATAGTGTAAAAGTGTTTTTCATTTCTTTCAAACTAAGATTTTTCACATTTAAAAGGAGTTATGGTCAATTTGTACGTAAATCGGTCCATAATTACAAAATGTGCGTGGCGACTTCCGACGGGTTTCCCCCGACTGCCACACATTTATGTACTGTCATGAATACACATTATTTAAGAATTTCTATCCTCCTCCTCAGTATGTATTTGAGTCATCCACAAGGACATATTTTTACATTTTGTATGACCACTGAAGCCAAATTAATGTAATGGTTATAGAATTTTGCTGTGGATAATATTAGTTTATAAGCCAGGAATGGGGAGTCCAAATTTGTCATTCTTAGGAAAACGGGGTGTCCCAAATACTTAGCTTAATGCATTTACATACATGTACGTACACGTACTATACAAATATAACAGGATGTTCCATGTACAGAATCGGGCGTATAACAGACACCTAGATCTGTTGCTTGCTAATACTACGGATAATATGCTGTTTAATGATTCATAATTTCTCATTTATGACTGCTTCCGATGATGTACACATACATTGTACACACACGTACACGTACACGTACACGTACACGTACACGTACACGTACACGTACACATACAGTACATGTTCACTTACATGTAATCTGTCTGTCTGTACTGTAGGTTTGATTTTATTGAGATTTATACGTGTTATTTTAAAATTAATTAGGATTTTGCAGCTTAGGTTGGACTTTCAACTTTGTGTACTGCTGTGACGTCCAGAATCCAACAGGGTTTGTGCAGGGCAGTAAAAAAGGTTTTCCCGAATCATGTACTTTTTGTGTGAAACGGCTGATACTGGACTTCCATGACCAAATTCATGACCAAATTCTAGACATTATTTCAAAATGTAATTTTTTTTTTTCACAGATGTATTTTGTGAAATAAATCCCAGATTTAACATTAAATGTTTGTGGGTATCACCTAGACTGTGGACACAAGAGCATTGGCTTGTGCGCTGGTTCAAGGGTAGCATGCGCACCCGAGCAGACAGAGCAGACAGAGCAGACATGTACAATCCTATATGCAAAGCTATGCAAACCACATACAATATACAACGTCATTTTATCCCTATGCATACCAACGCTAAACAGTCCATAAAAAATTTAAAAAAACATTTTATGTGGTCATGAAAGTCTAATGTAACTTTCAGCCCTTCACGTGTTTAAAAATAACCATTTAAAAAAAAAATTAAACTTAAGAAAGTCCATGTTCCACTCAGGACCTCATAAATCTAAGTAAGACTAAAGATTTGATCTGACATTCTACAAGGTTGACGTTAAATGCATGTTAATACTTAAGAAGGTACATGAAGCTCTGTTGAACACAATTTACATATGTACTTCTCAGAATTGTCTAGGCAAACCAGGGGCCCTGATGTCTACGGGTTAACCCCATGTCTGCGGCTGACCTTATTTCTCCTGAGATGTACAGTGTAGCTACATATATTCTGTGTGTACAATGCCTCAAGCTATCAAAAACTTGCACACATAACATTTGATTAAAATTAAGACACTCACTTGTGTTGAGATATGTTGAAAATGCATAGCTGTAGAAAGTTGATTTGAAAACAATTTTTATATTTTAAAGGGAACTTAAACTTTGGGTGTGTGTGTAAATATTAAAAGAAAATATCAAAAGAAATATGATGATGCTATCAAATATCACTTGATTCGTTTGATGTGCTATCATTTTAAAAAGATAATTAAGATATTTATTTTTATAATTTCTTGACTAAATTTGTTTACATCAAAATATTAGAATGGTAACTTATTTTCAATGAAATGAGCTGCAACTTACATACAGATTGGTTGATTAATGCATTAATCTGTCTTGATTCAAAGAACTTTAACCCTAATCCCCTAGGTATTCTGGCTAGGAACCTTCCTGAATCCTCCAAAATCCATCAGTGCACTTTTGGAAACATGCCCTTATCTTCAAAATGCACCATGCATTTTCGTTGATCTTTCATATTCAGCACTTATGGCCTGTACTTCTTGCCAGGTAGTAATTTTGCCCCATTGGAAGAGGTGAAAGTATCAGTTTCTGAAAGTGCTTAATTTTTTCAAAAAAGTGCCCCTTGGAGGATTTTTTTATACTCCTGAGTGAAGAGAAGCAATTGTAGTTAAGTGTCTTGCTCAGGGACACAAGCACCACGGTCGCGGCCAGGATTCGAACCCACATTCTGACGACTCGGCCATCAGAACACAAGTGCGATGCACTAAACCGCTCGGCCAAGGTCTTTTTTTTGGCTATAAAATGATGTACAATTGCAGCTAAAATTTTCAATGAAATTGCTTAATTTTTTCCAAAAAAGTGCCCCCTTGAGGTGATAAGATGTTGACTTTAGACAACATTGAGTAGGCAACAGTGACTGGACTGACCACAAAACCCAAACACCAGCAATTTAAACAAGTCATTATCGTCACAGATGAAGTCATTTCAGTACAACAAGGTCATATTATGTTTAACCAAGTTCAAGCAGTGAAACGGTTGTACATGTATGTGCGAGTGCAAAAAAGTTATACCTCTGAGACACATGTACTTGTAACCTTGTTGCACGCACAAAAGTAACATAAATTTGTTCCTAAAATTGTTACATTACCAATAAAATGTTTATTAGTTAGTACAACCAAAAGTGGTTTGTATTGAACTATTTGGGGACTATAATTACTATTTTCAAGTAAAATATAACAAAATGGCCCAGAAATTAATTTTTTTTTAAAACCCTCCTACACATGGAGGCCACTCCGATCCACAAAATTCTGTAATTGATCAACCTTCAGTACATACATACGTACATGTACAAGCCTGCTGTCCTTTCCAAGACCGCGTTTACACTTGATCCGGCTAGGAGGATCAAAGGAGGATCTGATCCTGATAGGGCGATCAAGCCTTCGTGTGTCGCGTTTACACTTGAGTCTGATCTCGGATTGATCCGCTCTGTTCAACGGAAGTTTCGTTCAGCTGGTGTGAAAGGTCAACTGTACATGGTCATTAATTACGCGCGTGATGTTGTCTTGGATCCGATGCATTGTCATGTCGGCGGCCATTGTTGTATTCACGTCGTGTTACGCTATATGCTGTTCATATACTTGCACCATTCTGTTTTTTCTTGAAGTATCCTTCGTGATTTGATATGAAAGATCTCTTCCATTTCTTAGTGGTTTTTCTGCCATTAGTTTTGGCCGAAATAAGTCGTCGACATCGTCTTAGAATGATCGCTATGGGAGACATTTTAGTCCACAGACGGCAGCGTTGTCGGCGTATCAGAAGGGCAGCAGGGCAGCAAAAGCCTTTTGTGCACAATCGCCGTGTTATTGGTTACCAACGTCAATGCAGGCGAGTACCAGTACACCGTCGTTGTTTACAAGGTTTCGCGGGGTTTTTTTGAGGGGGAGTTTTACGACCGGATGTCGGCAGGTCGAATTGCAGGATCTGATCCCAGTTTGCGTTTACACTTGTGTTTTGATCCTCATTGCCGGATCTGATCCTCCTTTGATCTCGCAATGAAGGAGGATCAAATTGGAGGATCTGATCCTGATCGCTCTTGCGTTTACACTAGCCATTGATCCTCCTTTGATCCTCATTGGAGGATCAGATCCTCCTTTGATCCTCCTTGCCGGATCAAGTGTAAACGCGGTCCAAGTAATCTTACAAAATCAACTGTGTGCCACCCAAGGCCACTGTAAATGTTTGAACATATTAGTATGGCCTGCAATGTATCGATGGGAGACCACCTTACCCTGCAATCTCAGTGGTGTGACAGGGCACAGAAGGGTAACCATAGGAGGCCTCTGGCAACAGCTAATGGCTTGGAGTGGCCTAAATGAGTTGTTTCAAAAAGCTACAACCTCTTTGGTCCATACTTGCTGGGAAACCATGCTTGTCCTGATTATTTTGAGAAACACATGTACATGTATGTATTTTTTAAACATTTGTTTCCCGGCGTTCAAGTAAAACGACAATGTTCCGATGAAAGGGTGATCTTTAAAAACATTTGTAACATCAGCAACGACCCTTTTTTTTTTTATAGTGTCCTCTCTAAGAACCGCCATCATAGATATTATTTCTGGTTTATCAGCATGATCCTAACCAGCTACTCTCAGTGCATGGGTGGTCTACAGATATACATTTCACCAAAAAAAATAAAGATGTTATAAATGCACATATAGGTGGATGTACTGGTGGGTGCTAAATCTCTTATCTGTGCACTTATTTTTATTTAAAAAAAATGTATGTGGCCAAGCCAAAACAACTTACCAAATATGCATCTTTTATACACTAAAAGGCACGCCCAGTTTTGATAAATTAACACAGAAGTCTTTCATGTGGGCATATGATGCTGGATTCTCCCCACTGTGATTGTGTACATTTGTACTAGCAATCAGAAATGTTAAACAGTTGAATTATAAAATTCAGGCATGCAACATTTCCGCGGGTCCGATTATCTCCACGTTTTAGGGCTGTACGTTTTTGGATAATTTTTGGAACCGGATGACCGAAATCAGGAAACTTCGGATACCCGGATACCCATTTTCATTTTTGTTGAAAACATTCCTCCAGTGGTGTACAAATACATGTACTGTAAATGGTAACAAAATTGATCTTTGTGATACAGAGGATAACATACTTAAATCGATCTTTTCTTTATTGGAGTGCAATCTCTTGAATTTAAAGATAATTGTCTGTAAAAGTGTAAACATTACATTGTTCAAGAGTCACAGATTTCTGTTCGCACCGCTCAAATGTTAAGTCCGAATTGTAAAAAGTCGTTTACAGGTACATGTAATTGGAACCGGAAAAAATATAGAACCGGGTAATGACCGTTTCCGTCGGGTATCTGATTACCCGGATACCCGGCACGCCCTATCTCTAGTTACAAGCAGAATAGTCTGTTTCTGTAGTTGTCATATGTGTATAAAGCATAATAAACATTCAGGACACAGATGCTATGCACATTTTACAGCATACAGTCTGATCGTCTGTGTGTTGACATATACATGTATATATATATGTAAGTCCATATATTTGTAGTGTGAAAAAAACATGGCTCACAAGTTCTATTGGCTTCACCCTTCGAGTTTGAACATTTTCCTCGTTTTTTTTATATTGATCAGTTGCATGCCTGAAAATTATGACCGCAATTTTTTTTAACAGAACAGAGAAATATATTATAATGTGCAATGCATAACATGAACTTGTGAATTGCAGATTATTTGATGATTCAACATCATAACATATGTACATTGTTGTGTGAATACATTTGTTGTCATTATTATTATTATATATATGTAAATGTACTGTACATACTTGGTACATTACATGTGTGTACATGTCAGACTCTGGCAAAATCTATTCTTGGTATAATAAATATCGCATCATTCAATATCATTTTGAAAAGGGTTTGTATGCATGTTCCTGTGTATTAATCCCATTTGTTTATTTTGTTTGCAATAAGAACATATTGAGACGATCCCTGTGATTTAACCCTCCTATATACAGTGCAGTTGCCATAGAATTGTCAGACCTTTCAAAACCTTTCAAGTTTGCTGTACTGAAGGGTTTTGAAAGGTGAGAAAACTGTCTGACAAAAGGGACCTATGAAAGGTTTTGAAAGGTGTAACAACTCTCTGAACAAACTGGTGTTGAAATGTTTCAATACCTTTCAAAGGGTATTGAAAGGTGTGGTTGTTCAGTAGCAACAAATTCTGGAGGGTTTTAAAGGGTTCATAATAATTGATAGCCATTTTGGCCCTTAAGCAGATTTTGAAAGGTTTTGAAAGGTCAAACCATAGGAGGGTTAAAAAAAAATAGATTTGAGGTGCGATGTTAGTGCTGTAGAATTTGAGGCTGTGCATGGTGGAGATAGATATAATTCTTTCAGGTGACACCATGTAATGATCTCTTCTTGGAAGAAGTGATGGCTCTGAGAAGAGCCAGTTGGTTTGTTCTCAACGTTTTGACTCGTCTGCTCTAGCCATCATCAGGAGACTGATGTTAGTGCCTTATGAAAAATAAATCCAAATAAGAATGTTTCTGCCGACACCTCAAAATATCAGATTTGATGGTTTCTTGTCATAGACCAGTGTACATTTTGAGCCTTGGCATAGTTTGACATTTGGGGCTCTGTTGTAAACATGTGATGTCATTGGTGACATCGTCTGTAGAGTGGCTTTCAAATATATTCTACATTTTTAAAAATCCCTATGAAAAGAAACATGATAATCTGTACAGCATCATTTCATGCTTGTGATTTATTAGGATTTTTCCTGGTTTCAGGATTTTTTACAAATCTCTTTGCCTGCAAAATTTCTTGAAAGTAGAGAAGTAGCCACCAAGGAAAGAAAGAAGTAGCGTTGTATTGTGTCCAAACCCAGGGACATAGCGAAGGCATTTTATTTGGGGGGGGGGGGGGGGGGCGGGTGTGGAAGCCAATTTGCTGACTGACATCAGACTGCAAATTTATTCTGGACCAACCCTTGTTCTAGTACATTTGATGCTTCATGCCGACTGAGGCTCTAAATGCCGACTGAGAAAAATAAATATTTGGCTCTGTCCAAACCTTTAGTTTCTTGTTTGTGGGGATGTGGAGAATCTGTAAATCCTCCAGAATTAAACATCCAGGAGGTTCAGGGGGCTTTGTCCTCTAGACCAAAGGGAGACCTAGACCCGCTACCCATTTTACAGGATTTTTTTTTACTTTTGTCAAGTCACACCCCTGTCTTCATTTAAGTTAAAGGGGAAGGTAGATGAACATTGGTAAATACTTGAATACAACATGACAGAATTATTGATTGTCCAAAGCTGTATTTGATAGGAAATTGATGACGGTACAAATTATCTGAACTGCTCTCATTTCAAAGAAAATCCAAACAAATATAAACACTTAGAAACATTGTTGCAATACAGCAACCTTTTACTCCTAGTGTTTTCTGTATACATTGTAAATTCTCTGCATTGAGTGGAAATTTTCACTCATTGGATGTGGGTTTTTTAACATCTTTATTAACCCTCCTATTGTTTGACCATTTGAAACCATTCAAAATTTCCACTTACCAAAATGCCCATTAGTTTTGTACACACATGGTGATACCATTTGAACAGTGTTGGTAGCAAGCTTTACTACCATTCAAATCCATTCAAATGCATAGAGGGTCCATTGATTCACCACTTAGAAGTATCCAAACAAGGTTTTGTATTAGCTGTACTACCATTTGGAAAGATCCAAACAAGGTTTTGTATTAGCTGACCTACCATTCAAAACCATTTGGGGGAATCAATACTGTACAGTTATTTCACCATTCAAAACCACAAAAGCGAATGGTTTCAAATGGTGGATCAACTTATATGAAAAAGGTACCAGAAGTCGGAGGGTTAAAAGAGAGTAAGCATAGTCACAGAAGCAGTTTTGCCAACATTACAAATATCCTTAACCCTAACCCCCAGGCCCTTTTAGGTAGGATGCATCGTCAATCACACAAAATGCTGCAAAATGTCTTCATAAAATTTGGAAGGTTCCTGAATACTCCAAAATCACCCAATATATTGTGCTGTATTTCGTGTGTAGGGTGCCCACTGCTTCAATCACACACAATCCCGCACGGGGCGGTGTGGGGACAAAATACAAAGGATTTTGGGGATTAAAAACGTTGTGGGGACACACAAAATGTCCCCACAGCTAAGTAATTCCGGATCCCTCTTTTGTTCTCTGTCCCCATAACGCGGCCAGTGCTTGAACACAAAATCACACATACATGTACCCTATGCCTTTATCCCTTTATTATGAACAAAAATACATTTTTTTTTTTTTTTTTTTTTTTTTTTTTGCTCAGTCAACTGATATTGACACGGGTGTTTTTGCAGTAAAAGTGTCATGTCATTTGTTGGTACATATACCATACTGCATCACCTAAAATAACACAGAACATATTTATATAGCATCCTTCCTCAATCACCCAAAATACCTCATAGAGGATTTTGTGTGATGTGGGGTGGTTACGGTTAAGGGTGAGTGTCCTTACTTCTACTTGTTTATCCAGACAGCCATGTATAGCGCCACCGCTTGACAACAAATTGATGTCAATCCAAGCATGCATTTTCTGATCATTAATTGTGAGGTTGTGAAGTAGGCCCTCTGTTGTTGTTGTTGTTTATTCTATCTTTATTCTATCTTTATTCTGGATATCTCTTTCAATACAAAGTACTGGTCTCCCAAGAGGTCCAGATTAAAACATTATTGTATTCTACACTACATGTATTTAAAATGTACAAAAGTATATATACAAGATATATTTACAGTATGTGTACATAATATACACAGTCATAACATAGTATTAGGTTTAAAAGTGTAAACATGTACATTAGGCCTATATATCAATAATGTTGAGATCCAGTCATTACATAATCCCAGGGCCGGGGATGGGCAAGCTTTATTGTTATCTGTTGTACAGGTATGCGCATATACTGTAGATGTTTAGATTACACAGCAAAATGAAGATTGCTTTTTAAACTTTTTAATGTGGGAATATCATGAGAATTTTTTGTGTTGAAAAAATTCCACTCTGAAAAAAATACCATCCAATACACCTGCACCATGTAGTAGTTAAATATTATTGCTCCATGCTTATCCCTATATTTGACCCGCTCTGGCAAAACCCGAAACTTCTCGGCAATTACCATAATGCGTAACTGCCATGAAAAGGTCAAAAACTGACCCCAGGGACCAGTTCGAGGGACCAGTTTTCATGTCACCATATAGAGCATTTTCTCTAGATTTTGATGGAAAAAGAAAAGTCCTGAAACGTTGTTGGGAACATTGTTAATTTTCACGATAAATTTGGGAAGTCACTTTTGAAAATTGGGTCCAAGTTTAGGGTTTTGCCAGAGCCAGTCACACATACTTCATGTACATATATTGCATGTTACCAAACTGTATTTTACCAGACATGATTCTGACAACCAATGATCTCTTGAGAAATCGCATATTGACACAAAAACTACAAATTACTGCAAATGGTTTTGCACTACAGTTCAACCTGCCCCACCGATCAAGAGAAGATTTACAAATATGCGCCCTCGACATCCTATGCACGGAGTCATTTAGGAAAGCTGTAGATGCTAAAGATACACAGTCATAAATAAATTCCGTGGTCAGAAACTCTACTAAACCTTGACCACACAATCTTCTGAGTGAAAACATATTTCAACACTTCTCCCCAAGTTAGTGTCAACTTCATAAAAAAAACTAAAAAACATTGATTACAAAACTTTCAAATCAAAAGAGGTTCATACCAATGACCATTTCAAACGTCCAGCCTTTGGACCACGGACAGTTTAGAATTATCTAGACAATGCCTAACCATTTTTTCCAGAATCAGAGGCTATCCCCTTGTGCCACATCACACACACAGTCTTGTATATGGTGTAAACCGAGGACACCCTATTGTTCCCCTCTTTTGTTCCCTTTGTTGTTGGACTTAAACTTTTTGAGGCTTCTCCCATTAGATTTGTACACATTTACCAACCGAGGACACTTGCGCAAACCGAGGACCTATTGTTCCCTTTTGTTATATGTCCTCGGTTTACACCATAAACACGTTCACACACACACACACACACACACACACACAATCCCGCACGGGGCGTTGTGGGGACAAAATACAAAGGATTTTGGGGATTAAAAACGTTGTGGGGACACACAAAATGTCCCCACAGCTAAGTAATTCCGGATCCCTCTTTTGTTCTCTGTCCCCATAACGCGGCCAGTGCTTGAACACACACACACACACACAGGTAAGCGTAGCTATCGTTGTGTGGACATTCCTTTGTTCTCGTGTACTTAAGGATAGGAAATTCTTAAAATCGTTCCCATTTCACACAGAAGAGTGTTTTGAGAGCGGTTTTCGTTCTATTTTTCCCTTTTAATAATATCCTTCGATTTAAGTCAGAGAACCTGCCTAGACAAATCTCTAATTTCCGAGATATTCGTACTTTTCCAAAGTCCAACAACATTGTGTGGACGTGTGTAAGTCCACACAGCGCAAACACTCCATACGTTGTGTGGACCTCTTTTGTTCTCAGGTCCACACAATGAATGGTACGCTTACTCACACACACACACACACACACACGTGTGTAAACGCCTGCAATCGGGGACATCCTTTGTCAAATTCCTTTGTCCAAAAAAGCGGGGACATATTGTTCTCCATTGTGATAGCAACCGGGGACTATTGTCCCTTTTCTTATATGTCCCCGGTTTGAATGCGATCACACACGCACACACAGTCTTTTTCCGTAATTGTGGGGACATACACTCGCTTTTAGACACAGTTGTGGGGACCAAAAATGCTATGGAGACATGAAAATGTCCCCACAGATACGGTGTTCTTGCCTACCCTTTTGTTATAGTCCCCACAACCTTACGAAGGCCTACCCACACACACACACACACACACACACCCTCACGCACATTGATTTGTGGGGTATTCCTTTGTTCGTTCTATTATCCCTTTTCCTTATAATTCTCCTGTGGGGTACAAGATTTTCTATAGTTACCTTGTGGGGTCCAATTGTTCTATTGTGTTTTGGACCCCACAACGAATGGTGTGTACGTTCACACACACACACACAATCCCGCACGGGGCGTTGTGGGGACAAAATACAAAGGATTTTGGGGATTAAAAACGTTGTGGGGA
Organism: Zoroaster sp. YZ-2022; assembly: GCA_029582265.1. NCBI lineage: Eukaryota > Metazoa > Echinodermata > Asteroidea > Forcipulatida > Zoroasteridae > Zoroaster > Zoroaster sp. YZ-2022. The sequence continues at coordinate 21,729,447 of CM055820.1, forward strand.
CACACAAAATGTCCCCACAGCTAAGTAATTCCGGATCCCTCTTTTGTTCTCTGTCCCCATAACGCGGCCAGTGCTTGAACACACACACACACACACACACACACCAGTCTGAGACCCATTGTCTGGTTCTTGCCAAAAATAAATCAGATTTGGCTGGCCACTTATGATTTCCAAATTGCATAGGGGAACAACAGCCTTGAGAAAAAAAAAACATTAGGTGTAATGATTCCTTTGCTCTAATGGTGCAATAAACAATGAAGCAAGGAGTAAACTATGTGGGGTCTGCTCTTCAGGGTGTTTCTTGCCAATCCAATTGTTGAATGGGAGCTTGACTAGTCTGAATGGGGAGGGGGGGTGGGTCAGGATGAGCAGAGCTGCAATCTTTGCACCTTCTGGGAGGTGTAAATTCTGTGCTAATGGAGGGGCTGATGAACTTGTGACAAACCACCCTTGGAAGTAAAGACTAAGGAGTCAGCTGTTAAATCTTAAAGGGAACATTGTTACCAATTGGTATTCTGATCCGGGACCAATTTCATAGAGCTGCATAGCAGATAAAATCGCTTACCAGAAACATTTGCTTAGCGGATTTCTTTGGTTACCAGCCAAACAAACGTTCATTACAAAATGTATGTAATTTTGGCTGGTAGTCTGTTTCAAAATGCTTAGCAGCTCTATGAAACGGGCCCCAGGTCCTTGATTACATCATGGAGCTATACCTGTAATTCTTGTAAATAAAGTGAACATAAAACAACTGACCTGTGAAAGTTTCAGCTTAATATTTTATAACAAGAAAACCATGAAATTTTACCACAGATTTATTGATCTTGTTAATGTGGAATTGTAGTTTGCCGCCAGATTTGTATTCAGTGTAATTTGGAAAGAATTGGTCTGATTTCCTCATACGGTAACATGATAGTTTCTCAGACAAAAAAAAAAGGTTTCATTGGATGTTTGATACAATCACCAGCTAAGTTCTATGTTAACAACCATTATTTTCTTGAAATTACCGCCCCCCCCCCAAAAAAAAAAACAAAAAAAACATTCATAATAGATTACAACATGTAGCTAATGGCCCAAAATTTGTTTATGTTGAAATCTAGAATAACGCTTGTGCATGGTTACGTGCTGCCTAAGCATTGTTTCAAATTTGTTTCACAAATTAGTGATATTTGTAGTACTGGTCAGTACAGTAAGTCCTACATGTACTTATAATATTTACCAGCACATTGAGGTGAATTTTTGTTATCAAGGACTTGCACAAGTCAATGAAATGCAACATTATTATGCAAAGCTCTACCCCCCCCCCCCCTTGAAATGATGTAAAATTGGCTTAACCCTAACTCCCTAGGCATTGTACTAAAACAATAAAAATCCTTCAAAATCCTCCAACTGGCTTTGTTGTCTAGGGAGTTAGGGTTAATGATAAGAATGCAGTGTTATGTAACAGCAAGACAGAGAGAGAGAGACCTTGGACTGTTAATGCAAACCACTGTACATCTCCTTTAAGTAGGGACATGTTGCAAATGTTATACAGTATGCTGTGGGTCTAATAATCAGCCTTTGTGGAAGTTAAATTATGGATGACTTCAGTTGAATAATTTGCCTATAAACAACCTCCTGTAATGGTTAAAAGATGGTGATGATTGATTGTGATTTCCATTTCAGGAGGAAAATAATGAGAACTTTCCCTGCTTTTTACTTAGCTTACACATACATTTGGGTAGACGTGTAATGGAAAATAGTTATTGGATTTAAAATAACAAAAATGATTTACCGAGTGTTAGTGTATGGTACAACATCGGTAAAGTTGGCAAAAATGCTTCTAAGAGAATGTTTCCATTCTTTGAATCAAGATACATTAAACAAGAAACCTGTGAAATTGTCAGCTTATCATGTTGTGTTATTCGTAAGAAAGTATTGAGAATGCGTTCCAATTTGTTGGATTCATTCTGATGTGGAATTTGGGAAAAATTACTCTTGTCTGGGTATTATTTCAAATTGGGTATTATTTCAAATTGGGTATTATTTCAAATTGGGTATTATTTCACCTTTTTTTTTAAATTTCACAAATGGCCACACCTGAAACTGCTTATAATATGGGTATGCTTATTCTCTTTGAATCATACATTACACGTACTTTAGATGACCAAACTGTGTAAGATTCAGTGTGTTATGTTTAGGAAGAGTACTCGATGCCTAAATTCAAACTGGTCTTTTACTTCACTTTCCTTAAAATTGACCGCACTTGAAACTGCTCTATGGGTATGTTTTTCTCTCTTTGAATCATACATTGGACAACCGACCTGTGAAAAATTTCAGCATAGACATGTATGTAAGATTCAACGTATTATGTTTAGGAAGATCGTACTCGATGCCTAAATTCAAACTGGTTTTTTACTTCACATTTCTTAAAAATGGCCGCACTTGAAGCTGCTCTATGGGTATGTTTTTCTCTCTTTGAATCACACATTAGACAACTGACCTGTGAAAAATTTCAGCATACGTAGACATGTATGTTGTGTAGTTAACGAGAAAACAGTTAAAATACATTCAAATTACTAAGCCTACTCGTAGAAGCAGTTTAGCCAACATGACCAGTGCTCTATATATATATATCTGAGCATCAAAAGAAACTTATCAAATCTTTGGAAGGACACTCATTAAAATCCTCCATGGGAAAAATGACAAATATTTGAACACAGGTAAACTACAGTAATCTTGTTTATTGACATGTGCTTAGTAAAGATTACTGAAGTTTACCTGTGTTCAAATGTTTTTCATTTTTCCATGGAGGATTTTAATGAGTGTCCTTCCAAAGATTTGATAAGTTTCTTTTGATGCTCAGTCTATATCCTCCAAGAAATACTTTATCAATTCATCTTTAAAGGGACAGCGTAGCAATCAGAGCAGACTTTTGACAGGGCATGGAATCGTTGTCCTAGTAGATGAACTCAGTGACTGGAAATAATACCCCATGAGCATGCGCTGGCCAAGATAACGGGGCGTGATAAGATCATATTACCATGGTTACTGCATAAATAATGAGCCAGTGGCTGCATGATAATGAAATTCCATGCCCTGTCGAACGTTTGCTCTGATCATGACGATATTGTCCCTTGCAGAAATAAGAATTTAAAATTTTGAAATCTGCATTTGTGACCCGCTCTACGAAAAAGGGTATTAAGTCGCGTTATGCTATTACACGTAAAGGGCTGTTCTATGTAGAGACGGGTGAACAAATCTTCACAAACCGATTTTTTTTTGTTTTTTTTGTTGTTGTTGTTGTTGTTGGTTTGTTGGCTTCTATAATATCAATATTTTCCTATTTTTTTTCTCAAAAATATTAATATTGATGAATAAAAATGAAAAAACAAACGTTTTTGTGTGCATTGTTTTCATCTTTTGTTTTACTCTTTGTCCATTTTAGAGGAAAAAAACCACCAATGGTATGCTTTCGCAGTGATACAGTTTTAACACCCGCTATCAATAACATAACTGTTGCTATGGGCATTCAAGAGAGTTTATTTTTAGCTCATTTGTTTTTCCACTTAGTATGTTTAAAGGGCTGTATCTCTGAAAGCACTTTCGTTACATTGTAAATTATGAATATGCAAATTATTAATATATCTCCAGAATGCAAAATGCCACAGGGGTCAAACCTGTACCAAATTAAAGCTTGTAATGTGACCAATTCAACTATATATATAACTAATTTTTTTATTTGTGCGACATAATACCCTTTTTGTAGAGTGGGTCACATTTGATCATGCTGCACCCAGCATCAAGGTGAAGAGTATAATAGTGCTAAACAGTAGACACTGAGAGCTGTCAGCGCCTTGAGTAAAGTGTTCAGCTAGTGTAAAGCTGATTCACACAGCAGCTCCCCCTTACAGTAACTCAAAACACTAACCTCTGATACAAGGGTAATTATTACCTTGCGTGATGTCTGGAGCCTATCCTTCTAAGAACTGGCTAGAAATTTTGGTAATAGGTCACAATATATGCATGTATTATGAAGATCAAGAAATATCTCACTAACATGTGAAAGTGTTGGCTGAACAAGTCAAACATGTTAATGATTTTATGAAATAATTTGGAAAAATTCATACAAATTTTGGGCCTCAAATCAGTTGTTTCACGCACTTGGGAAATGATACTTCTCTTTTTGTGAATAATAATAATAATAATGTGTGGACTTATATAGCGCACGTATCCACCAACTGAGTGGTGCTCAAGGCTCATTATATTATTACCCCTGCTCATAAGGCTCATAAGGCTCATAAATCATTCCTGAAACCATCTCAGCTCCCTGGGGAGTATACAGCTCAATTGCTGCCATTACAGCGCATATAGGGTTAATCAACCAACTCTGCCCTCACAGGTACCCATTTAACCCCTGGGTGGAGAGAAGCAATTATGGTTAAGTGTCTTGCTCAAGGACACAAGTGTCACGGCCGGGATTCGAACCCACATTCTGCTGCTAACACCAGAACTTGAGTCCGGTAAGCTAGACCGCTCGGCCACCGCTTGAAGCACCTTCAAGACAGAATAATTCCTTAAGGATGATTAGTTCATATTACCAACAAATAAGCTATTACGTGAGATGATAATTTAGTACATGTAATTTTGGAATCGTGGCAATTCAACCGAAGGTGTACAGTGACCGGCTTCAAATTACAATTAATTGAGAATTTAATTTGGAAATGCTGAAGAACCGGGAGGAGGTATGTGCATATATTGGAGTGTCGTGGCCGAGCGGTCTAGCGCACCGAACTCAAGTTCTGGTGTTGCCAGCAGCAGGGTGTGGGTTCGAGCCCCGGTCGTGACACTTGTATCCTTGAGCAAGGTACTTAACCATAATTGCTTCGTCCTTCGGATGGGACGTAAAGCCGTAGGTCCCGTGTGTTGTATAATGCATGCGAAAAGTGGATTAATCGTGGCCGAGTGGTCTAGCGCACTGAACTCAAGTTCTGGTGTTGCCAGCAGCAGAGTGTGGGTTCGAGCCCCGGCCGTGACACCTGTGTCCTTGAGCAAGACACTTAACCATAATTGCTTCTCTCCACCCAGGGGTTAAATGGGTACCTGTGAAGGCAGAGATGGTTTGCTCTCTATGCGCTAGAAATGGCAGCAATTGAGCTGTATACTCCCCAGGGAGCTGAGATGGTTTCAGGAATGATTTATGAGCCTTATGAGCCTTATGAGCAGGGATAATAATATAATGCGCCTTGAGCGCCACTTAGTTGGTGGATACGTGCGCTATATAAATCTATACATTATTATTATTATTATGGTTTTTGAAACATAAACCCATGATTCAGAATGTAATTCTGCAGCTAATAAATATGTGTTGTCAGTGTTTTACTGCCAATTTCCAGAAATTTATTTGTTTTCATTTGATCTTTAATGATTTCCTTTAAAATAAAATAATAAATACTTTGAAATGAGATATTTCACATTAAGTTTTCAGAAGCTTGGTTTTACGGTAAATAAAATGGAAAATATTAATTTATGGCAAGACCCACCATAAATTAAATTTGAGTACATATTTACTGTAAAACCATACTTCTCATAATTATTTTAGGAATTGTGTCATTCCCTTCTTCAAGTGAAATAGCAATGTTCCGATGAAAAAGAATATTTCCAGAAATTCTTGTTAAAACAGCGATGAACATGGGCGATATATGTATATCTTTAAATAACACTCGTCACAAAATACGTCAATGATGACGTAATGCAGGAGAAAGGTTTATGTCAGTTGGTACCCATGCACAGTCACCAACTTAAACACATGCACACTGGTGAAAAGGTTTGTTCGAATGCATTGTTGCTATGCTACATTGTAAATATAGTAATCGTGACGAGCATAATTCACATATCATTAATATATTCTCAGGATTTTTTTTACAAATCTCCCTTTGCCACCAAGGAAAGAAAGAAGTAGCCTGTACTGTTTGTAGGGATGTGGAGAGTCTGTAAAGCCTCCAAAATTAAACATCCAGGAGGTTCAGGGGGGATTTGTCCTCTAGACCAAAGGGAGACCCAGGCCCACTTCCCATTTTTCATGATTTTTCAGTTTTGTCAAATCACACCCCTGATTGGAGATGGTATTGCCCATTTTTTGGTGCTATTTCCACTGCAATTTCCGGTAATTATTCTTTTTCTTCAGAACATTGCTATTGAACTTAAAGGGACACTATTGTCAAAATCTGAGCTGACTTTTCAACAGGGCATGGAATCGGTGTCCTAGTTTAAGATAAACACAGTGACTGAAAATTACTGGCTCATTTATGCAGCAGCAACGGTAATATGACCTTATCATGTGGGGTATTATTTTCAGTCATTGAATTAATCTAAAACTAGCACTCCGATTCTATGCCCTGTTGATTGTGATGATACTGTCCCCTTAAGGAAAGGGAAAACAAATGCCATAAAATTACAATATTCTGTTCCATAATTCATATGGCTTTTTACTGTGAAAACCAAAAACCAAGTTTCTGGCAAATATTTTCAAAATATTATTCCAAAAATTGCTGGTGAAAAGCACAGTGGCGATACATCTTATAAATATATATTAATTTGGAAACTTGATTTCTAGAAAACCAGTGCATGATTAGTACTGTGTATGGGCGATTCACTTGTATGCCTGTTCATGTGCTGTACGGTTAAATTTATAACTGAAGCTTTTTAGGAGTAATGGCCAGGCATGGGACAATTGTGACTAGAAATCCAGTTTTTTATACTGCATTGTACTCCATTTATAAGTATTTTAATTACACCTGTAAGAATCGTTAAATAAATGAATTAAGCCTAGGTTTTTAAAAGTTCAATGAAGCACACACGGATATATATCATTCTCCTGAAGATGATCAGAGCATACTGATCGAAACGTCGAATTGTAACCTCCAGTTCTTTTCAGAACTAATTACTACTCAATAGAGAATTTCACATGGTGTCACCACAATTAGTCATACCATGTTCCTTCCTCCATGGTCATACTTATCCTCTTCACCATGCAAAGCTACAAGTTTTACCTGTGTCATACACATTACATATATATGTGTATGCAAGTTGTTTCCATTTTCCAATTCCCAGCATGCCCATTGCTATATTAAGGAGTGACACATGCACACAACAAATAATAATGAACCTTTAGACATCATGCATGGACAGCATGCTGTTATGTGTCCATACATATTATGTAACATGCTTAGCACTGTGTAAACACCTCCAAGGCTCCAGACTGGGCTGTAACATGCTATTGGTGGGAGATTGACTGCCTTTCTTCCACCTGATCTACCCTATAATGGCTAGCTCTAGAACATGTCCTGTGACTGAATACTGGATAGCACTGAATAAAGGATCCTATTAGTGGGTGCACCCCACTAAATAAATTCCCTTAGTAAACAGTGCTAAACTACAAAATATTCAAAAAATCATTAAAAAAATACTTAGAAGTGGTACAGTTTTTAAAACGAACAGGAAAAAAAAAGAAGATCAATATATAACCTTTTATTTTCTTCTCAATTAATTGTGAATAGTCCAGGTTTCCGTCAAGTTATTCTCGTCCCGAAGGAAACCACCCTTTACAGTAGTGAAAACGCACACACTGAAAAGCAGCCATTTTGGAAAAAGGCCTTATGAATTAGGACCACTTTTTCAGGGCCTAGTGTATCCAAAATACTCACATCAGTTGGAAGTCAAGGACCCCAGGTTATATTGGACCATTTTTACACAATCCATCAAATATAAGGGCCTCAAATCTTTGTTTTTCAAAAAGAATTTGAGGACATACAAATTATGATAAACAGCTTGACACATGAATTTCTCACTACTGAGTGGGGTGCACCCTGGTAGCCTTCAAGGGCCTACATGTACATGTACAATGTATATGTGTACAGTACATTGTATATTGGACAGGAAGTCCAGTCACATGGGGGGGTCAGTCCACATGAAGCATACCCAGCCCATGTCCAAGCTTGTAGCAAGAAACATGATATTATAGTCCATGGATAAAGTAGATTAAATAATTGAGTCCCGAATGGTCAATATAATTCACATGTACATGTAGCACTGATAGTCAGTTGATTCTACAAACCCTGACACCATTACAATGTCCAATCATATGTATTTCGTACACTTTTGTGCAATGAACTTCCTGTTCACATCGGAGACTCTTCTTCAATACAGATTTTTTTTTAAACTTCTCAAAACCTTTCTCTTTTCTTATTTCCTTTGTAGCCACTGCTAGGTTTTTCTTTCTCGATTGGTTAAGCACTTTGATCTTGTTAAAAGTGCTATAGATATAAATACCCCATTTTATTATTTATTATAAGTATTGATTGGTTTGAATTTTTATTGACTTTCAACTCAAGTACCTATAGGCTAAAATACACTGTTATAGGGTCCTACAAGTTCATGCCATTAAGCATGTAAATTCTTGTGATTTTTAACCCCTGTATACATGTCGTTTGATCCCTCAAAACCCTTTGAAAGGTTTAGAAAGGTATACTGAAAAGTACTTATGCCAGCAACGTGCAGTGGAAATGCATCTACACTATACATGAACATGGTAATGTGTTCTACACAGTTATTCCACCTTTCAAAATTCTGACAGACAAAGGGTTTTCGCTGGTCTGTGGTCATTGGTCAGTGCATGGTCATTTCATCTTTATATGAACATGGATATGATATGAACTAGCAATTTTCACAAGAACTGAATACGCATATTTTACCAAATTTCTTGAAATGTACATCATGTAAGTAGCTATAGCGGTCAAAACCAGTCAACTGCTGATTTTGACTGTTGACCCAAATGTGTGCACACAGGGGCATTGTTGACTGGTTTTACTGTCATTTTGACCACCCTCAACAATACAAGACAATGCTTTTACCAGTCAAAAAGAGTCGACTCATTTTGACATGTAAATGTATACGTACTACAGGTAAGGTTTGACAGTGTTTGACTTTTACATGTACATGTTAGTGCACTAGATTATACCTTGGCAAGTATATCAACATTTTGACTGATTTTAACCCAGAGGAGGGATTAATTGAGTGATTGAATAAAATAATATTTTATTGACTGATCTGTTAATAGGTTTTCTCAGTCCATTACGTAAGTTTACGTGATGCAGAAGAGAATATTTATCTTTTGATCAAAATCTGTCAACTTAATTAAAGGGACAATATCATCACGATCAACAGGGCATGGAATCGGATTGCTAGTTTTAGATTAACTCAGTGACTGGAATTAATACCCCACATGATAAGGTTAATTACTGTTGTTGCTGCATAAAAATGAGCCAATACTTTTCAGTCACTGTTCTGTTCTGATAGTGGTTCTCCCCTGAACCATAATCTCACTTAGCAACAGTCGAGATACGAGTTGCCCGATAAGGTTCTTCTCAGAACCTGTTACCTCACTTAGCGATAGTTGAGATAAACACAAATGGTGTTACCACAAAACCGAAACGATATCAATACTCCACCATGCAAAACCTT